>LNAC01000085.1:62403-220380 GCA_002007465.1 Ailurus styani
TGTTCTGTGTATTCTACCACAATAAAAAAGTGAGGGAAAAGATTAATCCAGTAGCAAAACAACTGGACAAACCAGTGTGAAATTGTATTTAATATAACACATTGTACTACATGTAGTTCTTAAAAATTCTTTTCATCTCTCTTCTAGAGAAAAGGAAGCACTAGCACCCTTTCACTAGAGTCAAAGTATTCAAAAGGCTTTTTTTTTTCAGGAAGACACCCTGGGTTACTTAAGACCACCAGATACCTTTTCAAGAAAATGTGTCCAGAGGTGACTGTTTTTGTTGTTCTCTTTCCCCTTGCAAAATTCCCTAAAGTGAACAGAGGCATTCAACAACAAATTGTTCCAAACACTACCTTCAGAAAGAGACTGTTCAGCTGTATCTTCGTAGCACCATGGCAATGATGTGCATGGCAATTTTACTTTTAAAATGCAAGAAACTTGTTTGCATTGTATTTTCTACCCTTGATCCTTACCAGGAAGTTGCTTCAGTGTCAAACTATAAAGCTCTGCCTTGAATGATGGCCAAACTAAAAAGCACACAGTATTTAGTCTGATCCCGAGGGCATAATATCAGGTCTTTCTAACTCAGGTATGAGTTGCCCTTTGCCTTAAATTTACTATTAGCAGTTTGCAATTTAGCACTGCATTTTTCTTTCTTTTGTTAGTCATTTTTAAGGATTGAGTACAAGGTTTAACTATAAAATAGTAAGACTGACTTTTCAGCAATATATCAGAACTTTTTTGCCCTACTGAGTGTTAATACCTTCAGTATTCCCCTTGGAAAAAATATCGATTTTTTTTTCCAAAAAGGATGCCATTGCTTAGTGTTCTTCAGAGCCAATTTCCTATCTACACAAGAAAATCTCTTTTATTACTTTATTGATAGAGGACTTCTTCCCATTAAAAAAAAAAAGAATTTATTTATTTGAGAGACAGCAGGCATATGCATGCCTGAGTGGAGGGAGGGGCAGAGGGAGAAGTAGACTGCCTGCTGAGCAGGGGTCATCCCAGGACTCTGGGATCATGACCTGAGCCAAAGGCAGATATTCAACTGACTAAGCCACCCAGGTACTCCAACTTCTTCCTTAACCACTCTTTCTTAATTTCTCTCCTTCTTTCATCTATTTAATTGGCTCGTGCACTCATCCATTGAATGATTTATTTTTTAAAAGTGAGTGCCATTTTTGCTTGGCTCAACTTAATTTTGTGCTCTTTTTTGCTAAAGGCAACAAAATGGAGTGGTGTCAATGGTGTTACCCAAGAAATTTCTAGAAATAGGATTGTAAGGGGTGCCTGGGTGGCTCAGTGGGTTAAGCCTCTGCCTTCGGCTCAGGTCATGATCTCAGGGTCCTGGTTTCTCTCTGCCTGCTGCTCTGCCTTCTTGTGATCTCTCTCTCTCTCTGTGTCAAATAAATAAAGTCTTAAAAAAAAAAGAAATAGGATTATACAGGATTTGGGGAGAAATTGCACAGCTAGGAGTAGAATGGAAGCTACAAGCAATCTTTTAGGCTACTCCTGGAAATTAATATCCCTGATATTAAATTGCTTGTAATATCTGTGTTAAGCAGGTGTTTATTTGGAGAAACACTAAAATTAATATGAATAAAAATCTAGGGCTACCTGTAAAATATTCCAAATCATTAGATATTGTTTTAACATGGTATATAAGACCCTTTCACAGTCTGGCCCCAATCTCCCTTAGTCACCATCAGCCTGTCCCTGTCCATTTTGATGCTTTAATCAGCTCCTGTAGATCATTTGTTCTCAACCAGGGTAAATTCTGTCTTTCACCCAGGGAATATTTAGCAATGTCTGGAGTCATTTTTTTGGTTGTCACACCTAGGTAATGGGGGTTGCTACTGGGATGTAGTAAGTAGAGCCCGTGATGGATGGTGCTAAACTTGGTACAATGTATGGGATAGCCTCCCACAACAAAGAATTATCCAGCCCTAAAAGCCAGTAGTGCTGAGGTTGGGAAGTCGTGTTATGGGCGTTTTCAGAGGCCATGTCTGTTCACCTCCTGAGACATCCTTTCCTGGTTTAAGTTACCAAACTTCTAATTGCCTGTCTTAAATTTTAGCTCAGGGGAAGGTTTCTCTTTAAAACATTACCCCAAACTGGCTCCTTTGCCCTGTTAATAGGCTATAAGAGTACTTTGCTATGGTTTTGGGGTTTTTATTTTCCTTTATCCATATTAAGCCATAACTTAATTTTTTACATTTCTGTCTCCTATACTGGGCTATAAGCTGCCAGGACAAGAAAACTGTGTCTTGTTATCCTTTGCAACAGAGTTTGCTGCATGGTACATGCTTAATATATGTTTATAAAGAGAATGGGAAAAAAAAGATGATTAATCAAAATACCAACAGTGAGTCCTTGTCAAAGTTCAATTACCTTTACTTCAGCAAATAACTCCTGGTACTGCTCTGCTAGCAATCTAGAGCATCATCTCCATACATTTCTGAAAAGAGAGAAATTGAAATAGAGTTCCCAGAGAACCTGCTTAGCTATTAAACTGTTAATATATCACTATTTTAACATTTTTTATAGATTCTAACAGGTCAAAGGTACGTTCATGAGGAAGCAAATGTTTTGTCTAGTTGTGCCAGGGTGTTTTTTAGTAAAGCCGCACTTGTCCATGACAAGCCAGAATGCCAAGCTGTGAGGCCACAGTTCAGTTAGAGATGTCACAGGGATCATCTTGTCCGAGTAAAACTTGTCTCTTTCAGGAGCTCGGGAATACAAGTTAACCGCAAACTTCTAATAAAAGGCATCACTTCCAGGTACATGAGCTTCTATTCTGCTACCCAGGCTATGCTCAATGGCTTGTATTTCAACAGTAAGTTGGCATAGGGTTGGAGTGAAGGAGTTTAAGTGGAGTCAGTATTTCAGAGGAGGGTCAAATATATGCATCTCTGTGGAGTAAATCACGGGCAAGTATTCTTTACCTGGAACTTGAAAGCTGCTTAAAACAGCATCACTTTTCATTTTGTGCCTTCTTGGTATGTCTCTTTAATTTCTAACAGTGTGAGAATTAACACAAACAGACAAACAAACAAACAACCTTTACTTTTGGAAGGAAACATAAAGACTTAAAGGCCCAGGGAGCATTAATTACAACAGAGCATAAGAAAATATGGGGGAAAGGAAGGATTTCTACCTAGGACTACCACACCAGAAAAATAACTTCAAACTTGGTGAGGAAGCCCTGGGAAAATTTCTGCATTTTTATATTAACTAAACCACACAGTTTTGTCATTTAAAAAATTATTTTATTTAATGTATAGACATGAGCATGAAGAATTTTTTAACTTAATTTTTTTGCCACAACCAATTAAATAAGATCTAAAGGACAGTTTTAAAATGTACATGAAATCACAAGGCATTGACCATAGGCAAAAATAACATGTGTAAAAAAAAAATAGGATGAATCAATGTAGGAGGATAATGTACAACAAACATCTAAAAACCTGCTTACCACTTCTGGATTTCCAGTAGCAGATGTGAAGAGAGCAACATGGTTTGTTACACATACCACAGGGTTTATAAAACAAAAACATGTATGTCCTAATACTGTAGTGCTATTTGTTGATAGTTTTTGCATGTCCCCTGAGATAGTAAACAAGGTCCTCAACAACATCCTCACAGTGAGTGCCTTATAAAGGTGTTCTTCACAAAGACTTTCCTAGTAGGCTAAAAGCATCACCCGTGACTCATTGCTCAAGGTGTTCATTGCTAATGTTCGCAAGTAAGCTGCCTTTTGCTTAAACACGACATTTTAGAGTTTCTTTAGAAATGGAAGCCCTGAATATCTGTCGTGGACCGTAATGTGTTTCCTTTCCATTTCACACTCCTCCACATATGTTTTGGTTTGTTCTCTCTTCTCCATGATTCACGTAATAGTAAGCCCATAGCAGCAATTTGGCAAAACATAGTCCTGAACTGTTCATTGGATCAGGGGTAGGAATTTGATTTAAAATGGACCAAGTTGTTCTTTACCCTAGATCCTATTCCTTGTCTGTAATGTATCAGTTGGGCATGAATCAGGTTGCATCTTGAGCAAGCATAGGCCTTTCCCCTATTTGGAATTGGAATGGAAAGAGAGAGGGGTGATAGCCTCTTTTCTGGAGGTAGATTCTATAAAATAAACTTATATATTGTCAAGATTAGATATCTTTAACTAGCCTTATGAAACCAGGCAGTAGGAGTTGGTATGTAGATACAGTGAGTGATGAATCATGTATGCAGAGAAAACCACACATAAGACAAACATATAAATCCATTTGTGAGGTCCAATTGCATCCCTGTTCTTTGCCTTCCATGAAATACCTGTTTCCTTTAAGAAATGGAAAGAAGAAGGGTTTTATAACTTAAAATCAAATGAGTTGGAACTTATGCCAGTTCCCTTAGGCATTTACTCTTTTTATTTCTCTTTACCAAGTTTTACTTGGTTTTGGTGCAGTGGTCCAGGGTTACATTCCTTGACAAGTGCCTGGAGTGCATCTATTCTGCATCAGTGACTCAGTGCCAAAAGTGTGTTTTAATAACCAGCTAAGTTGGGGAGACCACCAACAGTCTTATATGAAAATCGAGGTCTCTAACAAGGACATGTAGTCGAGTAGAATGCAGCTTCGAATTTGTCCTAGACATGTGGGACTTATTTGGAATATTATTTTGTTTCATCTTAATTTGGAATCCTATTTTAATATTCCTGCTGGAGAGTTATAGGATCAGAAGATAAAAGACTCTTTCGGCTGTAGTTCACATAGTCTGTCAACTTCAGTGAAAAGCTGTCTTAACTTCTCCTCTGACCATTTTCTTATAGCTATTTGTGAAATGTGTTATTTGGTTATGATCTTGAAAACTCAAATGATATGTTCTTTTTCTTTGCATCTTCTGTAGGTGTTTGTAGAACATCTGTAGCAAAAAGGATGCTCAATAAGAACATTTTTTAAAAGAACTCTCTATAAGGTCTCGAATGGACAATGGTTGCACTGTGGAAAGCAACACAGGCATTGTTCTGTCTTATGAAAAATCATCAAATATCTTCCTTGGCTGAAATAGCTCAATTTTCCATTCAGTCACATCAAAACCACTATTACATAGGCAGCACTAGTATATCTAAGGCTTTCCAGTGGGGAGTAGAGTAGGCAAGACCGTAGTCCAGCACGCATGAACAGAGACACTACAGTGTTTTTCTGCATTAGAGAGGCTCAGAGGCAGAAATGGGAATACATGTGATTGACCTGCTTTAAGCAAGAGGCTCCTTCTTTTATACTCTTTGGGGGACAAAAGCTGAGCTTCCTTCAAAGTGGGTGGGTTGGTACCCTTCACCCTGAGTTCATTTTTTAACAGGTAGTCAAGGAATAACCTCCTCTTTCCCCTTCAATCTGTGTATTTTGTATACTTTAGGCAAAAAGAATATTTGTCCCTAAAGAGGCACATAGCCTGGAAAAAGTTTATTTCCATGAGTGTATAAACTCGTGCAAAATCAAGGCAAGGACTTGTCTACTGAAATCTGTCCTCTTCTGCACTTACATAGACTGAGACGTCTACAGCCTTTTAAAATTCGCTCAGGTCCTGGGCTCTGGGCAGGTTGGCTGGCTAGCCTTCAAACTGGCAAAAAATGGACATAGGTAGTACATCTCCTTGACCTGCTCCCTTTGGTTCAGATGGTGAAGATCATTTAATAATGACTGTATTTTCTACAATAAACGCTACCCGTAGAGGTTCCAGTTTCCAGTGGCATTCTAACAAAAGTCTGGCTTTATTCTGAAATACTGGTGACATACATTTAGATAAGGTTCCCCTACTATGAGGCAAAACTCATTATGATGCAATCACTTTAATCACGAGTAGATATGGGTTATTAAGTATCAAACTGTGTGTGTTTATTGCTCATTATTATATTTAGAGGTTTAAATAGCTTTCCTGCTTTGAGTGGTAGTTATAAGCTCTCAAATATTTAAAACCCAAAAGACTAAATTGTCCGTTTATTTCAAGTTCATGATTTTGTTTAGACAGGAGCAAAATGTTTTTCATGTGTAACTTTCCATCAGTGGAGTAAATTTCAGACCTGGAATGAAGAGGAAACATTTCCTAAATTGGTGTGTCAGTGGGTAGAGAGGCAACAGGAAGTTAAAATGTTGAAGCTGTAATTTGGACCATTCAGGCGAAAACTGCTTTTCAGGAAAATAAAGGGTTAATTTAGGTTTACCACGAAGGGTCATCATCTCTGGTTGTGACTGTGTAGTGCCAGGAATCTAGAACAATCAATACACAATACCTGAAGCTGCTTTCTTTTTCAGATATCAGTATCCAGTATTACAAGGAGACATATATATCAGTCACAATCATAGTCATTTAATAGTTACTCTCTTTGTTCAGGTAACCTCAGATTTGAAGAAGACAAGAAAAATGGGAGTGATAGACTTCCAAAAATTTGTTATAATTGAATTTAATTAAATCTTTTGGGAGATATTTCAAAATATAATAAAAGCCCCATATCAAGCCAAAACTGCTGAGAACCCTTCCCTGTTTAAAATAATAATAATGACAGTGTACTTCAACAAGGTTTTTTTCTGAAATAAAATAAATAACATTATTTACAAAGTAGATACTCATTTAAAGTTATAACTTTGAATATTCCAAGATAAGCTTCTAGCATATATGGAAAAAATTAATAATTAGCATCATCTTCTGAGATGACACTCCTGGACACAGCTATTTCTAGGTATTCTTACCCTCATTTACCCTATTTGTTGTTCTAGAATGGTTCGGAGTCTTTTATTTATTTATTTTTTCAAAAATGAAAATGCTGATGTATAATTCTGTACTCTATTAATTACATTAGGTTTAATTGGGTTTCTTCCAGTCCCCTTTTCTAAGGCTTGTAAAGGGCTTAGTCATTCACAACCATTCTGATCTGTGCCCTAAGGGAAAAGCTCAGCCCATTGACCTCAAGGCCTGTTGAGTTAATGTGAGAGACCGAGAGCACACCCAAGAGAACTGTGTCTCTCTCAAGCAATCTTGACTGTGTGAGAGCATTGCAGTGAACACGTTGTGTTGAATGAGAGTCCTGCTTTAGCAAGTTGTTCTTAACATTAAATCTTATTCAACCATTCTTATTAAGGGCAGGTCACACAAGATGAAATTCTCAGAGTCTGTAACTTAACTGCTTGAACAAGCCACTGAACTACTGGTAAAAACAAAGTCATTTAAAAGTATCACCAGCTGAGTGTTTTCTTTTTTTTAAATAAGGAGACTTTGCTGAGGTTTATTAAATTTTCTTTCTACGTGTAATACCTTATTACATTGAGAAGTTACATAAAATGCATTTCTAGCTGCTGGGAGCAGTTAGACCCTCCCTAACCACCCCTTCCAACAAATAAAGGGCCTGAATATATAGGGATCTGAGAAGAGCTGTGTTTAATTCTTACAACCCGAAGAGACCCTAGTGCTCAAAATTACTTGCAAATAGCAATGATCTGTTTAATGATGACTGCCTGGTACACTCTTCCTCATTGCATACCTGATCCATTGTTTATTCAGGAACAGCAGTTCACCTGTTGTAATCCAGTGCCTAGAGCAAAGTAACGTGGATTAAAGTCTAATGTTGATCCTGTTTACTCATCCATCTAATGAATATTAACTGTGTTCTGATGTAAGATACATTGTTTCAGAAACACTGAGAGACACATATTCAGTCCTCAATAGCTTGACAATATATAAAGGAAGATAAAAACTGCATGCAATATAAAGTAGGATATAAAATAGTCACATTTCAAATTGGGGGGAAAGGATGGATTATTTCACATTGGTGGGGAGACCACTGCTGATGAAACTATAAACTACCAAATTTATGGGGAACAGTTGAGCAATACCTGTCAAACAGCCCAGAAATTCTACTTGATCCAGAAAGCCTATTTTTTTCTACAGTTCTTTTTTTTAATTAAAAAAATTAATTCTATCTTCAGTACTCATCAAGTTAGTGTACCTAACATTAAGTTAGTGTTCATCCTTCTTCACCTATTTCACCCATCCCCCCATCCACCTGCCCTCTTTAACCTGTTCTGTATGTTTCCTGGTTTGTCTCTCTCTCTTTTTCTCCCCTTGGATTATTTGTTTCTTAAATTCCACATATGAGTGAAATCACATGATATGTCTTTCTCTGACTGACTTATTTCACTTAGCAGTATACTCTCTAGCTCCATCCAGGTCATTGAAAATGGCAAGATTTCATTCTTTTTTTAGGGCTGAATAGCACTCCATTGTGTGTGTGTGTGTGTGTGTGTGTGTGTGTGTGTGTGTGTGTGTGTGTATGTATACACCACATCTTCTTTATCCATTCATTAACCCATGGATATTTGGGCTGCTTTTATATCTTAGTTATTGTAAATAATGCTCCTGTAAACATACGATATGTGTATCCCTTTAATTAGTGTTTGTGTATTCTTTGGGTAAATACCCAGTGGTGGGATGACTGGATCAGGGGTAGTTCTATTTTTAACTTTTTGAGGAACCTCTGTACTATTTTCCACAGTGACTGCACCAGTGTGCATTCTCACTCACAGAGCAAGAGGGTTCCTTTTTCTCCACATCCTCTCCAATACCTGTTGTTTCTTGAGTTTTTGATTGAGCTATTCTGGTAGGTGTGAGGTGATATCTCATTGTAGGTTTGATTTGCATTACCTTGATGATAAGTGATGTTGAGCATCTTTACATGTCTGTTAGCCATCTGTATGTCTTCTTTGAAGAAATGTCTATTCCTGTCTTCTGCCCATTTTTAATTGGATTATGTTTTTTGGGTGTTGAGTAAGCTCTTTGTATATTTTGGATACTAAACCTTTCTCAGATATGTCATTTGCAAATATCTATTCCCATTCCATAATTTGCCTTTTAGTTTGTTGATTGTTTCCTTTGCTTTGCAGAAGCTTTTTATCTTGATGAAGTCCCAACAGTTTATTTTTGCTTTTGTTTTCCTTGCCTCAGAAAACATATCTTGAAAAAAGTTTGTATGGTTGATGTCAAAGAAATTACTGCCTGTGTTCTCTTCTAAGATTTTTATGGTTTCAGGTCTCCCATTTAGGTCTTTAATCCATTTTGAATTTATTTTTGTGTGGTGTAAGAAAGTGATCCAGTTTCATTCTTTTGCATGTAGCTGTCTAGTTTTCCTAACACAATTTGTTGAAGAGACTTCCTTTCTCCCTTTGTATATTCTTCCCTGCTTTGTTGAAGATTAATTGACCATATAATTGTGGGTTCATTTGTTGGTTTTCTACTCTGTTCCATTGATCTATGTGTCCATTTTTGTGCCAAAACCATACTGTTTTGATTACTGCAGCATTGTAATAATATAACTTAAACTCTGGAATTTTTATGCCTCCAGCTTTGCTTTTCTATTTCAAAATTGCTTTGGCTATTCAGGATCTTTTGTGATTCCATACAAATTTTAGGATCATTTGTTCTATTTCTGTGAAAACTGCTGTTGGTATTTTGATAAGGATTGCATTAAATGTGTAGATTGTTTGGGGTAGTATAGACATTTTAACAATATTTGTTCTTCTAATCCATGAGCATGGAATGTCTTTCCATTTATTTGTGTCATCCTCAATTTCTTTCTTCAGTGTTTTATGATTTTCAGAGTACAAGTCTTTTACCTCTTTGGTTAGGTTTCTGTCTAGGTAACTTACTATTTTTGGTGCAGTTATAAATGGGAACAATTAATTTCTTGATTTCTTTCATCTGCTTCATTATTGGTGCATAGAAAAGCAACAGATTTCTTCACATTGATTTTGTATCCTGTGACTTTACTGAATTTATTGGTTCTAGCATTTTTTTTGGTAGAGTCTTTTGGGATTTCTATATAGAGTATCATGTCACCTACAAATAGTGAGTTTTACTTCATTCTTGCCAATTTGGATGACTTTTATTTCTTTTTGTTGTCTGATTGGTATGGCTAGGACTTCCAGTACTGTGTTGCATAAAAGTGGTGAAAGTGAACATCCTTATCTTGTTCCTGACCTTAGGGGAAAAGATCTCAGTTTTTCCCCATTAATAATGATGTTAACCAGAGGTTTTTCATATGTGGCCTTTATTATGTTGAGGTATATTCCCTCTATCACTACTTCACTGAGTGTTTTTTGTTTTTTTAACATGAATGAATGTTGTGTTTTGTCAAATGCTTTTTCTGCATCCAATGATATGACCATATGGTTCTTATCCTTTCTCTTATTGATGTAATGTATCAGTGTATCACATTGATTGATTTGTGAATATGGAGTCACCCTTGCAACCCAGGAATTACACTTGATTGTGATAAATAATTGTTTAATGTATTGTTGGATTTGGTTGGCTAGTGTTTTGTTTAGGAGTTTTGCTTCTATGTTCATAAGCAATATTGGCCTATATTTCTCTCTCTCTCTCTTTTTTTCTTTTGGTGTTTTTATCTGGTTTCGATATTAAGGTAAAGCTGTCATCATAGAATGAATTTGAAAATGTTCCTTTTCTATTTTTTGGAATAGTTTGAGAAGAATAGGTATTAACCCTTCTTTAAATGTTTGATAAAACGGGCCTATAAAGCTATCTGGTCCTGAACTTTTGTTTGTTGGGAGTTTTTGATTACTGTTCAATTTTTTTTACTGACTTTTGGTCAGTTTAAGTTCTCTGTTTCTTCCTGTTTCACTCTTGCTAGGTTAAATGTTTTTAGGAATTTATCCATTTCTTCTAGGTTGTCTAGTTTGTTGGCATCTAGTTTTTCACAATATTCTCTTATAATTGTATTTCTGTGATGTTGCTCGTGATCTCTCCTCTCATTTGTGATTTTTTTTGTTTGGGTCCATTCTCCTTTTTTTCTTGATAAGTCTAGCTAGAGGTTTATCAGTTTTATTGATTATTTTCAAAGAACCAGCTCCTGGTTTCATTGATCTGTTCTATTGCCTTTTTAGTTTCAACATCATTCATTTCTGCCCTAAACTTTATTATTTTATTTCCTTGCTAGTTTTAGGTTTCTTTTGTTGTTCTTTTTCTAGCTTCTTTAGGTGTAAGGTTAGGCCTTTTACTTGAGGTTTTTCTTTTTGAGGTAGGCCTGCATTGCTATAAATGTCCCTCTTAAAAGAGCTTTTGCTGCATCCCAAAGGTTTTAAACCATCGTGTTTTCATTTTCATTTGTTTCCAGGTACTTGTTTATCTCTTCTTTTAATTCCTGGTTGGCCCATTCATTGTTTAGTAACATGTTACTTAAACTCCATGTATTTGTGGTTTTTCCAGATTTATTCTTGTGGTTGACTTCTAGTTTCATACCCTTGTGGTCAGAAAAGATGCATGGTGTGACTTTGATCTTTTTTAATTTGTTGAGACTTGTTTTGTGGTCTAATTTGTGACCTATTCTGGAGAATATTCCATGTGCACTTGAAAAGAATGTGGATTCTGTTGTTTCAGGATGGAATATTCTGAATATATATGTTAGATCCATCTAGTCCAATGTGTCATTCATAACTACTGTGTCTTTATTGATTTTCTGATCCGATGATCTATCCATTGATATAATTAAGGTGTGTGTTAAACTCCCCTACTATTATTGTATTACTATCAATTACTTCCTTTTTGTTTGTTGATAACTGCTTTATGTATTTGAGGCTCCCATATTGGATGCATAAATATTTACAATTGTTATATCTTATTGTTTAATTGTTGCCTTTATGATTATGTAGTGTCCCACTTTGTCTCTTGTTACAGTCTTTTCTTTTTAATGTCTAGTTTGTCCAGTGTCATTATTGCTCACCCATATTCCCTTCACTTCCACTTGCGTGATAAATATTTTTCCATTCTTTCACTTTCCATCTGCATGTGTGTTTAGGTCTGAAATGAATCTCTTCTAGGCAGCATATAGATGGGTCTTGCTTTTTTATTCATTCAGTCACCCCATGTCTTTTGATTGGGGCATTTATTCCACTGATGTAAAGTAATTATTGATAAGTATATATTTATTGCCATTATATTACTTGATTTATGGTTGTTTTTGTTTGTATTTCCTCTCTCTTTTCTTGTTCTCTCCTGGTTTAATGGTTTTCTTTAGTGATATACTTGGATTCCTTTTCTTTATTTTTTCATATCTATTACTAGTTTTTGACTTGTGGTTACCATTAGGTGTATATAACATCTTATGCATATAGCAGTCTATATTAAATTGGGGGTCACATAACTTTGAACCCATTCTAAAAGCACTACATTTTTACTACCCTCCTGCTCACATTTTAGGTATATGGTATCATACTTTATTTATATCCTTTATTCTTCAGATCCCTTGACTGATCTTTTCAGCTATACTTAATTTTATTGCTTTTGTGCTTCCTACTTTTCTTTTTCCTACTTATGGTCTCTCCTTTCTACTCAAAGAATTCCCTGTAATATTTCTTGTAAGGCTGGTTGTGGTGATGTACTCCTTTAACTTTTGTTTGTCTGGGGAAACTCTTTCTCTCTCTCTTCTGAGTAATAGCCTTGCTGGACAGAGTATTCTTGGTTTCAGGTTTCTTCCTTTTAGCACCTTGAATATATCACACCATTCTCTTAAGCCCTACAGTGTTTCTGCTGAAAAATCAGCTGATAGCCTTATGGGGTGTCCCTTGTATGTAACTGTTTTCTTTTCTCTTGCTGCTTTAAAAATTCTCTTTATCACTACTCTTTGCCATTTTAATATTTTGTGTCTTGATGTGGACCTCCTTGGGTTAATTTCGTTGGAGGATCTCGGTGCCTCCTGAATTTAGATATCTGTTTCCTTCCCCCAATTCAGGAAGTTCTCAGCTATTCTTCAGTTAAATTTTCTGCCCCCTTTCCTCTCTTTTCTCCTTGCAGGATCCCTGTAATGCAAATGTTATTATGCTTGATGGTGTCACTGGATTCCCTAAATCTAGTTTCATTTTTTACTCTTTTTTCTCTCTGCTGTTCATTGATTGCTTTCCATTACTCTGTCTTCCAGGTTGCTGATTCATTATTCTGTTTCCTCTAGTCTATTATTTATTTATTCTAGTGTATTTTTAATTTCAGTTACTGAGTTCTTCATCTCTGATTTTTAAAAATATTTTTAACTCTTTATTGAAGGCGTTACTGGGGTTCTCCCCTCTTTTCTCAAGTCCAGTATCTTTATGACCATTACCTTAAATTCCCTATCAGGCATATTACTTATCTCTGTTTCATTTAGCTCTCTTGCTATGATTTTGTCGTGTTCTTTCATTTGGGATATATTCCTTTGTCTTCTCATTTTTCTTGATTCTGTCTATTTCTATGTGTTAGGAAAGTCAGCTACATCTCCTGCTCTTGAAAGTAGTGGCCTTACAAAGAAGAGGCCTTGTGGTGCCCTGTGGTACAATGACCCCTATTGACCAGAACTTGCCACTTCAAGGGTGTCTCCTTTGTGTGTTGTGTGTGCCCTACTGTTGTGGTTCAGCCATTTTTGCCTTCAGTCCAATCATGTGCAATACCTCTCTTTGCCTTATGGGGCAGTCTTTGGTCCCTGTGTTGTTAATGGACCAGTCAGGGGCCACCCTGAGCTTGAATTAGGTCAGACTGGGTGTTTGTCAGAGCTGTGGTCACAATGAACCTCATGGTACTCTCCCTCTGTCATCCCCTGAGAAGCTTTCATTGGTGGGTGAGGCCTTCAGTTAGACCAGATGTCTGTCACCAGCCCACTGGTGGGGCTGCAGTTGGACTAGTGTGTGTGGTAATCTTCTCCTCTCCCCAGGATACGAGTTACTTTGGAGTGGTACTGGCCACTGTTGGGGCTAATTACACAGTGCCATGCTGTGGTGCTGCTTTCAGTGGAGTCCTGCTGAAGGTGTGTTGGAGGGCTGATGGGTTCGCAGGAGAGTGAGGGGGTGGGGCAAGTGGTGTTAGTAATGTCTGTACTTGTCCGCTTTGGGAGGAGACTTGGAGCTGCTCTGGAGAACTCCTGCCAAGAGTTAGTCGATGGGGCTGGTCTGCAGGAGGTGACCAGGGGCAGAGGGGCAGTGTTAGCAAGCTAAGTGGACTTTTTGAACTGATTCCAGCAGGTGTCCCGGTAACTAGGCTGGGGAATGGGGGAGGTAAAAGGCACTTGCCAGCTGTTTTGTTCTTGGAGAAGTCTTCTGAAGCTCTCATTCCCTCCATCACAACTTCTGAGGTTAACAAATTTCCCATATACCCCAGGCATTTTTCAAACTGCTGCTTCTGTGCCATATCTTAGTGGGGCTATTTGTTGTGTGCTGTCTCTTTAAGGGTATGGACTCAGTTTCCTGTTGCTATCCACCTCTCCCAGAGGCCAGGCTGCTGGTTTATGAAGTTCTAGGTGTTAAGCCCCACTGATTTTAAAAACTCAGAAAGTTAAACCCCTCTGTTTTTTAAAGTCAAATGGAGATTTGTCTTCCCAGTATGGATCCCGCTTGCATGGTGCTTTGTATAGGGTCTGCTCCTCTCCCTTCTCCATGCTTGCAGAGTCTCTCCCTCCCTCAGATAGTCTTGTGGGTCAGTTTGGTTCTTGGCCGCATTCCTACCATTTTTCCATGTGGCCTCTTCTTGACATGTAAGTCAACGAGTCTGTTGTGCCAGTTTTGGGGTCAATTTCTGGGTTATTTACACTGATGTGGGTGTTAGCTAGGTGTATGCATGGGGTGAGGTGAGCTTAGGATCCTCTTTTTCTGCCATCTTCCCCAAAAGTCCCAGAAATCCTGTATTTTGGAATTTGTCTTGGGGGGATACTAACACATGAGATACACTATATATTTTTTGAAGATATTTATTGTAGCATTGTTCTTAGTACTTAAAAAAGAAAAAAAGTTAAAGATGCTCAGCTGTGGACTTTCAAATAAAGTAATACCAGCAGTTGTTAAAAAGAATGAACCACCCTCTGATGTAAAGCATTGAGGAGCGCACAATGTCATTTCGTGTTATTCTTGTTAGAGGTGAATAAACTCAATCTAAGCATAGAAAACATTAGGCAGACCCAAATCAAACAACATTGTACGAAGTGTCACCATTGTGAAGGACAAGGGAAGTTTGCGGAAGTATAAAGGTTACAGGATACTAGGGAGATATGACAACTAAATGAGGTGTGAGACACTGGATTGGATCCTGGAACATGAAAAACTGGAAATAGGTGAAATCTGAATGTAGTCTATAGCTTCATTAATGGAATATATTAGTTTTCTTAGTTGTAGCATGGTTATGCAATCTGTTAATATTAGAGGAAGTTAGATGAAGGGTGTAGAGAAATCTTGGTCCTGGTTTTGTCACTTCCATATTTATGAGAAAATATGTACCTGTTTAAAGACTTAGGATCTGTCCACTCATGTCTCCTTCTCATTGCCCTTCCCTACTGTTTTGAGACAAATTATGATCATTCTCCTGTAACTTTAAACCAGTTTTGGACTCAAGATAACTTTCTTTAGAAATAAAAGAGGAGCACTGAGGAGGCTCAATTGGTTCAGTATCTGCCTTCAACTCAGATCATGATCCCAGGGTCCCCGGATTGAGCCCCACATTGGGCTCTTTGCTCAGTGAGGAGTCTGCTTCTCTCTCTCCCTCTGCCCCTCCCCCTGCTCATTCTTGCTCTCTCTCTCTCTCAAATAAATAAATAAAATTTTAAAAAAAGAAAAGAAACCTAGAAAAGAATAATTATTTTTTTGCTATTTCTTATTCATATATTTCTTTTTGTTTAAAGATTTCTGTGGTACTCGTAAATCTTCATGTAGAAAATTTTACACTGAGATAGGAAAAGAATATATTTAGTATGTATTCTTTTTCTGTCCTTAAAATGACAAATTAATTCATCAACTTAGCATAATATCTACCATGTGCAGTGTATAGTGGTAAACATTAGTAAAAATATGAAGCAATATGAGGCAAGCAGGTGAAAAAGGAATTGCAAACATACTTGAAATTAGCTATAGCTAAAGGTAGCTTTTTACGTGGCTTTTCTTTCTTTTTTTTTTTAGAAGTTCATTTATAATTTTTTTAATTTAAATTCCATTAGCCAACATATAATACATCATTAATTTCAGATGTGTTCAATAATTCATCAATTGCATATAACACCCAGTGCTCATCACATCACGTGCCCTCCTTAATGCCCATCACCCAGGCGTCCCATCCCTTCACCCACCTCCCCTTCTGCAACCCTCAGCTTACATGGCCTTTCTAATAAAGATCTTTTCTAATAAAAGTTTATAATTTTTTAAAGACGTATTCACATCTTGTTTTTAAAAACTGCTGAACATTCTCAACTTGCTTTGCACTTGGTTTATCATATCACAAGCTTTGACCTTTCCAGGCAATTGTTAGGGTTTTTCTCTCTGTATATCATTACCTCCTAACTGAGTTTTCCTCATTCTTGTGCTCTCCGGCCCTGGGATACACATTAGTAAAACATAGTGTGGAGGAATGGAAGATATTATTCAGCATGTACTACTGACTCTCTATATTTGGTATGAATAGGGAGGGTTTTCAGCTTTGCAGGGGATTATGGACATGGCCTTTTGCAGGAAAACTTTGTAAGGTGGTGCTTTTTCAGGGAAACACTCCTTTGATCAGAACTGGGTTCAGGATCAGGGTTTCCTCTTCAATTATTTGACTTGGATCAGCCACAACCTTGTACCTTCCCCATTGACTTAGGGATCCTTCAGCCTAAAAATGCACTTTATTTGTTTGGAACTGTATTGCCCATCACAGAATTGATTTCCAAAATTTAGAGATATTACCAAAATATTGGAAATTTCCAAATCCTTATGCACCTCGAAAGATCTGGGGAACACTGGGCTCATCTTCATAGCAAATACCTGCAAGTGTTGGGTGGTTGCCCTGTTTAGATGGGCCAGGCAGTTCCACGCACCCAAACATTCCTTAATGTCTTTCTGACCTTGATACCTTTGCCACTTGCTATTTATCATCATACTAGAAGGAAGCAGAATATCTCTTGTATCATGATGAATGAAAATCCTGGTGCTATGGATTACTAGAATGCCAGAGTGCCTGTGGAAACCCATCTTCTGCATCCACTGTAACTTTGTGAGGTGCTGTAAAAATAAGTGTCTGCCCTGATGGGGGAGCAAATGGCAATAACTTTCAAGTCTACTTCACCCTCAGTTCATTATTTTCTGTACATTATACAGAAGGAAGAATCTTCTTGCACAAATATCTTCTATTTTTTTGTTCATAATGCCATGTAATACAATTCTATTGGGACAATAAAAACCATAATCATCGAGTGCACTCATAATACTTTGCATAAGTTTACAAAATTTTGAACATAAGAGGTTGGCAAAAATAATAAAACAAAATATTTCAAAGTAAACAAAAATTCTGACAAGAAAAATAAAACAAGTTAAGAATGTGAGTGATTCTGTCTGCTGTTCTGCTCATTAGTACTTACCCTGAAGTGAGAGATGAAGCCACTGTTCCTTCAGGCACCATCAGTTCCCCAAATTCTTCTCATTGTGCTGTCATTGTGATCCTCTGAATGGTATTCTTGTGTTTATAAAAACATTTAAAAAATGACCCTCTGTGAAAAGACATGGAGGAAACTTAAATGTATACTACTAAGTGAAAGAAACCAATCTAAAAAGACTATGTACTATATGCTTCCAACTCCCTGACATTCTGAAAAAGCCCAAACTGTGGCAATAATAAAAAGATAAGTGGTTGCCAGGGGTTAGGGGGAAGGGAGGGATGAATACATGGGGCATAGATGATTTACAGGACAGTGAAACTACTCTGTATAATACTATAGTAGTGGATACGTGCCATTATACTTTTGTCCAAACCCATAGAATGTACAACACAAGGAGTGAACGAACCCTAAGTGGCTCTTGGTGATAATGTGCTCTTCCTTCTCTTTCAATTGTCTTGAAAGTGCCTTGAAACAAAGAGGAAATGAAAAGTGTCATGACTACATGTTTTATGTAAGAACTTAGAAATATGAGTATTTAAGGACCATTGTCAAAAATTTACAAGTCTGTTTTTGTTTTCATTCAGTGCACCTCAATATCTTGTTACTGTGCCTTTGAACGTGTAAATAAAACATTTGTTTTGGATAGTGGTATTTAGAATCAAAGATTATAAATTACCTTCTGGTCATAAATATCAAATCCATAATCAGTAATAAAGCTGTATTCCTTAATTACTTTGCTTTCACCATCTGCCAAGGAATACATTAAAGAATGTAGTAAACAAAAGGAGTGAGCTGTAAACCCCAACTGAAATTCTGGAACACCCGCAGGGGTTTTCCCTTGCGATAAATGACACATTACTTCAATGGAGGATGTGAGAGAAGGAGAAGAAAAGGAAGCTTTCAGGGAAGATTGAAAGGCAGATGTGTGATTGATACAAGGCAACTTCAGCAGCTCTTTTAAGCTTTCTTAAATTTTAACTCTTGATTAGAGTATATCCTACTTTTCTGGGCATAATTGCATGCTTGTAAAAAAAGGCATTTACAGTGATAGCTTGTTGCATTTTGAAGTGGAAGTGCCTTTTACTCAAGTAGTAAGATGTAAAAAACACTGTACAAAAATTTATGGCAATAACTGTTGGGCTTGAAATTTTGAAACATGTATTTGAGCCTGAAAATTGTTTTCTATGCTTGGGCAGTACACTGTTTTCCATCAACTTGAGGCATGTAGAATGTTCAAGCTGGGAGGATTTTAGAAATCATCTAGTCCAAGAATTCATTTTATAGATGAGTGAGTTAAAATAAAAATTATAAAAGTGTAAAGACGAATCTAGGGCACTTGTTTGAAGATTCAATTTGTTGTCTCACATTACTATAGCTATTAGAGGGTAAGACCAAGCCAAAAAGACAACACTCAATATGAAGTGATAGTATTTTGAATTAAAAAGGGAAAATATAATAAAGGCTATATTCATTTAAATAAAAAACCATGTTATCCATGGTCGAGACTATTATAATGATGTAGACTCTTGCCAACTATTAGGGAGGAGGTTGGAGCAACTTCTCAAAAAAAAAAAAGGCTTCTATTCAGCATAAAGTGTTATTCATAGTGATTTTTGACAATTTAAATGGTGTTTTAGTGCAGTTAATAGAATTAAAAATCTGAATTTTATTAACCAGGATTTATATGATAGTCTTTAAGAAATTTGGGGGTATGGCTAGTGAGTCATTCTACCTGCATATTAAATAAAGATTTTTTATTTTAGGAATACCAAGATTCTAATCTTATGATCAGTTTTTAAAATTTATATATATATATATATATTTGCATTTATAATAGTGTTAGCACAATGATAGTCACAAAATTCCAATTTTCTTTTTCTATAATTGCATATTCAAAAACTAGCTTACGTATGGCATTGCTTCCTGCTTGTCGAAGCTATTTGGATCAATTGTAGCTTGTGAAATCTCACATAATAACACTGGGAAATGCAATAGGCACTTTAGGAATAAACCTCACTGTGAACCTTGAATGTATGAAGGGTGCATGCTGATATTTAAAATACACATGGTTAAGAAATGGAGAGTCCAGTTTGAGTGTCTATACATATAAATGTGAGGAGCTAAAGACTTCCCGTAATACAGTCTCAGACACGTAAGAAAACTGTATCAATTAGAAAGACAATATTGAACAAATCTATAAAATTCTCATGTCCTGTGTTCAAAGATGAACAAGAAAAAAAAGCAATAAAAAGTATTTTGAGTTTTCCAGTGTATAAGAATTAATACAAATAAATTGCCAAAGGACTTGTATAGTTAGGAGTAAAACAAAAATTTCAGTACTTGAAATTCCACAAAAGAAGCACTGTGTCTCAGTAGTCAAATAAAAAGAAAAGAAATTCAAGCAATATATGCTTCATATCCTGGCAAGGTCCTATTCTATCTGTGTGATAATGGATGCAACAATGTTGAGCTTCAGGTTTAGGTCTTAAGGTCTTAGGTCAGTAATTCATATAAAATGCCTAATGTGTAATAGGTGTCAATATATGTTTGTTTCCTTTCTAAGATCTTAGGTTGTGCAGGGAACAACTTGGCATACTACCGTGTAAGAACTCGGGATTCATGCTCTTTTAGGTAAATACAAATTTAATAAAGCTGGGTATTGTCACAGGAAAGTTAGATAAAATAATGAAGTTGGGAGAGTGGAGGGAAAGCAACTAAGGACTGTGGTGAAAGGTAAGGCATTGGCTAGCTCATCAAGGTTAGAGAACTAAGGAAAAACAATTTAGGAAAATAAGGGTTGGAGGGAAGAAAAGATAGGGTTAGAAAGAGGTATTTTTTTTTTTAAGATTTTATTTATTTATTTGACACAGAGAGAGAGATTACAAGTAGGCAGAGGCAGGCAGAGAGACAGGGAGAGGAGGAAGCAGGCTCCCTGCTGAGCAGAGAGCCCGATGCGGGCCTCGATCCCAGGACCCTGGGATCATGACCTGAGCTGAAAGCAGAGGCTTTAACCCACTGAGCCACCCAGGCGCCCAGAAAGAGGTATTTTTGATAAGTGATGGAAGGGAACACAAAAAGTTAAAAAGGACAGAGGAAAAATTTATAAATAGTCAAGATGGCACTCTAAGCTAAAGTGCTCACACTTGGGAATTCAGGCCTGCCAACCCAATTTTGGCAGCCGTTAATGAGGATCTAATCCTGTCTGAAGTAGATAGGACACTATATTTTAATGGTAAGGGAGATAGGAAACTATTTGCCTATGAACAAATTATTTCACTAACTTATGACTATTTTGTGAGGAATGAAGACTAAATTGAAGACTCATTTTACATGAGGGATAGTATATAGGGGTTGTTGGTAATATTCTCCCCCCCACCACCATTTTTTTAAGATTTCATTTATTTATTTGACAGGGAGTGAAAGTTAACGAGTGAGAGAGAGAGCACAAGCAGCGGGAGAGGTAGGAAGAGGGACAGGGAGAAGCAGGCTTCCCACTGAGCAGGGAGCCCTATGTGGGGCTCCATCCCAGGATTCTGGGATCATGACCTGAGCCGAAGGCAGCCACTTAACTGACTAAGCCACCAGGCGCCCCTCCCTTTTGTTTTTTTATAAGTTTGTAGGTATTTTGTTTCTACTGGTATGTAGTAATGAAAGGGGCAAGATTTACATAGGTGAACAAAACAAAAAGCCAATATACAGTCAGATGATTTATATTTAAGTATGCCAGGAAGCTTAAGTTAAGGGATAGAGTTACACACTGAACTGGAGTTCAGTCCCTGTCCTTCTATTTTTATGATTTGGTCAAATTATTGAACAGTTTTAAGCCTCAGTTTCCTCATCTGTAAAATGAGACTTTAAGTGCACCCCACTTCACATGGTCTTCATGTAACCAATCAGCACAGATCTCAACATAAATTTGGTATTTAGATTAAGTCTTATTAAGATTAAGTAAATACTGGGAAGGAAAGGATGGCTGGATGGGCAGGTGGATAGATGGAGAAAAGAAAGGAAGCAGAGAGGGAGGGGAGACAAATAGTTTATTAGAACAAAACTATTTTTGTTTTAATGTAAAATTTGTAGGTAAGTTATGCACTTCATAAAAAGATAGTATATGCACCACGTTTTCTTTTTCTTAAATGAAATTCCTACAAGGCAATAGTCAGATAAATATTGAGAGACTTAAAATATGCATGTCTAAAATCTGTAGTGAATATAGAGGTTGGCTATTGTTACATCCTGTCCATCAGCTTCTTTTAAAGGCTTTTAAATCAAATTCCCTAGTAAAAGAATTCAAGTAATTTATAACAGCCAGTTGAACTGTCAACTAGAGCCCAAAATTAAGATTTATTTACACACCAGTGCCAAAGAAATTGAAATATGGTGCCCTTAGAAAGTGTCACTTGGGATGTTAATGTACTTAGTGGTAGATCAGGAAGGGATGAAACAGATGTAATGTAAACCTGCCCATTCATCTTTACTTGAAATAGAATTTAAGAAGTTTTAGTTTTTCTTTTAAATATACTTTTGGGGCGCCTGGGTGGCTCAGTGGGTTAAAGCCGCTGCCTTCGGCTCAGGTCATGATCCCAGGGTCCTGGGATCGAGGCCCACATCAGGCTCTCTGCTCAGCAGGGAGCCTGCTTCCTCCTCTCTCCTCTCTCTTCTCTGCCTGCCTCTCTGCCTACTTGTAATCTCTCTCTCTCTGTGTCAAATGAATAAATAAAATCTTTAAAAAAAAAAAAATAAAAATAAATAAATAAATAAATAAATAAATAAATAAATAAATATACTTTTGTACTTAATTTTATGTTTTGCATTCATGTTTTCATATTTCAGGCAGAAAGTCTGGAACATAAATGTTTTCTTTACATTGAGGAAAATCCCATTTTGACACAGATCTAAATAGTCACAAAAATTTATATAATCATAAAATATTTCTGCCTTAAAACTTGACATAAACAGGGCAATAGATAACAACCTTGGGGAAAATACTTGCAATTCACATCACATGAAATGTACTAATTTCCTTAATGTATAAAGAACTATTATAAATTAGGGAGAAAAATGCTAAATATATGATAGAAAAATAAACCAAGCATAAGATAGTTAACAGAAAAAAGTGCAAATGGTTCTTGTAAAGAGATGCCCAGCCTCATTAATAAGAGAAGTGTTTGTTGAAACTATAATATCCTTTCCCATTTTTCAGATTAGTGAAGATCAACTTTTTAAAACAAACCACAGAGCTGGCAAATTCTAAAGGAAACAATTTCATACAAAAGTATAGGTAAAATTGAACTGATTTATAAGAAACATAATTGTAAATAGCAATTAAAATTAAAAAAATGTGCATCACCTTTGACCTGGCAATGCTGGTTTTCTTCAAACAGATGGATCTACTCACACAAAGAAGTGAACCATTTACAGAAATTCTCACTGGAGAGGTTTTTTTTTTTTTTAATAGTAAAGGACTGGACACACCCAAATATCCCTAATAAAGGACTAATCAAATTATGATAACATTCATATAGTGAACTACTATTGAGCTGTTAAGAATGATAAACTGGGCCTAGAGGAATAAGGAAAATGTTCAAGACATACTATGTAAAAGAGAATCAACGTTGTTTATATATTGTGCTACCATTGTGTAAAATTATGTCATGCATATGCTTGAGTATGTGAGTAAGGCCATCCCAGCTTCAGTGACTGGCTAGAAAGACTCAGGACTCAGCATACAGTCATATTCATGATGAAGATTTATTACAGCAAAAGATACAAAGCAAAGTCAGCAAAGGAAAAGACACATGATAGAAAGTCTGGAGGAACGTTAGTGGAAACTTCCATGAGTCCTCTCTCCATGGAGTCATGCAGGAAACACTACTTCCTTTAGCCACAAATTGTGATAATCTGTGTGAAGTGTAATCTAAAAGGGAAACCCAGCAGACTCAGTGGCCAAGGTTTTCACTGGGAGCTGGTCACATAGGCATCCCCAGCAGAGCATATACCAAAATTCTAGATTCCCAGAAGGAATATGTTCAGCACAAACCACAATGTTAGCATAGACAGCCTAGGCACAGTAAGCTACTCTTTTATTATTATTATTATTATTATTATTATTATTATTTTAAAGATTTTATTTATTTATGAGAGAGAGAGAGAGAGAGAGAAAGAGAGAGAGAGAGAGAGAATGAGGTAGGAAGAACAGAGGGAGAGGGACAAGCAGATTCCATGCTGAGNGAGAGAGAGAGAGAGAAAGATAGAGAGAGAGAGAATGAGGTAGGAAGAACAGAGGGAGAGGGACAAGCAGATTCCATGCTGAGCACTGAGCCCAATGCGGTGCTTGATCTCAGGACCATGAGGTCATGCATGACCTGAGCTGAAACTAAGAGTTAGATGCTTAACCAGCTGAGCCAACCAGGCAGCCCAGTAACGTTACTAGCAAGGGTATAGTGGGGACAAATCCAAGTCTCTAAACGCAAGTAATGGCCAGCCTTGTAAGGAGTCTGCCTAAGGATAGCAATCTCAAGCCTGCCATATCAACTCTTTTTGGCACAGCTTCTGTATAGTATATCTCTGGAACTATAAAAATTAGTCAGTGATGGTGTTTTTGTCACAAAAAAAATAAGCAAATGACTGAAGGACAGGAAAAGATTTAATGAAAGATGCTCTTTGACATTTACCCTTTTTTATCCTTTTTAGTTTGTCACCAAATGACATGCTACTAATCACTGAAAAATCAAAGATTAAAAAAAAATTCAGATTTACATTCTATTTTAAAATGAAAAATTTCCTCATCTGTTTTGCTTTTTTTTTCATGATACATTTGGTTATTTTCATTAACATTAAAATTTTTACTTTTCTATTTAATTTTTAGGCTTTAATAAGAAATGAGAATTCTAAGAACAGATAGTCAGCCCCATATATCAAGCAAGATGGTTGTGTAGGGTAGATGGGTGGTTTCCAAATTTTCTCATGTCCTGGCATGCATACAGAATGATACTGTCTCTACAGATCCCGGGATATAAACAGGGGGCTACTTGAAGATAAGACAAACCAGCCTGCGGGCCAGCCATGTCAGCCTAACTTTGGGGAATTCTGCAATAACTCCTCCCCACGCCATAACCTTAGAATGGAGAGGCTCTGCTTATATGTCAATAAATCTAAGATAAAAGATCTTCCTCTTGACTTTAAAGATTATCTCTGGCAAAGGTAAACAGTGTCCATTCAAATTTACCATTTCTAGATTCTTGATGATGTCATTTTGCTCCTGTTCACCCAGAAACAAGACTTCTTGCCTTTTCTCCAACCTCTCCTATGCTTTCTTAACCACGGTTTTTATCTTAGGCTCCTATCATTCTCAGGAATATCCTTCCTTTTAAAATCCATCTAATAAATTTATACATATTTTTCAGGGTCCAAGTTAAATTCCTTCTCCTCCATAAATTCTTCTGAGTTACCCATTTGAATTAATTTCTTCCACCTCTAATTATATTTGTTTTTACCTCTAATTATAGTATTTATCCTCTCAGTTCTTATCAAATCCATTCTCCACCCTGGTTTTCAGTGGTTTTTAATATTATTTTGGGCATTGCTACAGCTAGTGAGCATTTTTTTTTATTTTTAAAAAAATTTTAAGATTTATTTATATATTTTAGAGAAAGAGAGAGAGCAGGGGGGAGGGGGAGGATCTCAAGATCTCAAGGGAGAGAGGATATCAAGCAGACTCCCTGCTGAGCACAGAGCCTGACATGGAGCTCAATCTCAAGACCCCGAAATCATGACCTGAGCCAAAACCAAGAGCTAGAGGCACAACTGACTATGCCGCCAAGGTGCCCCTTCCCTACTTTTTTTTTTTTTTTAAGATTTATTTGTTTATTTTAGAGGGAGAGAGAGCTTGTGCAAGCATGAGTGGGGGCAGGGGGTGGGCAGAGGTAGAGGGAGGAGATCTCAAGCAGACTCCCCACTGAGCACAGAGCCCATGAGGGGCTTGATCTCATGACGTTGAGATCCTTACCTGAGCTGAAACCATGAGTCAGACATTTAACTGACTGAGCCACCCAGGTGACCCCCAGCCAGTAAGATTTTAAAAACCTGATGCCAGATGCCAGAGCTCAGCTTCCCTGAGACTGTAGTTTAGGTGGTCATGTGAGATAGGGCCCAGACTTCTTCCAGGGGATTCTAACAGGCATACAAGACTGAACACCCCTAACAGAACTCATTTTCTAGCAAACTTCCCTTGTTATTTTAGTCATTTGTTTGAATGTTTTAATCGTTTAATTCATTTGCATGAGATGATTTAGGGCTGACCATTTTGGAAAGATTGGTCAAATCCACTGTTTTGGATAGGTGATATTTAAGTCTTGTTTTCTAAAAATGTTAACTCCATGTACATTATTAGCAATTTTTGGTTTATATAATCTGGGAGAAGAAAGATTCTTACTTAACTCTTTGGCAGGTAGGGATGAATCTATTTCAACTTATTTGTATGTCAGTTTATTTATATTCAAGCTTTTATTTATGGTAGAAAAGACACATAGCTTACAATAATTAAATTAGAGTTTCATTTGTCAGAGGACTGTTCCTACCCTTCCTAATTTATCAGGATTACAAAACTAAGACTTTTAAAAAGTCTAGTTTTCATATTTAGATTGTAAACATTAGCTTTTAAATATTTTTGCATTCTAAGAATAATAAGGTATTTTTAAAATTTGTGTTATGAAGTTTTTATATGTACAGAAGGTAAATGAATTGTGGTGGCTTTGTATTGTATCAGCCTAATTTCTCTGAATTCCTGATTTTTGAAAAGCAGATGTAAAGCATGAGCTTTAATTGTTATGCTCTAAGTTTATACATGGTGGCAGGCGTGCTGCTGCTGCATTGGCAGCTCACTTTGTGGGAGTGGGACAGAACCTAGCCTGGCTCTTTTCCCAGCTCCTGCTAGATCTCCTCCTTCAGCTTTTCCATCTCCAGGCAGGTCCATGTGCAGCTCTTCCGTGAATGCTGCCAGCTTTTCCTGCAGGTTGCCCAAGACAGTGAGGCTGGAGATGCTGTGGGGCAGGTGGTGTTCTAGTTTCATCCTCATATCTTTCAGTTTGTTCTTGTTCTTGTCCACACCCAGCTTTCCTTCCCAGCTGCCCATCTGGCTGACGCATAGGACTTCAGGCTCAACCCTAGACACAGGGCCAACAGTGCCCATAGACTGCTCCCTTAGATCCCCTGTGTGCAAGTCTCTTTCCCTTCTGTTTCACTCATGGTGGTTCTGCACCTTTGATTGAACTCATGGATAGAACATGAACATTTATATTCTTACCATCTGGATTTAGTAATTACTAATATTTTGCAGTGTATGCTTTTTCCATTTATCTGGCTCTCTTTTTTTTAAGATTTTATTTATTTATTTGACAGAGAGAGAGAGAGAGAGAGATCACAACAGGCAGAGAGGCAGGNTCACAACAGGCAGAGAGGCAGGCAGAGAGAGAGAGAGGGAAGCAGGCTTCCCACTGAGCAGAGAGCCTGATGTGGGGCTGGATCCNTCACAACAGGCAGAGAGGCAGGCAGAGAGAGAGAGAGAGGGAAGCAGGCTTCCCACTGAGCAGAGAGCCTGATGTGGGGCTGGATCCCAGGACCCTGAGATCATGACCTGAGTTGAAGGCAGAGGCTTAACCCACTGAGGCACCCAGGTGCCCTATCTGGCTATCTTTTTGGAGGTAGAAGGAGGCTGGACCATTTGAAAGTAATCACGGACTTTGTAAAAAAAACAAAACAAAGAAAAAGAAAGAGATGATACCTCGTGCTTAGATTTTAGCATGCATTTTCTATAAATGGCATTAACTGTGTAACCACAATACCATTGTCACACTTACAAAATAATTACAAATCTCTCAAATCATCTAGTCTCCAGACTATATACTAATTTCCTTGGTATCCCCAGTATATCTTTTATATTTGCTTTCTCTAACCAGTCAAATTTCCTATCAAGGATCACATGTGCTTTCGGTTATACTTCCCTTAACCCCTTTTAATCAGAATAGTCTCTAAATGTTTATCTCTCCACTGGCACTTTCTTTTTGAAGAAAAAAATGTCAATAGCAATCCATGTTCTGAATTTGCCTATTATTTCCTTATGGAATTCTATTCCCTGTATTTCTCACGTATTGAAAATTAGGTCTATGACTTGATTCAATTTAGGTTAAACATTTTTATGCAAAATATTTCAAAGGCAAAGCCATGATTTTCTTTTGTATTACATCAGAAAATGCCTAATGTCAGGGTATCCCTAATTATTAGTGATGCTATATTTAACAGCTGGAAGGTAGAGACCAGACCAGTCTTTTCTGGAGTATATTTTTCCTCTTTGTAATTAGCAAGTTATCTGTGGTGTGATGCTTTTGTACCCTGAGAATATCCTATACATTTTACCTAATAGTTTTTGCATCAGTTGATGATCCTTGCCTTGTTCAATTACTTCACTGGGTGTTGCAAAGTAGTGATTTTCTAATTTTACCAATCCTCCAATATATATTAGTTTGCAATCTCTTCTTTAAAAAAAGGCTTTCCTGGGCGCCTGGGTGACTCAGTGGGTTAGAGCCTCTGCCTTCAGCTCAGGTAATGATCTCAGGGTCCTGGGATCAAGGCCCGCATCGGGCTCCCTGCTCTGCAGGGAGCCTGCTTCTTCCTCTCTCTTTGCCTGCCTTTCAGCCTACTTGTGANTTCCTCTCTCTTTGCCTGCCTCTCAGCCTACTTGTGATCTCTCTCTCTGTCAAATAAATAAAATCTAAAAATAAATAAATAAATAAAATTTTAAAAAGGCTTTCCTTTATTAACAAATTTATGATTACTATACAAATATCTTTTGTTATTGTTAGAAATTTGCCTAACAGCAAATAACAGTGATGAGTTGTTTAAAAATTGTGTCTTTAATTAGCTTGTCTCTCATGTACAATATTGGTGGACCAGGTGTGAAATTTATGAAGAAAGCAAGAATAAATTTTTAAAGTGATGCCCAGGTACATAAGTATTCACATGAAGACTAAGCCTTAAAGAATGATTTATTGGACAGTTTGGGATGTTAAAAATATTGTTGTATAAAATTCCAATAAGAGTCTGAACTATGGTTTTCTTTGAATATTTCAAGTCTATCTATCGCAACAGCCCTAGAAAGGTATACTATAATTTCTTGATTAATTTCTAGATATTTAAAGACACTTTTTGAAATAGACAGAACTTAGCACATACAAAATGATTACAGAATATTTATTTTAGGGCTTCTGAGTTGGAGTGAGGTCCCTTTATCAGGAGAAATACATCAACATGACTATCATAAAGACTATGAGGTTTATCATAAAATCCATGATGGATACCAGTCTAACTCCATTTAATATCACTTGGCCTTTCTGATGGAAGAACATTGGACAAAAGAGTACAGTTGAGGATGTCTTTCAGATTTTGACTTGATGGAATCTTAAACAAGTTAATGAGATTTATCTTCTTATATTTTAATCCTTGAGGCAGGTTAATTTGAAAGCTATCCTAATAAAATAGTCATTTTATTAATATTAATCTATAAACTATGTTATTCTTCATATAACTTTATGAAATACTTAAGAATCAATACATATCTATACCCCTGAAACAAATAATACATTATATTAATTAAAAAATAAGAACAATACATATTTATAAGTCCTGTAGAAAATTTTAGGACTGTTTCTTTATTTTCCAAAATTCAACCTGAAGAGGGCTTTTAAAAACAACAATAATAATAGAAGGAATTACATATTTTTAAAAGATTTTATCTATTTGTCAGAGAGAGAGCATGCACAAGCAGGGGAAGCAGCAGGCAGAGGGAGAGGGAGAAGCAGGCTTCCCATGGAGCAGAGAGCCCAATGCAGGGCTCAATCCCAGGACCCTGGGGTCATGACTGGGACAGAAGGCTGATGTTTAACTGACTGAGCCACCCAGGTGCCCCATTAATGATATTTTAAATAGACTTATAACTAGAAATATAATACACATATATCCCTCAATTTGATACATAGAACAAATATGTGGGTACATTGAGCTTAAATTTTTTGAATCTATAAATACAGATTTTTTTTATAATCTGGAGATTCCACTGATGCAAAAATGGACTTTATGGTAGAAAAGAGATAGATATGGGAGAATAATGTCACACAGGAGATAAAGTTGTTGGATTGGTCTCTAGGAACCAAAAAGCATGGCTCTCAAAGGTCAACATCAAAGCAGGCTGCCTATTCTCAACATGGGTTGTTAAGAGATACGATTGTGATATATTGGGCCTCTAAACAGTCCCACTAGTGGTTATGAGCTTTAAATTGTTCTACAAACCTTGGAATTTAAGAAATACAGAGATAATACAGTAAAAATGGAACCCTGAAAGACTCTAGTGAAAGTTACACACAAATGATCCCACAGTGAAATCTAAACTACTTATATCACAGCAGGACTACACCTATGCTCAGCACATGCAGAAGATAGTTTATTACGAAAATGAGCTCAAAGGAAAAAAATTATAAGCAATATGGAAAAGATTAATACTATGAGAAAGAGGGCGCCTGGGTGGCTCGGTTGGTTAAGCGACTGCCTTCGGCTCAGGTCATGATCCCGGACTCCCGGGATCGAGTCCCATATCGGGCTCCCAGTTCTATGGGGAGTCCGCTTCTCCTTCTGACCTTCTCCCCTCTCATGCTCTCTCTCACTCTGTCTCTCAAATAAATAAATAAAATCTTTAAAAAAAATACTATGAGAAAGAATGTGCAAAAAAAAAAAAAAAAGAAAATTATACTCTAGGAATAAAGAAATGAGAAGAAATTAAAGAAGTATGTTTAAATTGTTAAGTAAAAGTAATAGAATTGATATAATAATAAAACATTATGAAAATAATCCAGCAAAGTGAAAGTACCCAAACAGTATTTCTAAACATAAAAAATATACCTAGTGAAATTTAAAATTAAATGGATGAATTAAACAACAGACTAGTAACAGCAAAAAATATAGTGAATTTCAAGGTGTATTTGAATAAATCACTCAGCACAGAGAAATATGGAAGTGGAAAATACAAAAGAGAAATTAAAAGACGCAGAAGAAAAAAATTTCCACGGTATGTCTAACAGGAACCCAAGAAATAGAAAATAAAGAAATGGTGGAAAATATTCAAATCTATGAAGGCTTATAATTTTTCAGAATTCAAGAAAGACATGAATATTATTCAAATAGGTGTATATCACCACTAGAATATCATTTTCTGCTCAACAGCTCTGCATTGCCCATAAATAAGATTAAAATTCCTTAGCAAGACATATGATCAAATCCCTACTCTGCCGCCTTTGACCTTTATTATCATTCCCAGCCTCACTAAACATCATAGAGTTGATCTACATCCAGTTTATTTTTTTAATACTTTTTTTTATCTCTTTCCTATTATGTATGAATCTGAATTAAGTAGAATTCTTTCTTCTTTATTTATTATCATTTCTTGTCCCATCCTACCTCCTTCATCACCCACCAATCTTTACCTGCTTTCCCTTTAAAGCTAAATTTAGACATAATTTCCAGACTCCTGTCCCTGTGTCCTCAACCAGAGTAAGTGTTCCTCTTTCCTGTTTACTTTAACCCCTGCCAATTTATGGTTGGAAGGTAAATATTTCAGTTTAAAATTTAAGGGAATGGGTTGGATAAGGAAAAATGCCCACCTCTTGAGGCCTCTGAGTGGATAATTAAACAGAGTGTAAAGAATCTCCCTAGAGTTTAGGAGATCAAAGAACTGTTAAGGTATTGAATAAATGATGTGCACCGGACATTACCAGCATCTAGAATTATGTCAAGAAGATGACTCTGATTCAGTGTTGAAGTCCTTGATAGAATCTGTCAGGTAGATAATGGTGACAAGGAAGGGGAAAAGTATGGTATCTCCAGATAGAAACATCAAAGATAATTTTTTTCTGGAAATAAATTAATGGTTTGAAAGTAATAATTATGAGAAAGAGGTAGTTGATTATTCCCTCCCACTTATATTTTTGCTGTATCAAAATGGGCAGTCCTCCTCTGAAGTCAACTATAACTGAAATGGCACATCAGTAAGGGAAAGCTATATATAAGGTAAGAAACAGTAAGAGATAGTTCTGAAAAAGATAGTAGTAGCAAATATGTTTATTTGTAAATTAGGTGACATTAATTGAATTATGTTCTATTTCTCTGAAAGCCAAAATTTAATAGATGACATCCCACATATCTCCCATATCATAGGGTTGACATGAGTTTGGTAATAGTAAATTAACTGGTAACAGAGAAATTCTAAGTCCTGAAGGAAAAGTGTTGGTACATTTTACATCAGAATTTATCAAGTGTGTTTCTTGATTTGGTGAACCCAGAGTCTCTTATTATTTGTAAAGTTGTAAGTCAGGCTAAATCGTTGGACCTTTGACCAATCTTCTTTTGGAAAGGAGCTTAAAAAGAATTAGTCTTACCAAAGAGTAATTTAAAACCTTGACCATTTTTTATTCTATATCTGAACAGAGAGGTGGTGAGAGACAGACATTTATATCAGGTAGCTTGGAAGGAAGACATACATAATATTCAGATGGGATCAGTTCCAGTGGTATCAGTGAACCTGCCATCCTGCTGAGTCTAAAGTAATTGTTGCTTGCCTAAGGCTTTCCTGGTTCTTTGGGTGATAGATATTGACAGGCAGGAAGAGGCTGGTAAAGAATTTCCTTTCTGATTTATACAAACCCCACACAGTGCCTCTGTTTTTCTGTGTGTTTCATGGGGATGATGTATTTCTACTTTAGAGCCTGCTTACCTTGTGTTCACTACTGTGTCACTCCCTCCCCAAAGATCAATGTGTCTCAGGCGGTGAGAGAACTGATGCTCTGCTTTGAATTGGCTGCTCATAAATGATCTTTCAGTCAAAATAGAACACAAATGAGTGCTACCAGGAGCCTGTGGATGAGCAATGTCTATAGGGACCAGAATCCTCAAAATCTGCTTTAAACATGACAGAGGAGAACTGATCGGGAACTAATACAGAGCACCCTTCTACAATAAAACATCCTTTCCCTCTTCATGTACTGATGCAATTTGGGCAAAACACAGATTTCCTCTTTTTCTGTTATATATTCAGCAGAAAACCTCATTAGTTGTACATGTGAGTATTTTAATAAAACCCACGTTATCTGATTTTTAAAGGCGATATTCTGAAACATGGGGGGAAAAAGCCAAACTGAATATATTACAGTATTTTCACTCAGCCAAACTGGGATTATTAGAATTAGAAGAGGCAAGATACAAGGGGTAAGAGAAAGGAAAAATCAGTAGTGTACCTAGGATCTGGTTTCTGGAATGAATAAGTTGTTGTTGTTGTTGTTTTAATATTCTATTTATTTATTTGACAGAGTAAGACACAGCGCTAGAGAGTGAACACAAGCAGGGAGAGTGGGAGAGGGAGAAGCAGGCTTTCCGCTGAGCAGGGAGCCCAATGTGGGGCTGGATCCCAGGACCCTGGGACAATGACCTGAGCCGAAGGCAGCTGCTTAAAGACTGAACCACCCAGGGGCCCTGCAAATGAATAAGTTTTTGAAAACTCTCAATATTGAATGATAGGATGTTGGCCAAATAAGATAAGGTGATATATATTTTTCTATCTCATATAGAGTGTTAAAATGGAAAATAATCAATTGTTCTTTCAATAATTTTTTTGAACTTTTTTTCATACTGAGAGTACAAAGAAAAAGAAAATTCAATTTAGACCTTAAAGTATTCAGTCTGTTGGGAGATAGAGACATGTCTAAACAGCATCATTTTCACCATTTGGGGAAAAAATATGGCCACATGTTTATAATTTTTTCTAATTAATTATGCAAGTCCCCACATGTTTTTTTCTGATTTTGCAAGCATCATTCCTGTGGATCAAGAGCATATGTCTAAACTATGAAATCTGATGACCTCCCTTTGGTTGTTAAAACACAATGTCATTGTTAAACATTGTTACTTCAAAGTCTAATATATCTGCACCTTGGTGATGACTTCCTTGAAAGCGTGCACTTTGTTCTTCCTCAAGCTCAGCGTTTGTTTCCCAGTTGACTGGCTTAGTACCATGTGCTTATGGAACTGACATTTTCCCCTGAATTGCTTGTCTTTTGTGCTAAGCCTTGGTCATAAGCAGACTCATTTGTCGTGGTTATTTCACTGTGGGGATTTTGGAGTCCTTTCATAGCAGTACTAATTAGGCAGAACCACCTTTTCTAATAAATATTCTTAATTGAGAATCTCCTGGAGAAGTGATTGAGATCTCAAGCACTTCCCTCAAAATAGGCCTCTTTGTTCCTTTTAAAGATTTTCTAACCCCCTCCCCTCTGAATAATCATGTTATGGAAGCACACCAAAGTCACCGGGAAGTCATAAGTATATTACTCTCTTATACTGGGCATTTCCTACTTTCCTTATATTTGCACTGAAATAGAATGGTCCTACAATGATAAAATTTACTTTTTTTTTTTTTAGGGTTGAAATCCAATAAAATTTACTTCTAAGTGATTTTTCTGTCTTCCTTGTGGATATAGAAGAAGTTGACAATTTTTTTTTAAATATCACATTTGTCCAGGTAGCAAGGATAATTTCTTGAGATGATAAATTCTCTTTTTTTCTCACTGCTTTTTCTACACACATCTCATGAAGATATCCTGGCTTTTTGTGGCCGGTCTTCCCTATTGACTTTGATTTATTTAGCTAACTGAGTATATATTAGAATGTCCTAGGAAAGAGGAAAAAAATCGAGTTTAATATTAGGTTTTAAGGTAAGACTTAAATGAAAGTGAGATACCTGAAGAATCTCAAGACTAGGAGAAAGGATGAAAATGCAGAAATGATGGGATTCTGGGGCTGTGAATCTACCCAGAGTAGAGACCCAGCCCACTTACTCGCAGGTTACTAGATGGGGTATTTCTCTCCAAGTTGGAGAAATCAAACACTAACCATCCCAGAATTATAAGTCTGGGACTGAGCTTGACATGAAAACCCTGGAGCCTCCCCACTGGGCAAAAATCCAGGTCAGATAATGGGCATATTGGCAGAGATAAGCATGGTGTGAAGGCTACAGATTATTTTCACAAATGACCTAGGCTTTATAAAATTCCAAGATCCTCATTTGCAGCCATGAGAAAATCCTAGTAATGACAGAGAATGAATGTCCCACTAACCTGGGCAAAGATGGACTTGAAGCAAATTTATCATCATTCAAAAAAAATGGATTTTCTTTGTATCCAGATATCATATGATTAAAACCATATTTTTTATTAATTGAGGATAAACATTTTCCAGTGGGACTTTCACAAACGAGGTGGTAGTTGAAATAAGTCTTGATGGGTGAATAGAATTTCACAAAGTAGAGAAGACAGTGTAGAGGTTTCAAGGAAGAGGATTTATTCTAAGGAAAGGTATAAAGTTACAACATCTTGAAGCAGTTTGGGAAGTAACGTGTAATGCAGGGTAGTCCTATAGGTTGTAAGAAGGCTGAATTGACACTAGAAGGCAGGTAGAACTTCTTTGTGAGAGACTTGGAATGCCTTTGTCTGAAGACCAAAGCATTTTTAAAGTAGGTGAGTCATATGCTTCATTCATATGTTCATTATTCATTAAAAATTTATTGACTACCAAAAATATTTACAGAGTACCTAATCTGTGGCATGCGCTATTCTAGGGGCTTGGATCAACAGTAAATGACAGAAACAAGTTCCTGCTTACATTCCAAAGAGGAAAGAAGACTATAACAACATCATCAACTAGATAATGTTGGATGATGTGATAAATTCCAGATTGTAAAATAAAGTGGGGCAAGGACATGGAGAATAATAAGAGATGTTTTATTAGCTAGGAGGGCAAAGGCAGTCTATCTGGAGAGAAATGAGGGAGAAAACGTTAGGAGTATTTGATGCAAGAGCAATTCAGTCAGAGGGAGTGGCAAGTGCAAAGATCCTGAGGTAGGAGTGTGTTTGGTATTTCCAGCAATAGTACCACATGGCTAGTAGAGGATGATGGCAAAGACAATACTGTAGGGGCTTTAGACAATGGAAGAGTGCTGCATTCTATTTTAAGTGTGCTGAGAAATACTGGAGGACTCTGAGCAAGGCTATGCCCACATGAGGCTTATACTTTATTTATTTATTTATTTATTTTAAAGATTTTATTTATTTATTTGACACACAGAGAGAGATNCTTATACTTTATTTATTTATTTATTTATTTATTTTAAAGATTTTATTTATTTATTTGACACACAGAAAGAGATCACAAGTAGGCAGAGAGGCAGGCAGAGAGAGAGGAGGAAGCAGGTTCCCTGCTGAGCAGGGAGCCCGATGCGGGCCTTGATCCCAGGACCCTGAGATCATGACCTGAGCCGAAGGCAGAGGCTCTAACCCACTGAGCCACCCAGGCACCCGAGGTTTATACTTTAAAGGATAACTCTGTCTACTTCAAAGAGAGATGACTGTAGGAAGGATAAAAGTAGATGCAGGGAGACCAATTAGGATTCCAATGAATAGTCAGTACTACAGAGGAGGTAACAGTGGGTTAGAGAAAAGGGCCAGGGACAGGTTTGGGGCCAGAAGGCAAAGAGCCTTTTTAGTAATACTGCTAAATAGATTTTATTTTATAGTCTACCTCTACAGGCAGTGGGGATCCGTGTGGCCCAAGGGAACAATAAATTAAACACTGCTTGCTTTTTACCACAGAATTTTCACACAGCGTTCATCCCTGTAAGCTGAGGAGTCCCACGTGGGGATGAGGAGACTGTAATATTAGCTACTGTGCATGCATGCTTCCTTTGACCAAAAGAAGACTGATGTGACACCCTATTTGTCTCAGCTGCTTCAGTGATCAAGGTATACTCAGTTTCAGCTGCAGCAAATGCACAGTACCATCTTTTCTCCTGGTCTTTGTTCCCCAGTAGCTGCTTTGTTCTGAAGTTTTTATTTTAATCACCCAGTAGTCATGACAAGTGCACTTCTTAATCCTCATCACCTATTTCACCCATTCTCTCCCCCACCTGCCTTCTAATAACCATCAGTTTTTTCTCTATAGTTAAGAGTCTGTTTCTTGATTTATCTCTCTCTCTCTTTTTGTCTTTGTCATTTATTTCTTAAATTCCACATATGAGTGAAATCCTGTATCTTTTTTGACTGACTTATTTCACTTAGCACTACACTCTCTAGATCCATCCATACCATTGCAGATGGTAATATTTCATTCTTTTTATGGCTGAATAATATTTCTTTGTGTGTGTAAATATATATCACATCTTCTTTATCCTTTCATCAGTCCGTGAACACTTGGGATGCTTCCATATCTTGGTTATTATAAATATTGCTGCTTTATGGAAACCTGTGGTTTCTTGAGTTTTTTTTATTTTAGCCATTTTCACAGGTATGAGGTGATATCAAATTGTAGTTTCGATTTGTATTTCCCTGATGATATGGGGTGATGAGCATCTTCTCATGTGTCTGGCCATCTGGATGTCTTCTTTGGAAAAAAGTCTGTTCATGTCTTCTGCCCATTTTTTAAATTGGATTATTTGTTTTTCGGGTATTGAATTGTTTCAGTACTTTATATATTATGGATACTAATCCTTTATAGATATGCCATTTGCAAATATCTTTTCCCATTCCATAGGTTGCCTTTCAGTTTAATTGATTGTTTCCTTTGCTGCGCAGAAGTTTTTTATTTTGATGTAGTCCCAATAGTATATTTCTGCTTTTGTTTCCCTTGCCTCAGGAGATACATCTAGAAAGAAGTTGCTATGGTTTAAAAACTAGTTTGTCTGATATCAGAATGGCTACTCCAACTTTCTTTTGACATCATTATCATGATAAATCATTCTCCATCCCCTCACTTTCAATCTGAGGTGTCTTTAGGTCTAAAGTGAGTATCTTGAAGGCAGCATATAGATAGGTCTTGTTTTTTATCTGCTATGATATTCTGTGTCTTTTGGTTGGAGCACTTAGTCCATTTACATTTAGAGTGATCATTGATAGATATGAATTTAGTGCCATTGTATTACCTGTAGAGTCATTGTTTCTGAAGATTTTCTGTTCCTTTCCAGTCTTTGTCACCTTTGGTCTTTCTTTCCCACTCCTCCCCGCCTTTTTTTAAGATTTTATTTTTATTTATTGGACAGAAAGATAGCACAAGTAGGCAGAGCAGCAGGCAGTGGGAGAGGGAGAAGCAGGCTCTCTGCCGAGCAGGGAGCCTGATGTGGGACTTGACCCCAGGACCCTGGAATTATGTCCCGAGCTGAAGGCAGCCGCTTAACTGACTGAGCCATCCAGGTGCCCTCCCACTCCCTTTTAATGTCTCTTGCAGGGATGGTTTAGTGGTCACAAACTCCTATAGTTTTTTTTATTTGGGAAACTCTTTATCCCTCTTTCTATTCTGAATTACAAGATTGCTGGGTAAACTATTCTTGGCTGCATACTTTTTCCATTCAGCACATTGAATATATCATGCCATTCTCTTCTGGCCCACCAAGTTTCTTTGGATAGGACATCACATCTGTCAGAATGGCTAAAATTAACACAGGAAACAACCGATGATGGTGAGGATGTGGAGAAAGGAGAACACATTCCCACTGTTGGTGGAAAAGCAAACTGGTACAGCCACTCTGGAAAACAGTATGGAGTTCCCTCAAAAAGTTAAAACTGGAACTATCCTATGACCCAGCAATTACACTACTAGGTATTTACCCAAAGAATACAAAAATATTTATTTGAAGGGGCACATGCACCCCAATGTTTATAGCAGCATTATAATTATAATTATAACTATATTCTCTTTGTTATATTTTTAATTCATTTACTTCTGAGAAGATTTGAGAGGCTTGTTACATTAAAACAGCTACTCAGGGGGACAATACAAATAAGAAACTGTAACAATTGTTATAATATTTATGCACCCAACACAGAAATCCTTAGTACATAAAATAGTTAATAACAAAAATAAAGAAACTAATTGATAATAATATAACAATAGTAGGTGACTTTGACACCCCATTTGCATCGATGGACAGGCCATATAAACAGAAAATCAACAAGGAAATAATAACTTTGAATGACACATTGGACCTTATGGGTCTAACAGATATTCAGAACATTCCATCCGAAAACAGCAGATACACATTCTTTTCAAGTGCACATGGAACATTCTCCAGAATAGGTCGCATATTAGGCCACAAAACAACCCTTAACAAATTTAAAAAGATCAAAGTCATCCTATACATCTTTTCTGACCAAACACTATGAAACTAGAAATCAACCACAAGAAAAAATCTTGGAAGACCACAAATACATGGGGGCTACTAAGGAGACCAGGAAATAAAAGGAGAAACAAGTACATGGAAACAAATGAAAATGAAAATACAATGGTTTGAAACCTTTGGGATGCAGCAAGATTCTTCTAACAGGGATGTTTATAACAGTGCAGGCCTGCTTCAAGATGCAAGAAAAGTCTCAAACAACCTAACCTTATACCTAAAGGAGCTAGAAAAAGAACAACAAACAAAAAATCTAAAACCAGCAGCAAAAAGGGAAATAATAAAGATTAGAGCAAAAATAAATGATATTGAAACTAAAAAAAACAGTAGAACAGAGCAATGAAATCAGGAGCTAGTTCTTTGAAAATAATCGAAGAAATTGATAAACCTCTAACTAGACTTATCAAGGAAAAAAAAAAAAAGAATGGATCCAAATAAATAAGAGGCTCTTATAAATAGACTACATTTAAGGATGGGTGCGAATAGATTTTGAGGATATTTCAGAGCCAAATTAGTTGCACTGGGTAGTTGTTCAAAATATAGTTTCTTAGATCGGGGTTGGGTTTGAATCCTGGCTTTAGCATTTCATAGCTGTGGGGGTTGGGAAGTTATTCAAACTTGCTGTGCCTCAGTTTCCATATCAAAAAAGGGGATAGAAGCACTTATAGGATCATTGCCAGGATGAAATTGGATTGTATACATATAGGGACTGGCACATTAAAAAAAAATTATGTATTTCACCCATTATAATTAGACTGGATGGTATTTGGAGACTAAATGTAGAGTACAAAGATACAGAAAAAAATAAAAATTACGGCCTTAATTTCTCATTTGGTCGTTTTGGTTTTTGTTTCATCACAACCAAGGAGAAACATCTTTAAACCAGAAAGAGGAAAAACAATAAATGGGCTTAGTTTTAGACCTGTTTATCTTGGGATGCAGTATTTGATGCATACATCTGTATGTAGTTGATTCATTTTTACGGTTGCAATTTCATTTTATAGCTAAATCAAAATGTGTGGAGAGAATGGACTTTTGGATCATTTTTACTGTTTTGATATTATGCTGTTAGGAAGATTCTTATACATTTTTTTTTGGTTCATATATATGCAGAATTTAGTTGGGAATATACCTAAATGCGTTCATCGTGCAGCTCCTGTAAATCTCATCTCACTCTTCTGGTCCCCAGGCCGTGCTTTCTCTTCCAATTTTCAAACTGTAATATAAGTGCCTTTTATCAGCAAACTCTAAACCAGACTCATAGGGTGAAGGGGATTCTAGAAAATGTAACTGTTGGCTTCTCCTTTGTGAGGCAGAGACGTTAAATATGGGTAGGAATGATACTAAGTTGATGAAAGATAATACAATGTGAGCATCTTTTCATGTGTCTAATGGTCATGTGGATATTGTATTTATGTTGTGCCTGTTGAATTATCTTGCCCATTTTCTATTTGTAAACCTTTATTTGTAAATAAAATATTTAAATATTCCAGATAAGAGCTTCCATCAGTTATAGGTTTTATAAATAGTTTTCCCTACTCTGCATTTTGCCCTTTCTTTCTTATGGTTTCTTTGATGAACTGAAGTTCTTAATTTTAATGTAGTACCTTTTATGAATTCTTTCCATTATTGCTAGTATTCATTGTGTGCTGTTTAATAAATCTTTGTCTACCACTGGTCCAACCTTTTATTTTTAACTTTTAAAAAATTTGTCTAGATATGTGTTTTATAAAGAGTCTTTTGTTATTCTTTTTCTCTTCTTCTCCCCAAATAGCTTGGTATTTTTGTGCGGCTTTACAACTATTGTTGTGGCTGGCACATTATTATATCTCAATGTCTGATATAAATAGTACCTTTACCCCTTCCTTGAGTGTGCAAAAGTCAAAAAAATGTTAACATTATTTACTGCCTAACTTACGTATTGTAAGGGTCAAGTATTGTAATTCTCTATATATTTAAAATACCACAAACTATAATTTCTATTTAATTTCATTAATATTGAGATTCAACTACATATTCTATTCACCCTTACTTCATTCACTAATATTTTTCATTTCCACTTGCATCTCTGTACAAATCTTCCTTGACTTACAATGGGGTTATGTCCTGATGAATCCATCCAAAGTTGAAAATATTACAAGTCAAAATGCCTTTAGTGTACCTAACCTACTGAACATCATAGCTCAGCCCAGCCTACCTTACACATGCTTAGAACCCTTATGTTACCCTTCAGTTGGGCAAAATCTTATTACACAAACCCTGTTTTATACTGAGTGTTCAATAGCTTGTGTCATTTTTTTATTTTTTATTTTTTTTTATTTTTAAAGATTTTATTTATTTGATACACAGAGAGAGAGAGAGATCACAAGTAGGCAGNTTTTAATTTTATTTTTAAAGATTTTATTTATTTGATACACAGAGAGAGAGAGATCACAAGTAGGCAGAGAGGCAGGCAGAGAGAGAGGAGAGAGAAGGAAGCAGGCTCTCTGCCGAGCAGGGAGCCCGATGCGGGCCTTGATCCCAGGACCCTGAGATCATGACCTGAGCCGAAAGCAGAGGCTTTAACCCACTGAGCCACCCAGGCGCCCAGCTTGTGTCATTTATTAAATACTGTACTGAAAGTAAAAAACAGAATGGTTGCATGGGCACAGAATGCTTCCAAGTATATTGAATTGTTTACCTTTGTGATCACATGGCCAACCGGGAGCAGCTGCTAATTGCCCCTGGGCAGCATCATGAGAGACGATTCTGCACATCCCTAACCCAGGTAAAAATCAAAATTCAAAATTCAAAGTGTGGTTTCTACTGAATATGTATTTCTTTCACACCATCATAAAGTCAAAAAAATCATCATTGATCCTTGTAAGTTGGGAACTGTTGTTCAAATAGTTTCCTTTTTCTGCATCATCTTTAGTGTAGCTTACTGATAATTCTGTCAGAATTTCTTTCTCTAAAAATGTCTTTTTAAAAATCTTCATTTTTGAAAGCTTTTTCTTCTTGGTATGGGATGAAGGTCTGTATTTGTTTCCTTTCAGCACCTTGAAGTTATCATTTCAAAATATTTCATCAGCTTCGAGCTTCCACTGTTACTGTGGAGAAGTCAGCTTTAAGTCCGATTGACTCTTCTTTGAAGGTAATGAGTCTTTCTTCCTCTGGCTGTTTGAAAAATTTCTTCTTTTTGTTTTGTTTTTGTTTTTCAGTCATTTTACTGTGGTGTGCCCAGGAGTGAGTTATTTGTTGTATCTGTGCTTCTTGGTGTTCAAGGCACATTTTGAAATCTGTAGCTTGAAGTTCAATGTTTCATCTCTCTAGCTTTATAGGTCTGTTGAAATCCCTACTCAGCGTCAATCACTAAAAATTTTGTTCAGTTTCTCAGCCTCTCTCTCACCTTCCCCTTCTGGAATGATCAGGTACATCTAGGACAAAAGCAATGTCCAAGTTCACCTCACTGAGCTGTCTTTTTCTCCTGTATCTTCCCTCGTAGTTCTTTTCTACCTTGTTTTCCCCCCCGAAAGTAATAAGAACTACAATCAATATCGTCTATTAAAAATGCAGTATGGCATTTTGAAATGAATTTTATTTGCTCTTCTAGAGAGGGAAACATAAATAAATCATAAGCTATTTCCCTTTAAAAATTTCACAGATGCATGATACAAGATATAATGTCTTTAAGTTGTAGCTTTAAATGTATAAATATATTATGACTGAGGCAAAAAAAAAAATCCTTGGACACTAACAGTTTTCTCCTTCTGAATTTGTTTCTGCATTATTTCTAAGTAACCCTACATGTGTCATAGAGTTTTTAGTGGGCCTCAGGGACAATCTTTCAGTATAAGTATATTTTCTCCAAGTAGGTTAGAGAAATGACATCCACTCTTACTTTGGAATTTCACTCAGATCTCCAGTTAAATCAAACTTAGTATATTAAAAGTAAGTAATGGAAATAATTCTCAAAAAAACATTGTTTGCTAAATTTATACTTTTGTGTATCTTCAGAAGTTCACTCCTTAAATGTAGTTTACATTCAGTAGTAATGAGTAACCTTGGTTTATATTATTTTTGTTGCAAAATAAAGTAATATTTTTAAATTTATCAGAAGACTTTTATAACTCTGCCTTAGTTGGAGTAGGATTTATAGAGACATATCTGCCATATATTACTTCTTCTATTTCCATATTTACATTTGAGACTGATTTCAGTTCCGCTGTGTTTTACCAACAAATTAGAACAAAGCCAATCATGATAAAATAGGAGTCAAATATAATCCAAGGAAAAATGATATTCTTCCTTCCATTCAGTTGACCTGCAACAAGCACTGTGTCTGGTTGAGCTTGACATTGTGAGGAAAGATTCTATTTTTGACATTTATTCCTACTGGAGAGTCACTTCATATAAGTCTACAAAATATTAAGGGCTTAATATTTCCTAAACTTGTTTTTCCTTCAGAATAAGTAAAACATTTGGCAGGTTTATTGAGCTGTTGCTACAGCATGATGCCTCAGGGAAACTAAAATCTTTGACTGCACTGAAGTGCTTAAAAATAATGACAGTTCACATCCTTAGTCAGGGCTCAGAATGCATATCAGGTAACAATGATGAGAAACAACCATAAGAATAGTGGAGAAGGAATGACAGAAACAGGAGTCAGACTAGCCAATTGCAGAAATAAAATATTGATCTTTAACTGTTTACTTTCTGAATAAAACTATTTCTACCAATGTAGCCTTTTTGTAATTTGTGAACAAAAAGAACTGAATAATTATTTTAAATTTTTATTTTTTATGTTTATACTCATATTTCCTATGAGGAGTCAAAAGTGAACTTAATGTTTACTAATCTTTTAAGGATTTGGCAATTTCCATGGCCTTTAAATTAGGTTGCAAAATCAACATTCATGAGTGGTATTTATAGCGACACAGTACCTGACTTATTAGTTATTATGTTTCCAAAAATTCATTTGAAAATCAACAGTTCAGTTTGGAGTTCAGAACTGATTTCAGGAAGAATTAAGTTCTCCTATATTTCCTGTAGGTATTTCCTTTATATTGAAATATACTAGTTTAAATATCAGCCTTCCCTGGAAAATGAGCTAGTTGAGGCCACTGATCAATTTTCTTGTTCATTCTTTAAAGATGCCATATGTAGTTTTAGTAGGTGCTCAATAAATGATGAATAAACCAACTAAAAACAAATTGTTTTGTAGGCAGGCCATAATACAAAATGATAATGCTCTAAATACTGATAACACTAGCCTGTTCTCTTGATCCAAAAAGCATAAAGCTCTACAAAGAGAAGAAGGAAGAAGAAGAAAACAGTAATATAAAATTATAAGTAATACGAGAAAATTCTCTGCTACTTTCCCAGGGATGAGGCTAATAGTAATATTATCTTGAGACAGCGGATACTTATCTTTGTAATCAAGAAAAGGAAACTGTCCCAGATCCCCTCCTTGCCTCAACTCCATAGACTGCTACCATGTCTATTCTCACCCCAGCAGAAGTCTGGGGTTTTAGTCTCTGGACAGGTCTCTGAACTGCAGGATGTCAGGCACATAACCTCACCTTGGCCCTAACCCTAAACCCAGATCTGAGGGTGGGAAAGATATGGAATATATATATATTTTTTTCCATATATAAATATATTATATATTTATATTATATATAATATATAATATACACACACACATACACAGAGGAATATTAGCCATAAAAAGGAATAAAATCTTGCCATTTGCAACAACATGGGTGGGACTATAGAGTATTGTGCTAAGGGAAACAAGTCAGTTAGAAAAAGACAAATACCACATGATTTCTCTCATGTGGAATTTAAGAAACAGAACAAGCAAAGGTAAAAGAAGAAAGGCAAACCAAGAAACGAATTCTTAACTATTAAGAACAGAATGATGGTTTTAAGGTGGGAGGTGGGTGGGATATGGGTCAAACAGGTGATGGAAATGAAGGAGTACGCTTGATGTGATGAGCACTGGGTGTTGTATGGAAATGTTGAATATTGTACACCTGAAACTAGTATTATATTGTATGCTAATTGACTGGAATTTAAGTAAAAACTTAATAAAAGACAGTCAAATTTGAAAGGAAGAAGTAAAAAACTGTTACTATTTGTAGATGACATGATACAAAAACCTATATAGAACACTTTTCTAAAGCCCTTCACCCAAAAATCTGTTAGAACTAATAAGTGAAGTCAGTAGAGTTTCAGAATATAAAATCAACATGCAGAAATCTGTTACACTTCTGTACAAAAGAAACCAATCTCATTTACAACTTCATCAAAAAGAATAAAATACCTAGGACTAAATTTAACCAAGAGATGACAGGCCTGTACACTGAAAACTGTAAAACATTGATGAAAGAAATTGAAGCCACAAGTAAATGGAAAGATATTCCATGCTCAGGGATTGGAGGAATTGATGTTGTTAAAATGTCCATATTACCCAAAACAATCTACAGAGTCAATGCAATTCCTATCAAAATTCCAATGGCGTTTCCAACAGAACTAGAGTAAATAATTCTAAGCATTGTATGGAACCATAAAAGACACCAAATATCTGAAGCAGTCTTGAGAAATGAGAACAGAGCTGGAGACATCATTCTTCCTGATTTGAAACTGTATTATAAAGCTATAGCAGTCAAAATAAATGGTATTGGCATAAAGACAGACACATAGATCAATGAAACAGAATGGAAATAGCCCAGAAATAAACCCACACATATATGGTCAATTAGTTCACACTAAAGGAGCTAAGAATATACATACAATGAATAAAGGACAATCTCTTCAATAAATAATGTTGGGAAAATTGGACAACCACATGCAAAAGAATGAAAGTGGACTACTGTTGGACACCACAAACAAAAATTTACCCAAAATGAATTAAAGACTTGAATGTAACACCTGAAACCATAAATTCCTAGAGGAAAGCATAATCTTACTATAGTCTTACTGATGTCATTCTTGGCATGATTTTTGGCTTGGACACCAAAATCAAAAAACAACCAAAGCAAAAATAAACACATGGGACTACATCAAACTAAAAAGTTGCTTCATGGCAAAGAAAACCACAAACGAAATGAAAAGACAACCTAGTAGGAGAAAATATTTGCAAGTCATATACCTGATAAGGAGTTAATATCCAGAATACATGAAGAACTCATGCAATTCAATAGGAAAAAACAATCTGATTAAAAAATCGCAGAGGATCTGAATAGACATTTTTCCAAAGAAGATGTACTTGAAAAGATGTTCAATTACTCTCACTAACATCAGGGAAATGCAAATAAAAACCACAATGAGCTATCGCCTCACACCTGTTAGAATAGCTACTATTAAAAAGACAAGAAATAGGAAATGTTGGTGAGAATGTGGAGAAAAGGAAACCCTTGTACAATGTTGTTAGGAATGTAAACTGGTGGGCGCCTGGGTGGCTCAGTGGGTTAAAGCCTCTGCCTTCTGCTCGGGTCATGATCTCAGGGTCCTGGGATCGAGTCCCACATTGGGCTCCTTGCTCAGCAGGGAGCCTGCTTCCTCCTCTCTCTGCCTGCCTCTCTGCCTACTTGTGATCTCTCTCTCTCTCAAAAAAAAAAAAAAAAAAAAAAAAAAAAAGGAATGTAAACTGGTGCAGCCACTCTGGAAAACAATGTGGACGTTCCTCAAAAAATAGAACTACCATATAATACAGCAGTTCTACCTCTGAGTATTTATCTGAAAAAAATGGAAACACTAACTTGAAAAGACACATGCGCCCCCATGTTCATTGCAATATCATTTACATTAGTCAGGATATGGAAACAACCTAAATGTTCACTAATGGATGAATGGATAAAGCAAATGTGGTATATACAATGAAGTGTTTACTCAGTCATAAAAAAAAGTGGTCTCACCATTTACAACAACATATATGGACACTGAGGATATTATGTTAAGTGAGATAAGTGAGAGAAAGGTAAATCCTATATGATCTCACTTATCATAGACAGAGAAAAAATTGGTGGTTACCAGAAGCTTGGGGTAGGGGATAGGTGAAATGGGTGAATGTGGTCAAATGGTACAAACTTCTAGTTATGAAATAAATGAGTCTTGGGGACATAATGTTGAACATGGCAATTGTAGTCAATAATACTTTATTGCATATTTGATAGTGGCTAAGAGTAAATCTTAAAGAAAAAATTTATGTAGCTATGTATGGTGACATTAACTAGATATATTGACTGTGGTGATCATTTCACTATACATAAATATTGAATTGTGTTGTATACCTATAACTAATGTTATATAATATTATTTATCAATTATACCTCAAAAAAGAAATAGAAAAAATTTAGAATGTAGTAATGACTGGTAGTCTTCCAGATGAATAATCGCTGGTGCTGGATAAAAATAAGCTTTTAATCTTTGATAGCGGTAAATGACATCTTTGGGGATGCTTATCTGTAGACAGAATGTGGTAAAGCTCATAGGTACATCTCATTCTTGTCTGATTGTAGGGGTTTGTTTTAAATTTGGATTACCTGTACTGAGAAAGTTTTGGTCATCTTTTCTTTTCCTCTTTTTTTTAAGATTTTATTTATTCATTTGACACAGAGAGAGAGATTACAAGTAGGCAGAGAGGCAGGCAGAGAGAGAGGAGAGAGGAGGAAGCAGGCTCCCTGCTGAGCAGAGAGGCCCGATGCGGGCCTCCATCCCAGGACCCTGGGATCATGACCTGAGCCGAAGGCAGCGGCTTTAACCCACCGAGCCACCCAGGCGCCCAAGTTTTGGTCATCTGAAGGGAATGTTTTGACCAACTGGAAGGAGATAACAGGAATAATTATGTCTCTAGAAGAAACAATTTTTGAGGAAATGTTCTAATAATATAGGTTATATTGCTTAAGTCAAATCAGTGAGAAATTGTGGCCTTCCCTACTTCAAGATAGGTTACAAACAACAGAAGGTTTATGTAATTTTCTTTGATAGTTGTCATGTGACATACAGAAGCAGGATTTGGACAGAAATACTACTTGACATTTTTTAGGGATCTTTTACTGGCGAAATAGTGTACTTCCCTGGGGATACTGTAGAATTTTGTTGCTGAAGTATAAAAATAGCATTTGATTTGAATAACAATATGAAATTCTTTTCCAGAAATATGCCTTTATATATCTGGAACTTTTCTCTTTACTTTGTGTTAAATTTTTTGATTACTGGCAATTTATGCTAATAATCGATTAGTTTAATTTTCATACTTTCTCTTGTTATGTTGTTCTCTGTAATTGGCTAATCATATTTTTTTAAAAACTGTAGTTTTAGCAAACACCATTATAGATGTTTTCTATTTATATCATTGACCTCTCTCCAGAGCTTCTTAATTTTATTATTGGAAGAGTAGGTAGAAACTTCCATTAGAAAAAAAAATGCCATTTAAATTGCAGGGTGTCTCTTTGTCTTTACATTTTTTAAGATCTTGGTTTACTGAAACTGTTAGTATATGACCTTCCAAGTATAGTATTTTAGAAACCAATTCAAGTTATCAAAATATTAACTGCATCAAAAAGAATATTAATTATATCAATCTTAGCCACTTTATATTTTGTTCTCTAATATATACTTTTCTTCATGATATTAGATAAAAAGAATAAACTTATTGGTAATATGAATTTTTCTCTCCATTTTCATAGGATTAAATCAGATAATAAATGAGTTTACAGAAGCTCCTGGAAAATTTCACTAGCTGGCTTCAAAAAGCCAAAGTTTGATAATTCATTCTCCCTTCCTCTCTGTTTGGGTCCATACATTTTCAAATGCCCATCATCACTGCCCTCACAGCAACTGAGTAATTAAAGGCACTGATGTTTTCCACCTTCTGTGAGCCTGACAATTTTCAAGTAGTTCTTTGTCTTTCGATACAAGTGATATATGATCTTTTAGAGATATTTCTAAGTTAGTGGAACCCTTAATTTCCTCAACAAGCTTCTAGTGAAAAATATGTATCAAGATTAATGTTTTGTTTTTACCTTTCAGTTTTTTCTTGCCTCATTCTCTGACATTAAATGACAAAATTCAGTCTAATTCCATATATAATGCAGTTCTTTAAGTTACTTTTATTTGTGTCCTGGTTATGAATTATGTTGTATTCCACAAAGTGCCAACCTTTCTTTGCTAATCTTTTAACTCTTTTAGTTAAATAATAAGGTTCTATGTATCAGACACCTCAATTCTTAGACAAGAGAGTAATTTCTTTGCAAGAAGAGAGCATAGCACATTTTTCTATTCAACTATTTTGTGAAAAATCTCTAGTTTGAGTTCCAAAGGTTACTCTTGTATTCTATACCTAATACAGTCATCAGGAATTACCTATCCATAATATATGAAAGGTGCTTATTTTCAAAGAGTTTCTTTGTTTGTATGCTGTTTGTATTCTGAAATCAAAGAGGAAGTACATTCACAATGGAAATACTAGAAAATCTTCAATTTAAAAAAGATTAGTTTATCTTTCATTCATTAAGTCAAAAAGGAAAATTCTAATTCTAATAGAAAAGCAGAATTACTAAATCGTGTTTAACAAAACAATGATTTATTTGTAAAAGTCTTAAGAGGACAGACATAATAATTTAAAATCTTTGGTTATCTCACAAAATTTCAAATCATTTAACAAGAATGTTATAATTTGAAGATCCAAGAAATGGCAGATTGAGAAATGACTAGTTAAAATATCTGGCCATCAGAAGTGTCAAATATTTGAGGTACACAGTATATATTAGCATTTGGTTCTGCTTGTATGAGTGGATTTTGGTATCGTGGAGTAGGAAAAGACTTCACCTATTAGATTTTGCTGTTGTTTTCTCCAGGTAGGGTATAAACACCCTGAGACTACTGGTCAGATTTTAGGAATTTATTCACCGTCAGTTTACAATTCTTTGCACATCGTAGGGGAAGAATAATTGATATGTTCACATAGTGTGTTGAGTAAAAACAGAATGATAGAGCACCTTTTTCTAAAAAAATGTTAACTACACAATATTATTTTGAGAAAACGAAGCGACGGGAAAAAGGAAAACAAGAGGCAATGAGACAAGATTTAATGAGGTATCTTCTGTCAGCCTCTGTGCTTATAGGAAACACAATAATAAGATCAAAGGACCTGCCGTAATCATACTGTTCATCACTGACTAGAATAGAATGAAAATACGTCCAGTAAAGTGATGATTTTTCAAAGTCTCAGGGTGTTTTGGAACTTGATTGGGTGTCTTTTCAAACTTGGAACTCAAATTGGAAAAGATTCTGGAGGAGATTAAAAAAAAAAATAGTCTAGCAACCCTTCAGAGTTTTTCCAGACACGCTGAAAGATAAGATTTTGAACTTGGATTCACATGCTGTGAATACTGGCATTCATTTTATATGACATTCCTTGTTACCTTTTTTAAAAACTACATTTCTGGGGATTAGGCTTGGCCGTGTTTACAGGGAGAGGGATAATATTGCATAAAGAATTAAACATAGGATTATAAAAGCTGTTCTCTAGGGCTCATTTTGATGCTACGAATGTGATAAAATCATCTTTCCAGATACCAGCTATGAGTGTGGCTTTTTTTTCCCCCCATAATGTAAGAGAATCTAACCAGGTATGTCCCATTCAATTGTCTTCTAGTGTCAAAATGAGGCAAGGAGAAGTGGCAATTATCCACACCATTTACAGCTAGGATATTTCTGGCTTTGTAGGGTCTTTCTGAGGCTGAATTTTCCCATGAGAATACCCAGCTTATAAAGTATTTTTTTCTTTGAAACATAATTCTGCATTATTACAGGAAAACCTCTTTACCCTCCCCCCCTTCCCGGGGTCTTCATTATTATTCGCTGTTGGTTTCTGTTTGACCTACTTCCCTTGCTGTGTAGGGAGAGGGAGATGAGTCTGCCTATGTGGCTCTCCCCCCTTAACCTTCCACCCTTTGGCATCTTTGGCATCTGGCTGCCTGAAGGGAGTATAAGCTCTTCTCCCAGCCATGTGGCAAATGTGGGAGCCACATCCTGGACCCTTCAAGGGGATCCTGCCACATCCACGTTTCCAGTAACTAGTTTTGTAAATATGCCTAATTCAGAGGTTCGTTATTAGGGATCCTATATTTCCCCTAAAGTAAGCCTTATTTTTTAAGCCATGAGTGGCAAGGCTGATATTACTGATGACCATCTGACTGACTCCTTTGTCTCAGTTGGTTCAGGACTTGGGTGGAAAAAGCAGAAGTGTTATTCACTGTTCCTCTAAAAATGTTATCATGTATATAATTATTAACTGTTACTAATATAGACTTGAGGGTTTTTTTCTTCTTCTTTTTAAAGGTTGTATTTATTTGAGAGGAGAGAGAGAGCATGAGCTGGGGGAAGGATTGAGGGAGAGGAACAAGCAGACTCCTCACTGAGCAGGGAGCCTAATGCAGGGCTTGATCTGGGGATCCAAGATCATGACCTGAACTGAAGGTGGATGCTTAACACACTGAGCCCCCCAGATGCCTCTAGACTTGAACTTTTTTTTTTTTAAGATTTTATTTATTTATTTGAGAGAGAGAATGAGAGGGAGCATGAGAGGGGAGAAGGTCAGAGGGAGAAGCAGGCTCCCTCTGGAGCTGGGAGCCCGATGCAGGACTTGATCCTGGGACTCTGGGATCATGACCCAAGCCGAAGCCAGTCGCCTAACCAACTGAGGCACCCAGGTGCTCTAGACATGAACTTTTAAGATGTGGACATTAGCCTATTTGAAAACAAAACAAAACCAAACAAACACCAACATGGAAACCATTAATTGGCCTTATGAATTTTTTTTTAAAGATTTTTTATTTATTCATTTGACACAGAGAGAGAGAGATTACAAGTAGGCAGAGAGGCAGGCGAGAGGAGGAAGCAGGCTCCCCGCTGAGCAGAGAGCCCGATGTGGGCCTCGATCCCAGGACCCTGGGATCATGACCTGAGCCGAAGGCAGCGGCTTTAACCCACTGAGCCACCCAGGCGCCCAGGCCTTATGAATTTTTAACTTCTACGATCACTGTTAAGGTAACCAAGTGATTACAACTCTTCCGTTTAATTCTACTTCAGCTACATGCTTCTCTTGGGCTTCAGATCTGTCATTAAAAACTCAGTTTAATTCTAGTATGTGATCACCTGCATGCTAGATATTTTGCTTCATGCTTACTTTCTTGAGGAGGATTAACTGATCTGTGGAACCCGTGTTTCATTCAGCTCTTTCCTCACAATAAAATTAGATGTGGTATTTAAGCTTTTCCACATCTCACCTTCATACTTTGATCAATATTAGTGTTATTTCTTGTATGGGAGAAACTAACTTTCTGTGCCAGCTTAGGTATAGCAAGATTTGACCTTTAATAAATCTCTACCATCCCTACTAAGTTACTCTCATCTTTGTCAGAATCTTCTAACACCATAATTCTTCATCTTTGAACTCTACAGCTAATATAAATGTTTTGATTCATTGATTACTTTTTTTACACCAAATATTTATTATATAGAAAGCAGTTGTTTCAGTACCTGGGTTTGTCGAACTTTGTAAAAGTCTTATACTACTTAATGTTGAAAAATATGTGCTATAAAAGATATTTTAAAAATCCACATAGAAATGCCATTCATCAACTTTTTGCCATCTCTAGCTTTTCCTGTGTCTATATTATCAAAAATTAAGTGTTGGGGAGGACACCTGGGTGGCTCAGGTGGTTAAGAGTCCGACTCTTAATTTTGGCTCAGGTTGTGATCTCAGGAACGGAGCCCTGCATAGGGCTGTGCACTCAGTGCAGAGTCTGCTGGAAATTCTTTCTCTCCCTCTCCCTTTGCCCCTCCCCCTGCATTCTAAATAAATAAATAAATAAATAAATAAATAAATAAGTAAGTAAATAACTTAAATCATGTAACCCTACAGATTTCGTTCGACACAAATCCATCCTGAGCTTCATCATTTGATTAAGAACTATCACTTGGCAATTCTTTATTCTTTTTTCAACTGCTTGTCACATTTCTCACATCAGTTCACACATCTTTCCTACTTTTCATGTACCCTGCCTCAACCTTGCTCCTTCTGTTCAGTGGATGCTTTCTCCTGTATTGGGCGGGTGTGGGAGAGCAGCCACTGTGCTGGCTTTGTTTGTTGTGGTAGCTCTAGCACTTTTATTTATTTATTTATTTAATTTTATTTATTTTTATTAATAAGTGCATAGTTTATTTTCCAAATAGTTGTTTTCTTTCCTTGATATCTTCTTTTTATTTATTTATTTATTTTTAAAGATTTTATTTATTCATTTGACACAGAGAGAGAGATTACAAGTAGGCAGAGGCAGGCAGAGAGAGAGGAGGAAGCAGGCTCCCTGCTGAGCAGAGAGCCCGATGTGGGCCTCGATCCCAGGACCCTGGGATCATGACCTGAGCCGAAGGCAGCGACTTTAACCCACTGAGCCACCCAGGCGCTCTTTATTTATTTTTTAAAAAATTTTCATTATGTTCAGTTAGCCAACATATAGTACATAGTAAGTTTTTGTTGTAGTGTTCAATGGTTCATTAGTTGTGTATAACACCCAGTGCTCATCCCAACACGTGCTTTTAATTACCACAGGTCTTAAAATGGAAGCTGAGCCAGTAAACTTTATTCTTATTTGCACCAAAATATTTCTCTATTCTAACTCTGTTTCTTTCTTTCTTTCACTTTGGCAGAGAAGATTCTAAGGCTATTCCTCCTACCCTGCATTTTGGTCTTACCTGTCTTTGCAACCTCACTGCTCTTTTTAAGTTTTTGTTGTAGTGTTCAATGGTTCATTAGTTGTGTATAACACCCAGTGCTCATCCCAACACGTGCTTTTAATTACCACAGGTCTTAAAATGGAAGCTGAGCCAGTAAACTTTATTCTTATTTGCACCAAAATATTTCTCTATTCTAACTCTGTTTCTTTCTTTCTTTCACTTTGGCAGAGAAGATTCTAAGGCTATTCCTCCTACCCTGCATTTTGGTCTTACCTGTCTTTGCAACCTCACTGCTCTTTTTCCTATTTTCAATTTCATTTCTCCACTACCCCTTTTACTGTGTTTTAAAAATACTTAAGTTTTTCCAAATATTAAATATAAAATAAGAATGCATCATATTTCTCTCCTAACTGGCTGCTGCCCAATCAGATAATAAAATTATTCTCCATTATACAAATACTAAGCCAGGTTCTTAATACGTTTCACTTGTTGTAATTCTTAAAACAGCACCATGAGTGCTATAGTGTTCCCAAATTAACAGTTGAGAAACTGAAGCTTTAAAAAGGTTAATGAGTTAATCTGCTTGAAAATGGCAAAGACAGGATTCAAACCCAAGCTCTCTGGCCCTAGAAGTTGTTTCCTTAATGACTCCATTACGACAATAAACTTCCTTTTTAAAAAAAAAAAAAAAAGGATCCATCACAGGCAAATTCCAAGATAAACACGAACTTGTATTTTAGTTAATATTTTTCACCCCAAATATATTAATAAGCTTTGTATATACAAATTCAGTCTAAATATTTTACTCAGAGGTAACTGTATATACAAGAGGTCTGAAAAAATATGATGTTGTTTACAGCTATGATATTTTTGCAGTTGTAAACTCCATACATAACTAAAGTCACATGCCAAATGCAATGGCTTTTCCATGTCATCTGTGCCTTTACAGTAGATGTTACGAGGCAGTGCTGCCTTAGTAAGATTGCTTCTTTTTTGTCCTTTGTAACCTTGTACTTTATTGCTTCTCTTTCCGCTCTTCTCTTCATCTCTATTCCTAGTCCTTTCTTCACTCATCGTGGGCCTTCTCTCATCTTTTACCTTCCTTAACTCTGTGGTGTTTCCTTTTAAAATGGATTCTTCTCATGAGTTTAACAGATGACTTCAAATACATGCCCTTGACTACCAGCTCTATGCCTTTATCTTTAACTGTGTAAGAGACCATTTCTATTTCCTGGGTATTCCTTAGATATCTCCATGCAACAGCCACAAAACAAATCACCCTCTCAAAGAAAACAACCCCTCAAAAAAAAGCAACTTCCCTTACATATATTTTTTTCATATTTTATTACTTATTTCAATGACATGGTTTAACTATTGGGGCTATCCGTATTAATATGTTGTATTTATACATCATAACTTTTTAAAGTACTTTTATAAGAACCAGTCTGATCTTTGCCATCAAGACCATGTAACCAACAGATATTATTATATCAACTGCTATATTTGTTTTAAAAAGAGTAAAGCCCAGAGGTCTTCCTTTTAATTCAGTGTGTCTTTCCTTGTACAGTTGCCTTATGGTGCAGAAGGAAGTTTATCTGTATCACTTTAGCCTGGTTCTTAGCCATTCTGAGGCTTAGTTTTTAGTTTTAAAAAATAGGAATAAAAATCGCTAAGTTGTGTATCTAGAACTAATGTAAGCATTGCATGTCAACTATATTTTCATAATAAAAATGTAAACTTATTAATTTTTAATTTTTCAATAATAGGTTTTTAAAAATATAAAAATAGGAATAAAAATAATGTTTCAGGAGACTAATAAACATGATGTACATAAGCCATCTGGCACTTTATTTAATCATCCAGTAAACATTTATTGAGCACCTATTGTGTGTCAAGCAGAGTTGTAGGAACTGAGGGCATAGCAGTAAAAAATGTAGACCAAAAAAATCTGTCTTGAGCTTATGATCTAGTATACAATGCATTAATTGTGGTTATTTTTATTGCCATCATTATTGCATTGCTTCTGTGGCTCTTAGTCTTCCCCGCACACATCAAATCTTATTTCTTCTGTTTCTTTCCCTCTGACACCTCTGGTTCTTTATCTGCAATATTATAATTTATTCTGTTTAGGTCTGTTCCTATTACTCTAATCTCTTTCAGTGTGAGAGTGCTTTATAGACACATGCATACTTTTATATATACTCTAATGGCTGGTTTCAACAGGTTTTAAGCCCCCTTAAGACAAGTACTATATAAAAATCTCTTTCTAAGGCAATGGTTATATATACCTTCAATAAATCTTATTGAAGATAAATGAGGATTGCTCTATAGTAAAGCCGCTTTTTCTATGACTTATAGAAGCTGACTCTATACTGTGTCTTAATTGCTTCTAATAATTTCAGTTAATAGAGACAATCCTTAGTCTTTATAGAGATAACCCTTTTTATACAATATCTAAACAATTAGTTGGCAATTAAAATAAATGTAAATGCAATTTCAAACTACCTTTGTTTTATTATGGTGAAGTATCCGTTCAATTTTTTTAAACTTTCCATTGCTTATATTTGTAAAAAAAAAAATCAGTTTATTATTAACTTATTTCCCAACAGGCACAGCTTCTTTCTCTCTCCCTTCCCTCCCACGTTCCTCCCCACCCTTCTCTGAGACATCTTAAGAAATTGAAATCTCCTGTTTTAAAATTTAACAGAGAGAGATTCCATTGTAAATTTAATTAGAGTCACATGAGTAAACTTGTAAATGTTAAAAAAAGAGAGAGAGAGAGAGAGAGAGAGAGAGAGAGAGAGAGAGAGAGAGAGAGAGAGAGGAGAATACCCATGGACCTGTTCTGGTTGGAGCATAGACTGGAAACTGAGGATAAGCTCTGAGCCCTCTTACAGCTCCCTCCCCTACTCCCATGTCTCTATTTTCCATTAGAGCTGTGTCCCCTCTGTGATGCTCCCCACAGAGTGGACCCACTGTTTTCAGATGACCAATGAAATCTACTCATCTTGTTAGTTTTTTCTTTTAATTTTAGTTCATTCAACAATGGTTGCCATTAAAAGGCTTCCTATTCTTATATATTTCGTTTCTTTACACTTCACTTTGCTTATTTAAACAGCACTTAATTTTAGTCACATAATGTTGCCACCACAGTCTGAATGGTTGTCAGTCATTTCCCATTCAGAAATACCATATAGAATCTAGTGTAATGAGTTAGAAATAAAATTTTTTCATCAGTAGCATTAAAAATGTAGAGTGCCATTGAAAGAAATAATAGATATGCTCCTCTTAATTAACCAAACACACTTTTTGTGTAGTAAATGCACCAAATAATTGCTGTAGTTTTATAGTCACAAAGCAGAAAATATGTTATATAACAGTTTTACTTTAGTAAATATTGTATAAAATGATTAAAAGAATTAATTTAGTTGCAGCCTGGGTAGCTCCATAAAAACTAGAAATACCACTGTAAAATGTACTCCGAAGCAGTGGGAACGTGATTTTGATTAAGTTTGTCTCTTGTGTTACTTAAATCCTCTACAGTTAGCAGTAGTATTGTTGGAGGAGTAAATAAACTGAATTGTACTTTGGGGTCAAGACTAGTTGCTAAAACAACCACCACAAAGGAAAGATAATACCAAGATAGTTTTCCATAAACATTTTTTTGCCTTAAAATGGGGGCATATATCATCACCAAGCTTAAAAGGTAAGAGTTCCATTTCCTATTCCCACAGGTACTTGTATGTGCTCGAGTATTGCTTTAAGATACACAATAAAACCAATTCTTTTAAAATAAATATGGTTATATAATTGCTCAGACATGCATGGAAATCTAGTGTGTGAAAGCAGTAAGCACAAAAGTAATGGGGTGGAATTTACTGTCTGTTTTCTGTACCCCTTGACTGATGTTTTCATGGAGAAGGTTTTCTTCAAAGAATGTATCATAACTATAGCCAAGAGCACATACATTTACTACACAGCTATGTGTTGTGATCTAAGAAATGAATTTGCGCTGGAGACTGAAGTTTTTTAAAAGATCCCCTTTGGTATGCAGCATCCTTATAGCAACCACTTCTTAAAATAGTTGTTTGTCTGAGTAGCATTTCAGTTTTATAAGATGTTTTTTAAGAGAAGAAAAGAAAAAAAATAGTTTCAGACCAATTTTACATTTATCTATGCAAAACAAACATGTTTTCCCTGATTTGGTGGAGGAGCTCAGTGGTTCTTGGGCATTAGGGAAGCACTATTTTAGAAACAGGAGGGTCCATCCATAGCCTAAATGAGTCCCCTTTGGACCATCAATATCTCCCAGATTCAATTCATCAGTACAATATAAATAGAAAAACAAATGGCCCTTAAAGTGTCTGTCATGTTACAGACTGGAAGCATCCATAACTGCTGCCATGTGGTAATTCGATGATTAAAATGATTACAGAACAGGTGGCATTCAGCATTACCAGAGAGACCACACATCAGTCATTCAAGAACAGAAGTCAATTAAGCTTGTCTATTAAAATGCAGCACTGTCTGCAGTCTTGAGCTACTTCTAAAGTATAATTTAAAGGCCACATATTCTCTGGTGCTTTCAGGAATAAAAAGAAATAATGCTGAAGTATGAAATGTCCCTTTTACTCCCTACACCACAATTGAAGTAACAATTAACATCAGTCCAGCCTTCAAGATTTGTGAGTCATCAGAATATGGAGAAACAAAGGACAGTGATCAACCTGAATTAAATCAGCATTTAGTTTAAGATACTCTTCTGCAGTTTGCTGAACTATGAATATATATTTCATTGGGTTTTCTTATTCACTGAGATATCTGATTACTGGCTTTTAAAAATAACCTCCACATAACCATTTTTAACATCTCCCCCCCCCACCGGAGGGTTTCATATATATTTGTTAGCTCCTTCATAATAATAATAGGGAATCTGTCTTTCTGACACCATCTCTTTTCCAGATAAAAAGTTCTAGCTGTTGCCTGGGAATAAAGTCCTACCAAACGTGTTACATCTCAAAATCATATGTTGACAATTCATTTCCATCTTCCCCTTCCACCCTTTCTTACTTTCCTCTGGCATTCCTAGTAGAGCTGCTCATCTTCTAGTCATTCAAGCTCAAAACTTTAGGGTCAGCCATGATTGATTGTAACTTGTTCTTCAGATAAAATTTCAAATTCTTACAAAAATTTTGCAAAAATATCACCTATGTGCCAGTTATCAGATTTAGGAGTTATCTGTACTTTGTCTCATTTCTATTTCTTCTTCTTCTCTCTCTTATTCTATTTATTTTAATATACACATAACTTTTGAAATACTTTAGAGTAAATTGAAATATTATATCCCTTTGTTCCAAAAGAGGTCAATGTGTATTTTCTAAAAATAAGGACAATGTCTTATATTACCACGGTATAATTACATGACATATATTTATGTGATATGGTTGTTGGGTAATATAATTATCCAAGTAAATATTGATAGAATACTATTATCTGATAAACTGTCTATCTTTTCCTGGCCCAAGATACAATCTGGGATCATGTATTACATTTAGTTTCCATATCCTTTAATCTATTGTTATTTCTGTTGTTAGGAGGGCTATTCAAGAGAACATGTCCAGTCCTCAGGGGAAGCAGTTTCCTTAGGGGAAAGTCAGATTTCAGTTAGACCAAAAAGAGGAAAGAAACACGGGAGATGCAGGAAGGATTTTAGGGATTTTGCTAAAGATGAGTTATGAATTCCAGGTGACCCAAAGAAAAGGTTTAAGGAGGGGGGAAGGGATAGCAAATTGAAGTGGGAATGCACGGAACAATGTGGAGGAAGATCCGGAGAACAACTTGAGTTTCTTATAGAGATTGACTTGACGTAAATAGAGGAAAAGGATATTATGAGATATGTGTAATGAGTACTGAAGAGGAGAAATGGCTTGATATGCTGCCAACATGCAGTCTAGAACTTCCACGTGGCTTCAGCAAGGGAGGCCAGAGTTGGGGCTCACTGGTCTCTCAAGACAGAGGCAGAAATGTTAAATGTAAACATCATTCGTTCTAGTAATTTTACTTAGGAATGGAAGATAAGCCATTCAGAAATGAGTAACTTTCTTTCATTTTTATTATGTATCTATTTTCTCCTTTTTATTTCAAACGCTATTACTGGGTATTCAAAAATAAAAGGCATTCACATACACCAAACAGGTAATTCCTAATAATAATGGCTAGTTAAGAATCCATTTCACCTTAAGAATTAAGACTAAAGCCTTTTTTGAAAATGTAATTGAAAAATTTCACTTCCTTCTGCTTAAGTCTTTATTGTTTAAGAACATAAAGCACTGCTCTGGGTAATTAGAAAAGTTTCATGTATTTCAGAGAAGAGGCTGGTATTTTTTGTCAAGCAGCTAATATAACTTACCAGCAAGGCATGATACACAGAAAAGCATATTTAGACTCTAGAATTATAGTGGATATTTTCATTTAATGATATGAAATTGGTGAAGAAAAAACTTGAACTAATTAAGGATACACATTAGCTATAGCATATTAAAATTATATGATTAGATATTTTATTTATATTCTGGGGAGATCGAATTCTACCTAACTATGAGTAACACTTAAATTTTCAGGATTATACCATATATGTATTATTAGTGGGCAGTAGGGACCAGGAGGGAAGAATTATCCTTAGCTTATATACATATTTTTCCTTTGCAATTTTTTTACAATGTCCATATATTACCTATTCAAAAAAGAAAATGTATGACATTTGCTTGGTAATGTACAAATAACTCAACTTGGTACCCCAAGTTTTCCAGTGTTAAGTATTTTATATGCCTCATATTAGTTAATCCTCACAGCAACTATATAATCCCTATTTTATAGGTGGGAAAATTGAGGTTTAGATATATGAAGCAGCTTGCTCAAGAACACACAGCTGGGAATGAAGAAATAAGACTGAAGTGAGGACGCCTGACAGGCCTCTCAGAAGAGACCATCAGGAGCTCAGCAGAGCTGGGGGGTGGGGTGAGGAACTGGGCTGTCAGGTGGCTGAGTAGCCATTTAAGGCAACAAGCCTGAAATGAAGGAGTTAAACCTTTAATCCCTTACTGTGATGGTATAAGCAAGAGACTAAGATTGGAAAAAACGCCAACACTCCCTGTTCCTTTTGCCCTCATGGAAAGGCACACTGGTGGAGAATCAGGCAGATCGGCACAGACCTGGAGCTCGTCTAATTGTTGAGGAAGCAGAGAACAAAACCTCTGTAGTTTTATGGGCCCTGGCTTGAGGGGAGCGTGAGGTGGTGTGGAAAAGTACTGGCTACTAAGTCAGTAGGAAAATTTGATTTCAAGACCTCTGCCCCAGGTCTCAAATAAAAGAGACTTAGGGAGGAAGGCACCAGGGCTGGGAATGTAAAAATGTAAAGAATGTGAGTGACCACAGGTGCCTGACTCCATGATTGCATTTCTTCCAGGGACTGCATTGCCTTGGCTCTGCTCCAAGTCAGCCGTGGGGAGGGCACCTTCCTCTGCAAGGCCCGAAAGGCAAAGCCTTTTTAATTGCCTATGGTCACATCTGAAAAATCACGTATAGGTTTTAACTAGCAGCCAGACTCAGGGACCTCATCTTCTTTTGCACAGAACACAGAAACAACCAGATATGATTGCACAATTTCCCCTGCAGTATTATTACATCTCGCCTACCTTATGTCCTGTTAGAATGGAGCTTTGCTACCTTTTGTCTAAGGCTGGCTCTTCTACCTCCTCTATGGACTTCAGTTCTTTTTCCTTCCTAGGACCTATGACTTATGAATTTTCTCCTTTATCTCATTTAACTGTTTTTCTCTCAAAAGAACTCCAGCCATCAACATTTAAACACTCTTAAGTATCTTCCATCTTTACAAACAAGCAAGCACTCACCTATGCATGGTTTGTCCTGCTAAGACAATTTATTAGCTGACTGATGAACATTAGACTCTTGGTTATAGCATCAGTATCATCAGATCATTTCCTAATCTTCCTAATAGCTTCCAAACCACAGGCTGATGGGCAGTGAAACCATAAAGAATAGAGCTCTTGTGAAAAGTAGTAGTTTGAAATTACATGTAAATATTTAAGGCCCTTTATACTTTTCTGATGACAAAAATGTGAACATGACAAAAAATAAGATAAATTAATAAACTTGCTACTTTTAGTAAATATTCTGAGATTTTAATTCCAAGTTTGTTATCCTCCAAATCCCACTGTTAGATAGCATCTGGGTTCACTGTGACTTAGAAACCCCATCATTAGAACAGTCTTCGGATTTTTACCTTTTAAATTTATAAATCTGTGTTAATGTCTGTCTTATAGTTTATTGATGTATGTGTTTATATATCTATTTAACAAATGTATATTAGGTATGTATGCTTAATAATATCATATATATATTTATATATTTTATTCAAAAATGATACTTTAAAGCATTTTTAAAAAATATTTAAAAAAGGATGTCGGGAGATTACTGAATTTTCATTGTTTCATTGTTTTCCTGTTGTGTTCTACTGACTCCTATTCCTCTAGCCCACAAAGTATTCTTTTTAGTTCCTTTCTTCAGGGTATTAGTTCATTTTAAGTGATACTAACTGGGAAAGGCTTGATTTCATTAAAGACTTCCTGTTGCTGTGTTAGCTCACTAGTGTGGGTACCTTCTGATGGCAGTTATCTGTATTATGAGGAAACTGGATCTTAGGAGGCCACAGGGAGATAGATCTAGTTGAGACTCCACTGCTAGTTAGCGTGGAGGGTGGTAGGTGGAGAAACCTTCAGCCATGGTGCTAACATACAAAGGTAAAGAGAGATGGCTAGGATTTGGGCGGGGGAAAATTGAGACAATGTTGTACTGAAGGATTCAGTTTGAACCATCACACATTTCACAGCTGGCATTTTACCTCTAGGAGTAGAAACTGGAGGTGTTTTTTTGGTTACACTGCTGACCCCATTGTGGGGCTGTTGGTTTTGTAGGAGAGAATTTATAGTAAGAGTTCTGTCCAGTTTCTGAGAGGAAGGGACACACTGACATTTACTGTTTTGAGACTGGATACCTAAGGGCATCTGCTTGTATTTCAAAGGTAACGCAAATTGTAGAGTGAAAGTGGTATTGGTTGTTTTAAAAATTTCATCATTCTGTGGAAACAAGTCAGTAGGAGGGAGAAATGTCTTGATTCTTTCCAGAAATCATCAGTTACTGTGCTCCCTTCATCCTTCACTGACTATTTAGGCTAGAAAGTCAAGAAAGAAAGAGAGAGAGAGAGAGGGAAAAAGAAAGAAAGGGAGAAAGAAAGAAAGGGAGGAAGGGAGGAGGGAGGAGGGGAGGGAGGGAAAAGAGAAAATCCTATCTGTGAAAACTTTTTTACTTCCACATTTTAGTAGTATTACTGAAAACCAAGATGGATTTTCTTACTCTCATCCTAAAATGTAAATATTTGATAGCACTTCCTTTCCTGAAAGAAACAGAACAGTAGAGTTCTGTAAAGGAAATAAGATAGTTTACATCAGTCAGAACAAACACAGGGAGGGAAGCTGAGGAAACAAGGCAAATTTGGCTAACAACAAAGTTTTATCTAGATCAGCAAATAAACACCAGAGAATTCTTTTGTATGTGCACTCACATATACTTCCTTCCTTCTGTCATTAATAATTCACCTACGACGAGTTATAATAGGAGTAGGACAAAATTGGCTGCTTCTATCATAAAAGGCATACAGTGAATGAAGATTTACATTAACAGATACTTTAGTTTAAGTTGTCCTAAACATTAGAAAAGAAAGTATAGGTATTCAATACATTTTTTTTTCCAGTGCATGAGAATGAATCCCAACTAGAGTATGCCTACTTTCTAATTCTTCTATTATAGTAACAGTTTATTTTCATAATTTCAATTCTAATTTTGTATAAATTATGCCACAAGTTTAGCCCTGTACTTGATGGTGAACACTGTATCTGTGTGTAAGAAGGCCAAATATTCCACCTTATCTAGTACTCTTTATTGCTATGAAGTCGACAGGCTATGTGTTTAGAAACCATTGACTCTGTAGTTTTATATGTAAAACTCTTGACCTGATCTATATTTTAGGTCTAAATATATTAGGATGACCTAATACATTAATAGAATTCTGAGACCACATGCTAACTTAGAACCCTATTTGGAGATGTTGTCTCACAAGATGTGGAAAAAAAGCTTTCGTTGAAAGCTTTCATTGAAATAAGAGACTGAGCCCAAACCAGAAGGATAGTAACCTGTGAGTACAATGTTCGTGGTTAAACAAGCCATGTTACTTTTCCATGAACAAATCCATTATATGAAATATCAGTATAGCATGATTAAAGCTATGGAAATGACCAGGTTCATTGGAACTGGGAAGTTGGTATCTTCAAGGCTTATTTTTCAACTCTCCTTATTCTTGAAAATTGGTGTTGAATGGTTCTCCAAAAGATTGTTCCCCTGCTGCATTCCATACAACCAATCCATGTTTAGATTTATCTGCTACCATTTCCTTGATGGAAATGGGATTTGCACTAGTAGCATTCTCCTTCTCAGCTCCTTACCCATTTCAGGGCCAACTCCTGAACAACCTCCTGACTTTATCTGGCTACTGGTCTCTTGGGATGGAAATAAAAAAATGAGATGATAACTACAAAAAGAACCTGTAATTGTACCCTTACAATTGTCTTAGAATATAAACCTTCCTGAAAGATATAGCCACATTGAGTCCTCTTTCTTGTCTCTTGTCTCAGAATATCTTCATGAAGAATGACACTATTTTAGATGGATTCTACAGTGGTTTCCCCTGTGCGTTAGTTAGCTGGTTTAAAATAAAGTCCATCTTCCCTTTAGCATACTAAGATGCTTACATGCTTACATGTTAAATTTAACTTTGAGTGTTAAATGCCCATCATCAAGAGTAAGCATATAAATAGTCACTCATTCCTGATTGCATTTTCTATTGCTCAGCTGGTTGAACCTACTCATATTCTTGTTATTTTAACAGTTTATTTACAGCCTATATTTAAATGATCTCTTCTTCAAAACAAGTTTCTGAAGTAGGTAAAGAGTCTCATCTTCCTGTTGTCACATTAATTGAAATATAGAGCATTTACATTCAGCATGCAAATATATAGTTAATCAGTTATCTCCACTAGGTCTGGGTAAACTGTCTACTATTATTTCTTATTATAGGTAGTTGAGTAATGATTAGATATTTTCATTTTAAAATAAACAGCCTTAGGTCTCAGAGTGCTCTCTTCTTTCCCTGAAATCGTTCTTAGTCACATTGGAATAAAATCAGTGTTTTTCAGTTTAAACATAGCAAAAATATAATATAGCCTAGCAAGAATAATTATCACTGGGAATCTTACAAAGTATCTATAGAAGGATCAGGCTGGATCCAGTATGTCTGTATTTTATTTTTGACAATATATTCTTAAATGACTATAATATATAAAATGTATAAAATAAGAGAAACATATACAAACTAAAAGTCATAAAATAGCATCTGTATTTTTTTTGTCTTTTATTATATTTTTATAAATGGGTGAATGTGTGTTTGGACCAAAGATAAACTGCTTTGAAGTTTTCATTCTGCTTTTATTTTTCCTGGAGATGAAATTTGGGTTTCTTGAATATTGTCCTTAGAAAACTGCCATTTTTTTAAAGTGTTGTGTTGTATATATGATGGAAACTCAAGTTTGGCTTAGGCCCTGCCTTTGCTCTGAAAGGAACCTTTTTGGGATAGCAGGACCATTGTAGGCAGGTTTTCTTGAACAGCCCTCCAAATTTCCAGAAGGTATCTAGAGCAAGTTAAGTGATCTAAATAGGAGATTTCAGACTGTTCCACTGATTATATTGTTTAGTCCAATTTATTGGATGAATATATTTTAGTAAATTCTTAGCCTGTAAAATTTTTTCTGACTGTGATTATTAGTGGACTGTCTCTGAGAAATACTATTCTTAGGAAGGATATGCCCACAAGCCTGACATATCTAGTGGGGCAGAGAAGACTTCATTCCTTTAAACCTCGACAGGATTAGACTACACAGCAGAACTCAACCAGGTTGGATACAGAGCTACAACAATTAGACTGATGATGTCTCTGAATGGGACATCTGACTAACTGAATAACCAAGAATGTGAAAAATTTATTGTTGACTCTTATGTCTATCTCATCCTAGCCATAGTCTTTGAATCTTGTGCCACATTCATCAAGAAATGAAACAAGGTAAAAGGAAATGAATCTTGAATTGGAAGAGGAGAGGAGCTCCCTTAGGGAGGGCCAGGTAACATACTGGATTCTAGAAGAAAGAGGATATGCCTAAGGAGACTCCTTTCAGAGAAATAAGAGGACACTTCCAACATATTTGCAGGCAGGTCTCAGGAGCAAGATGGCCTGTGAGATGCCAGGTCACGAATGCCCCAAACAGGTATATGGCCAATAGCTTGTGGAAGAGAAGCCTCTGACATCTAGCCTTGGGCTTTTGTTTTCTGCTCTGTAGCATATTTATGTAATGTAGGCTTTTATAAAGTTTGGTTAAACTTTATGGCCTATGAGCCATAACTGAGCTTTGAGGGAACTCAAGAAGGAGACTATGTTCACATTGTGCTCATTAGTTTTGAAGATATAGCTGCAACTGCACAAAGAATTGGTTACCAGGCACCAAGAAGCAGGGAGCTGTGGTCTAGAACAAAAGGTAGAAAGCGATGATGAGAATAGATGTGTGGAGTAGGTAAGCCTTTCCTAGGGATTCTCAGAAATAGTGAGTGATAAGGTCATGATAAAAGACTATGGAAACGGGCGCCTGGGTGTCTCAGTGGGTTAAAGCCTCTGCTTTCGGCTCAGGTCATGATCTCAGGGTCCTGGGATCGAGGCCCGCATCGGGCTCCCTGCTCAGTGGGGAGCCTGCTTCCCCCCTCTCTCTCTCTGCCTGCCTCTCTGCCTCCTTGTGATCTCTCTCCCTCTGTGAAATAAATAAATAAAATCTTTAAAANAAAAAAAAAAAAAAAAGACTATGGAAACACAGGATGGGTACCAAATAAGTAAATTATTAAAGTGAAGATAGGAGAATGTATTGCTTTTTGTGTTACCTTTAGGATTACAATTAATTAAGTGTTCTTAATCTGTGTGGGAGTGTTGACAATACTGACTCTATCTTTGGCCCTCTATCTTGCTCATGCTTGTGCAGTGACCTCCCAGGGGGCTATATGTATGCTCTGACAGGAATGCAGAAGGCTTGTTCTGATCTTCCCTAAAGTGCACACACACAAGGGGCCACTTAGATAACTAGTAGAGATGACTGGTGCACAGGTGGGACCTCTTCAGGTAACTATCCTGTGACCCCATTATAGTGCCTCTTAGTCTATAAAAGTTGTGGATGGAGGTCTGGTCTGGGGGTAAAATAGCTACGTGGTGCCTGGTTGTCTGTCCACCAGGTTCCCCGCTGTCAGAATGTTACTGGGGATAAAACTCTGTAAAGGGTATGGGGTGGCTTGTATCATTTTATGGTCTCAAAGTGCCTTTTCAGTTTGGAGGATACTTTATTGACTCTCCTTCACCTTTGGACAATCTGGGATCTCAAGGGACTCTGTGGACAATTTATATTATAATCAACATGTGTATATGCATATATGTTCTCTCAGAGAAAAGATTTATAACTCTTGTTAGATTTTAAAAACATTATGGATATTGGGGAGGGTTTGTGCTATGGTGAATGCTGTGAAAGATGTAAACCTGATGATTCACACACCTGTACCCCTGGGGCAAAGAATAAAAATAAATAAATAATTAATTAATTAAAAAAAAGAAAAAGAGGAGATATAGCTTGAATTGTAGCATCCTAGTTTCACATGTTTCTAGGAAGTTTTTCTTCTTCTTTTCTCTTCTAACATTATGCCTTAAATTCTCTAGGCAATAATTATTATGTGAAGGCATTAATTTTGATGGCTGCCTCATAATGTAAAATACAGACACATGATCATTTATTTAAGCATTCCGCTGTTATTCTCCAACTCGTTTTCTAATTTTTCACAACTGAAAACGTTGTTGCTGTGGCGAGCAGGATTCTAAACGTGGCCGGCGTGTTGCCATGCCCTCGTTGCTAGAACCTGTCAAAATGATGAGATACCATTCCAAGGATATCTCACAGTTGACCTTCAAGTAGGGAGATTATCTGGGTGCGCCTTATTTTAATCACATGAGCCACTTTAAGAGAAGAGGTATATTTTTTTATTGTTGTTGTTCTCTTTCGTTTTTGACTCATAGCAGAGGAGGAAATCAGAGTTTAAAAACACAAGAAGTCTATGCATTATTGTTAGCTTTGACGATGGAGAGGGCCATGTGCTATGGAATGCAAGTGGCCTCTAAAAGCTGGCTAGATTCAGAGACAGCCAACAACAGAAAGGGTCCTCAGTCCTATACCTGCAAGGAACTGAATCCTATCAAAACCATTGCTGAGTTTAGCTTGCCCAGAGCCTCCAGAAAGGAACATAGCCTTGAGGACACCTTGGTTTCAACCTTTGACATGTGGCTGGATTCTCTGCCTGAGACATTCCAGGCCTCGAACCTTAGAACTATGAGCTATTAAACAGTGTTACAAAGCTGCTAAATTTGTGGTAATTTGTTACCCAGCACAAATTATTGTAATAGAGCTACTAAAAATACCTTAGCATATAATCATGTCCAAATTTATAGCTTACTTAAATAAAGAATTGGCATTCAAGTTATTCTTCCTAAAATATCTGACAATAAAGTTTTTCTGTGTATATAAGAGGGCAGATGCTACTTTAGGTTTTCCAAATTTAGGTAATAGAAGTTGAATAAAACTTTTAAAATTTGATAAAAGAAAAATTGCATTATCTCAATTTGCTTCTCCTTTATTATTATTGAGACTGAAATATTGAATATTTATTACATATTTAAATTCTGTGAATCATCTTCCATGTCCCTTGCCAATTATTCTGTTGGAGTTTTAGTGCTTGGGTTTGATTTGTATGAGATCTTCACATAATGAAACTAGTAAACTTTGTCTATCATATTTGGGGCAAGTGATATTTTAAAGTGTGTTGCTTGAAGAGGTACAAACAATTAAAAATAATATGTAGTCAAAATTGCTTAGGGGCACCTGGGTGGCTCAGTCAGGTAAGTGTTCTACTCTCGGTTTCAGTTCAGGTCATGATCTCATGGAGCATGAAATGGAGCCAGCCTGGACATGGAGCCTGCTTAAGATTCTCTCCCTTTGCCCCTCTTCCCACTTGTGCATGCCCTCTTTCTTTCAAACAAATAAATATTTTTTTAAAAATCTGCTGGGGACACCTGGGTGTTTCAGTGGGTTAAACCTCTGCCTTTGGCTCAGGTCGTGATCTCAGGGTCCTGGGATCAAGCCCCGCATCAGGCTCTGCTCAGTGGAGGACCTGCTTCCCCCTCTCTCTCTTCCTACCTATCTGCCTACTTGTGATCTCTCTCTCTGTCAAATAAATAAATAAAAATATTTTTTAAAAATCTGCTGAATGGGTGCCTGAGTGGCTCAGTCAGTTAAGCATCTGCCTTCAACTCAGGTCATGATCCCAGAGTCCTGGGATGGAGCCCCGCATTGGGCTCCCTGCTCAGAAGGAAGCCTGCTTCTCCCTCTCCCTCTGCTGCTGCTCTCTCTCTGTGTCAAATAAATTAATAAAATCTTTTTATTCCCTCTCTTGCTTTGTCTCTCTCTGTCAAAAAATAAAATCTAAAAAAAAAAAAATCTGCTGAATAGGCACCTGGGTGACTCAGTTGCTTAAGCGTCTACTTTCAGCTCAGGTCATGGGATCGAGTCCTGCTTTGGGTTCCTTGCTTAGCAGAGAGTCTGCTTCTCCCTCTCCCTCTGCTGCTGCTCTCTGTGTCAAATAGATTAATAAAATCTTTTTAAAAATCTGCTGAATTTTCTGTTTTACTTTCTTTCAATGACTTTATGCTTAGGAAGATTATTCCTGGCTTTAAATTAGGTATTTTCTTAGAATATATTCTTAGTATTTATGAAGTTTAAATTTTATGATGATTGATTTCAGATATAATTTGGAGGTTGACATAAAAATTTTTTCCCAAATAATTACCTTATATTACCATCCCCTTGGAGTAAATAATATTCTTTTGCTCAGATATTATTCTCCTTTATTCTGTTAAATTTGTAGGAAATGTCTTTTTTGGGGAAAGAGTGGGGAAGGAAGAGTTCTAGTTTAATTCCAGGCCAAGGGAAATATTTTTATTTATAATATATTTTTATATTTGGAATGTCAAGTACTTTCTTGTTTTGTTTTGGTTTTTATTTGTCCCAGGGGTACAGCTCTGTGAATCATCAGGCTTACACCTTTCACAGCACTCACCTTAGCACAAACCCTCCCCAATGTCCATAACCCACCCACCCATCCCTGCCTTCCCACCCCCCAGTAACCCTCAGTTTATTTCATGAGATTAAGAGTCTCTTATGGTTTGTCTTCTTCCCGATCCCATCTTGTTTCATTTTTTCCCTCCCTACCCCCCACAACCCCTCGCCCTTGCCCCTCAAATTCCTCATATCAGAGAGATCGTATCATAATTGTCTTTCTCTGATTGACTTATTTTGCTTAGCATAATAACATCTACTTCCATCCATGTCGTTGCAAACAGCAAGATTTCATTTCTTTTGATGGCTGCATAGTATTCCATTGTATTGTATATGTGTGTGTGTGTGTGTGTGTATACATACATATATATATATGTAAATATATATATACACATACATACCACATCTTCTTTACCATTCATCTGCTGATGGACATCTAGGTTCTTTCGATAATTTGGCTATTGTGAACATTGCTGATATAAACATTCTGATGTTTATAGCAGCAATGTCCATAGTACTTTCTTGTTTTTTTATTGTTCTCACATTTTCTTTTCTGACGTCAGTCTTGATTTCTTCTAAATGAAATTTAGAATGATCTTGTCAAATTTCAGAAGGTATTTGGGACTGGAGATTATTAATTCTATAAATTAATATAGAAAGAATTGAAATACAGGCACTTATTGGAGATATTATGTGTTTGGTTCCAGACCACTGGAATAAAGTGAACATCACAAAAAAATGAGTCAAATGATTTTTCTTCTTCTTTATTTTTTAACTTCTCAGTTCATATAAGAGTTTTGTTTACAATATACTGTAGTTTACTAAATGTACAATAGCATAGCACCAAAAAAAGTACATATCTTAAAATACTTTACTGTTAAAAAATGCTAACCATCATCTGAGCTTTTAAAGTTGTGTTTTTCTGGACGGTCTTGCCTCGGTGTTGATGACAACTGAATGAAGAGGGGAGTGGTGGCTGAAGGCTGGAGTGGCTGTGGCAAATTGTTAAGATAACAATGAAGTGGGCTACATTTATTGACTCCTTTCATGAACTATTTCTCTGTAGCAGTGATATTGTGGTTTTTTTTTTTTAAGACTTTATTTATTTGACAGAGAGAGGTGAGGGGAGAGCATGAGCCAGGGGGAGAGGGAAAAGCAGACTCTTTGCTTGTCAGGGAGACTGAGATGGGGCTGGATCCAGGAACCCTGTGATCATGACCTGAGCTGAAGGGAGATACCTAACCCACTGAGCCACCCAGGCACCCCACAGTGACACTCTTTGATAGCATTTAAATGCAGAACTTCTTTCAAAACTGGAGTCAATTCTCTCAAACCTTGCCACTTCATCAACTGAATTTATATATATTCTAATCCCTTGTCATTTCAATAATCTTCACAGCATCTTCACCAAGAGTGGATTCCATCACAAGAAATCACTTTCTTTGCTCATTCATAGAAGTAATTCCTCAGCTGTTAAAGTTTTGTGATGAGAGTGCAGCAATTCAGTTACATCTTCTAATGGCTCCACTTCTAGTTCTCTTGCTATTTCCACTCCATCTTCAGTTAGTTGCTCCACTGAAGCCTTGAACCCCTCAAAGTCATCTGTAAAGGTTTGGATCAACTTTGTCCAAACTCTTGTTAATATTTTGACTCTTCCCATGGATTTTCCTAATGGCATCTAGAATGGTAAATTATTGCAAGATGTTTTCAATTTACTTTGCCCAGATCCATCAGAGGAATCACTATCTATAGAAGGTATAGCCTTACTAAATTTATTTATTAAATAATACATTTTGATAGTTGAAATTACTCCTTGATCCATGGGCTGTGGAATGGATGTTGTGTTAACAGGCGTGAAAACAATATTAATCTTGTTGTACATCTCCATTAGAACTCTTGGGCGATCAGGTCAATGAGCAGTAATATTTTGAAAGGCATCTTTTTTTCTGAGCAGTATGTGGGCTTAAAATATTTAGTAAACCATGTGCTGACATCAAAGCTTTTTTGATCCATTTATAGAGCACAGGCAGTGACTTAGTATCATTCTTAAGGGCCTTAGGATTTTCAGAATGCTAAATTAGCATTGGCCTCAACTTAAAGCCACCAGCTATATTAACTCCTAAACAGGAGACTCAGCCTGTCCTTTGAGGCTTTGAAGCTCGGTATTGACCTCTTTCAAGTGATGACAGTCCTAGATGGCATCTTCTTCCAACAGAAGGCTGTTATGTCTACATTGACAATCTGTTGTTTAGGGTAGCCACGTTCATGAATTATCTTAGCTAGATCTTCTGGATAACTTGCTACAACTTCTACATCAGTACCTGCTGCTTCACCTTGCACTTTTCTATTAGGGAGATGGCTTCTTAAACCACACGAACCAACTTCTGCTAGCTTCAGACATTTCTCCTACAGCTTCCTCATCTCTCAAACTTAATAGATTTAAAGACCTTTAGGGTTTTGCTCCGCATTAGGATTTGGCTTAAGGGAATGTTGTGGCTGGTTTAATCTTCTATCTCAACCACTAAAACTTTTTCCATATCAGCAACAAAGCTGTTTTGCTTTATTATTTATGTGTTCTCTAAAGTAGCACTTCTAATCTCCTTCAAGACTTATACTTTGTATTTACAATTTGGCTAACTGGTGCAAGAGACTTAGCTTTGGGCCTGTTTTGTCTCTCAATAAGGTTTCCTCATTAAGCTTAATTATTTCTCGCTTTTGATTTAAAGTGAGAAACATGCAACTCTTCCTTTCACTTGAACACTCAGAGGACATTGTAGGGTTATTAACCAGGTTAATTTCAATATTGCTATGTCAGAAGCCCAAAGTGAGGGAGAGAGATAGGGAAGCAGCAATGAGTCAAGCAGTCAGAACACACACATTTATCCAATAAGTTTGTGGTCTTTTATGAACATGTTTTGTGGCATCCCAAAACCATTACAATAGTAACCACAAAAATCACTGATCATACATCACCATAGCAAATATAATAATAATGAAAAAGTTTGAAATGTTGCAAGAATTATAGCACAGAGATAAACAGTTTAATCATGCTGTTGGAAAAACGGCATCAGTAGACTCGCTTGAGACAGGGTTTCCACAAACCTTCAATTTGTAAGAAATATGATGTCTGTGAATCATAATGAAGTAAATCTTAATAAAATGAGGTCTGTCTACATGTTAATGTATGTACATATAGTATTATATATAAAATTAAAGATATAGTTATATGTATAATGTATAGTTATATGCTACCTGTGTGTATATGTTTGGCAACACCATGCAAAACTTATTTTAAAAATACCCCTTTGTCAGTGCCTATCCTTGAACACTCATATGCTCATGTATTCTATTCTTTAATACTATAAATCATTTTAATTTAAATTTTGTAATTTGAGAACAATATCTTAGGTTTTACCACAGAATATAATTATTTGTGGCTAAATCTTGGGAGGATTCTTAACATTTCACAGATGAAATCCAGGGCCCAAGTATTAATAATTCCATCAAAATGAGAAAAGAATCACTTTGATTCATGAGCATTTCTCTTGCTAGCTGAAAATACAAATACGTTGAGGTGATAACAGAAGAAGAGTGTTGTAGAAGATAAAATTGTTTCTGCAGAGGGAAATATAAAGATAATTTAGCCCTGGAGAGCTGGATTCCCAGTGAGAGATTTTGTTCAGATTAGAGTTACTCTATCAGTGATGTTGAGAAATGAGAAGAACATGGTGGGGCAGTGACTGCAAAGGGAATAGGGAATAGGGAAGAGACGAGAGCCCAGTCACCCCATTCTGAAGGGTCTTAGGGAATTTAGAGTACAAGTGGGTAATTATTTTTTAAAAATGTATAAAAATATGTCATATTGTTTGCTTTATTATTGAAAAATAGAACATTATATAAATATAACATTATGTTCTCTTTTCAAGAAAAACAACCTTTTTGTTGTTTTTGCATCTAAACCACCTTTTTTTCTTTACAAAATTTCAATCATAAAAAGTTTATTGGGCAGCAACATAAACTACCAAAATGTAGGCATCTCTTTTCTTCAAGTAAATTACTACCAAAATAATTTGACTCAAGGCACTAATGACTCAAAATATTATTTTCTCCTTACCAAAAGCTAAGGCCTTCCTTCAGTTCCCCTCTCTCTGTCCCTTTTGGCAGCCTTTTACACTCTTGATCTCTGTCTCATTAACATGTCCTTTTTGCCTTCTGTAATAACTCACTCTCCTGGTTCTCCTTCTACTCCTAAGCTCTTCCTTTCCCATCTTTCAACTCACTGAAGAGCACTGATTATCCTTTTTAAATTATATTTAATTATCTATCTGCTCTAAGAATTTCAATTATTAGTTCTGTTGATTATTTCAAAAATTTTATCTGCATCCTTGATACTTTATTTTTGTTTCTTATTTCCAACTGTCTATAATAGTTATGTCAAAACAACATGTTTAAAATAGGATTCCCAGCCCACTCCCCACAAATAACCCCAAAACATGATCCCTGACTTTTCCATTAGAAGATGGTCTCCAGAGTCAAATGGAACTGGGTTCAAACTCAGTTCTACATCTTATTAGCTATAACAGTATAGGGGAAGTTTTTCTTCCCTGTTCTTATAAGTTTTTGGAGATAAATGAGATTAAGTGTGCGAGACTATGTATCTGTGTCAGTAACATTAATTGTTCTTCTATTCATCCCTTGGCATAGTGACCAGAATAATGGCCACCCAAATATGCCCATATCCAAACCATTGGAATCTGAATATATTTCCTTTCATGGCAAAAGGGGCTTTTTAGATGTGATGTAGATTTTTTTATATGAAAGATTATCCTGGATTATTTGGATTTGCCTAATATAATCACAAGGATCATTATAAAAGGGAGAATAAATTTGTGTTTTAAGCCACTGAGTTTGTGACACTTGTTACAGCAGCAGTAGAACACTAATATACTTAGTAATGCCATTCTTTAACTTGACTACAACTTCCTATGTTAAATTCTTTCTCCTTTGTGTGCTACATTAAAAACATAAAAGTTATCTCTTATTTCCTCCTTGAACATGTCTGATTTACTTGTACACCTTCAGTGCTTCATGTATCTAGATTATTTCAAAGGTGGCCTATTTGTTTTCCTTGTTTATCTATCTATACACTACTGGTATTTTAAAATTAACAAAATAATAGTTTGGCCTGGTCAGTTTCATGTTCAAAATTCAATAATGGTCTTATTTCCTACCACATCAAATTCATCTCTGTCTTGCCTTCCCAAGTGTGAATTGACTAAGTTGCTTTTCTCCCTACCATTCACCTACATTTGCTAACTTTAGTCAAACCTTCTTCTTTCTTTGCATTGTACATACTCATTTCTGCCTCTTTGCTCATGATTTTCCCATCTCCTGGGCCCCTCTATTCTTTCCATTTTTCCCTCAAATACACATTTCTCTTCATAGCCAGGTAAGTCTTACTAGCACTGATTCTTTTCATCACCTATTGCCAAAGTTAGATGGTCTTTATTCTTGAAAATAATCTGTTAGGCCTTTATACTCCAGCTCTTGATGCCTCTTTGTTTCACATGTTTTACTCTTTTCTCCACAACTAAAGCATAACCTTTGTTTTAGGGTGGGGATATTTTATGCTTCTTAATATAATCATATATATGTTATATATGTGTATTATAAAATGATAACATTTTACAAATGATCATATAATAGAAATAATTTATGATGAAAATTGTTTTAAAATAAATTTCTATCCCTATTATATTTCCCAACAGTCAAAATTTTAAAATATGTAGCATCTCATTTATTCATTTGCCAAATTTGCAATGATGGATCTGCTTTAAGAAACTACAATTATAAAGTGATTTTTTTACTTTCATAGTTAGTAATAGTGACTTGTAGAGTCATGGCTTTCCTATATTTTCTGGATTTAATTACCTAAATCAATGATATACTCTGTTTCCATTTTAAATGCATACACTAATTTCTCAGTAAGTGCCTCTTGTTAACCTGATCATAGTTTCTGTATATGTGTTAATAACTACCTTAAATATGTGTAAGTGTACTCTTATGATGGTACAGTTCAAATTAAGAAATCCTAGAAAAGTTGAGATACTTGTCCTTGTTTAACATTGAGTTGGGACTTAGCTTGGACCAAAGTCTTCTAGGTATTCTAACTTTTGTTGTTAAGATCCTAAACACTGTCAGAGGAATAGAAAGAAGTATCTCTCTTGAAAAAGGATCTTATTTACCTGGAATTGGTAGAGAACATCACCTCACAATTCTTATTAACCTTATTTTATACTAAAATCACTTGTGGAATTGTACTAAATGTGCAGAGTGTTTGGGCCCTCCTGAGAAATTCTGATTCAAAACACTGGGCCCTCCAAAAGGTGTATTTTTAACAAGACCTACAAGTGATGTGAATGAAGGTTGTTTGAGGTTTAGACTTTGAGGAATACTAACAAATAATACTTTCTTAGGTTTGAATAGTCTATATGATGTTAGGTATGTAATGAATAAAACAAGTTGCACAATTGGGTTGAGAAGCATTTTTGTATTCTTAAGTTCTTCCAAATGGGGCATCACTGTTGAGTTCAGAGATGTCAGAAAACTACTCACCCCACAAAAAATAAACTGAGTATAACATACCCTATTTTTGCTAGTTAAGAAGCAAAAAAAAAAAAAAAAAAAAAAAAAAAAAAAAAAAAAAAAAAAAAGCAGGCCGAAAGTAGAGCTAAGTAGACATTCAGACATCCTGTATATGTATTGGGAAAACTAATCTCTGCAGGGGTCAGTTGATCCTGACTAAACTTAAAGGCTAAGTTCAGGGAGAGGCACTAATAAGAATGAAACATTACTTTGTTAAAAACTGTCTAGGAAGAGGGGCACCTGGGTGGCTCAGTAGGTTAAGCATCCAACTCTTGATTTCAGCTCTAGTCATGATCCTGGGGTTGTGGTATCAGGCCCTGCCTCCATCTCCATTCTTATTATGGAGTCTGCTTGTCCCTTTCCCTCTACTCTTCTTCTTGTACCCTCTCTCTTTCCCTATCTCTCACTTTCTCTCTGTCTCAAATAAATAAATAAATTAAATCTTTAAAAAAGATAAAAAAAAACTGTCTAGGAAAATAGCTTATACACCAAGAAGATAATAGTCCAGAAAAGAAAGCAAAACAAAAAAAAAAATAGAACAAAAAAAAGAGTTTATATGGGCTATTGATTTGATTATTTCTTTATAAGGGGGACATGGAAATATCCATAAATATGCCAGAAGATCATTTCTTGTTTCATGTAAATATACCTAGGTTGGTTGTATGGGGAAAAAAGCATGATTCTTTATGCTAACATGTTCAGTCATTATCTGTTGATCTTGTTATACGTACTTTGCCTGGTGAGTTCTAAGAAACTTGGGACATGTTTTCTTTCCTTAAAGAGACATATGCTTCTTTCCCTATAAAACTTCCTGGTTGAGATCAAGAATTTGTTCAGTACTAAGGCTCTTTGACTTCAGTATTGCTTGCTATGACCTTGTGTCTTCAACTCTTAAAATCTCCTTGATCCTGGCCACTTAACGTAAGGACTGCTACCTTCTGTGATCCTTAGAACCAGCTTTCTTCTAAGTTCTTTACTCCTCTTTTAACTGCAGGCCCGCTTTTTATATTCTATGTATGTTCTAGAAGCTTTGTATCTGAACCTCCAAAGCCTTAGTTTCTCATTTTGCCAGCAACCCATTGAAATTTTATGTTCAAGTGCAGATATTATATTCCTCTCAAACAATTTACTGTTGATGAATATAAGATCAGATAGCAAATATCATGAAGAATTTGTTGCACTCTCATCAGAACCTAGAAAAGATTTCCAATGATACTCACTAACCCAACTCTATCATTTACTTCCCTTCCCTTCTCAAGGCATGCAAATCATGTTGTCCCAAACACTAGAAATATCCTAGATGACTGTTGTGTATTTTGGTCAAGTTGAATGATCAAGAAGAAAAATATAATCTCACTTCCCCTGGGAGGGGCTGTGTACACAACCAGGTGATGGTTCTCCATGGGGGAGGAGGAGGTCCTACAAAGGACAGAAATGCGGACTCCCCACCTTCCCCCTGGGAGGATTGGTATGGGCACCCACCACAGGAGTCTGCATAGACTGGCCCACACAAATGTGAAGACTGCTTAACCCTAAGGGTTTATTGAAGTGAGGGGACTGTGATCTTTCAGCTCTGGGACTGGATCTAGATGTAAGGCCAGCTATTTTTATTTTCATCCTCCTAAAGAGGTGTGGAAGCCTTTAGGGAACAAAAGCCGCATAGAGCAACAAGAAGCAGCTTACACTGAGCCCAGCTCCCTGGCAAGGGATGGTGCAACTCTGCCCAAAGACACCTGAGGATCAGTGCAGCAGACTCCTCCCACAGAAGACCAGGTGAAACAACAGGTGAACACCAAGTTTATGGAGCACATGTGACTGCTATAAGAAAATAGTATATAGAATTCAATGTTTTTGTCTCAAGATTCATTTATATTGCAGTTTAAAATTTTCCTTTTCTTTTTTCCTTTTCAACCAGTTTCTTATTTTATCAACTCTGTGTTTTTAAGTCTTTTTTATCTTTCATTTTTACATTTACATTCTATAGATATATTCTTCATTTTTGGCTTCCTTTCATTGTATTGAATTACATTTTGTATATATATAAGTTCTGTTTTCTTCACAAATTTGGGATTTAGTGTCTTCTAACAGACCAAAAAACATGCAGGACCAAGTGGATCACTCAGTTTTGTCCACCAGGGAGATTATATTCTCCCTTCCCCCTCCCTTTTTCTTCTTTCTCCCTCCCTCCCTGCCTCCCTCCCTCCCTCCCTCCCTCCTTCCCTCCCTTTCTCCCTTCCTTCCTTCCTCCCTTCCTCCCTCCCTCCCTTCCTTAGATTTTTCTACTATGTATTTTGCTTGGGTCATGGTTGATATTTTGGATTTTGTTCTCCTGTTCATCCATTCTTCTCTGGGCAAAATAACTAGACGGAGGAATTCACAAAATTCCAGGAAGAAAAAAAAAGAACCAGAGGTAAAACTCTTTGCCACAGATCCAATCGATACAGATATAAATAAAATGTCAGAGCTAGAATTCCAGATAACAATATAGAGTTACTAGCTGGGCTTGAAAAAAGCTTAAAAGACACTAGAGAATCTCTTAGTGCCAAAATAAAATCGAATCAGGCCAAAATTAAAAATGCTTTAATTGAGATGCAGTCAAAATTGTATGCTGTAATAGCTAGGGTAAATGAGGCAGAAGAGAGAGTCAGTGACATAGAAGACAAGTTGATGGAAAGGAAGGAAGCTGAGGAAAAGAGAGAACAATAACTAATGGACCATGAGAGGAGGCTTCGAGAAATCAATGATACCATCAGGTGAAACAATATTATAATTACTGGGGTCCCTGAGGTAGAAGAAAGAGAGAGGGACAGAAGTTATATTTGAGTAAATCACAGTTGAGAACTTCCCTAATACGGGGAAGGAAACAAGCATTCAAGTCCAAGAGGTAGAGAGAACCTCCCTCAAAATCAATAAAAGTAGATGAACACCCTGACATATAAGCAAAGCTTGCAAATTTCAGAGATAAAGAGAAAATCCTAAAAGCAGCTTAAGACAAGAGGTTCTTAACCTACAGGAGTAGAAACATTAGGCTGGCAGCAAACCTATCCACAGAGACCTGGCAGGCCAGAAGGTGCTGGCATGATATATTCAGGGTACTAAATGAGAAAAATATGCACCCAAGAATACTTTATCCAGCAAGGCTGTCAGTCACAATGGAAGGAGAGAGATACAGACAAACAGAAACTAAAAGAATTTGTGACCACTAAAACCAGCCTTGCAAGAAATATTAAAAGGGATCCTGTAAATGAAGAGAGCCCAAAAAATAACAGATCAGAAAGAAACAGAGACAATCTACAGAAATGGGGACTTTACAGGTAATACAATGGCACTAAATTCTTACCTTCACAAGTTACTCTGAATGTAAATGGGCTAAATCCTCCAATAAAAAGACACAGGGTATCAGACTGAATAAAAAAAATCAACCCATCAATATGCTGTCTACATGAGATTCCTTTTAGACCTAAAGACAGCTCCAGATTGAAAGTGAGGGTGTATAGAATGATTCGTCATGCTAAAGGACAAACTAGATTTAAAAAAAAAGACTGTAGAAAGGGATGAAGAGGGACATTATATCATACTTAAAGGGTCTATCCAATAAGAAGACCTAACAATTATAAATATTTATGCTCCCTAACTTGGGAACAGCCAATTATATAAACCAATTAATAACCAAATTAAAGAAACACATTGATAATAATACAATAATAGTAGGGGACTTCAACACCCCCACTCACAGCAATGGACAGATCATATAAGCAGAAGATCAACAAGGAAACAAGGTCTTTGAACTACACACTAGACCAGACAGACGTCACAGATATGTACAGAGCATTCCATCCTCCCATCCAAGTACTAACCAGGCCCGACCCTGCTTAGCTTCCGAGATCAGACGAGATCGGGCGCGTTCAGGGTGGTATGGCCGTAGACCAGAGCATTCCATCCTAAAGCAAGAGAATACACACTCTTCTCGACTGCACATGGAACATTCTCCCGAATACCTCACATACTGGATCACAAATTAGGTCTCAGCAAATACCAAAAGACTGTTCTGAAAAATATGCAGGGAATAATCCCAATGCTTTGAAAGTTGAACTCAATCACAAGAGGAAGTTTGGAAGGAACTCAAACACATGGAGGTTAAAGAACATTCTAGTAAAGAATGAATGGATTAACCAGGAAATTAAAGAAGAATTTGAAATAATTCATGGAAACAAATGAAAATGAAAACACACTTAACTGTTCAAAACTGTTGGGATACAGCAAAGGCTGTAAAGAGGAAAGTACATTGCAATACAAATCTTTCTCAAAAAATTGGAAAAGTCTCGAGTATACAAGCTAATCTTATACCTAAAGGAGCTGGAGAAATAACAGCAAGTAAAGCCTAAACAAAGCAGGGGAAAAGAAATAACAAAGGTTAGAGCGGAAGTCAATGAAATAGAAACCAGAATAACAGTAGAACAGATCAATGAAACTAGAAGCTGGTTCTTTGAAAGAATTAATAAAATTGCTAAACTCCTAGCCAGACTTATCAAAAACAGAAGAGAAAGGACCCAAATAAGTAAAATTATGAATGAAAGAGCAGAGAGCGCAACCAATACTGCAGAAATACAAAAATTTTAAGTACATATTATGAGCAACTATATGGCAACATCTTAGGCAATCTGAAAGAAATGGATGCATTCCTGGAAACGTATAAACTACCCAAATTGAACCAGGAAGAAATAGAAAACCTGAACAGACTCATAACCAGCAAGGAAATTGAAGCAGTGATCAAAACTCTTCCAACAAACAAGAGTCCAGGGCCAGATGGATTCTCAGGGGAATTCTAACATTTAAAGAAGAACTAATACCTATTCTTTTGAAGCTGTTTCAAAAAATAGAAATGGAAGGAAAACTTCCAAACATATTCTATGAGGCCAGCATTACCTTGATCCCCAAACCAGACCAAGACACCATCAAAAAGGAGAATTACCGACATTCCTGATGAACATGGATGCCAAAATTCTCACCAAGATATTAGCCAATAAATAGGATCCAACAGAACATTAAAAGGATTATTCACCATGACCAAATAAGATTTATTCCTGGACCGCAAGCCTGGTTCAACATCCACAAATCAATCACTGTGATACACTACATTAATAAAACAAAGGACAAGAACCATATGATCCTTGCAATTGACGCAGAAAAAACTTTTGACAAAATACAGCATTCTTCCTTGATTAAAAACTCTCCACAGTGTACAGATAGAGGGAACATACCTCAGTTTCATAAAAGCCATCTACAAAAAGCCCACAGAGAATATCATTCTCAATGGGGAAAAACAGAGCTTTTTCCTGAAGGTCAGGAAGACAGCAGGGATGTCCACCATCAACACTGTTGTTCAGCACAGTACTGGAAGCCCTAACCTCAGCAATCAGATGACCAAAAGTATTAAAAAGCATTTAAATTGGCAAAGAAAAAGTCAAACTGTCACTTTTTTCAGATGACATGGAAAACCCAAAATACTCTACCCCAAAAATGCTAGAACTCATATAGGAATTCAGCAGTGTGACAGGATACAAAATCAATGCACAGAAATCAGTTGTATTTCTATACACTAACAATGAGACAAAGAGAAATTAAGGAATTGATCCCATTTGTAATTGCACCCAAAATCATAAGATACCTAGAAATAAACCTAACCAAAGAGGCAAATGATCTATACTCAGAAAACTATAGAACACTCATGAAAGAAATTGAGGAAGACTCAAAGAAATGGAGAAACGTTCCATGCTCATGGATTGAAAGAACAAATACTGGTAAATGTCTATGCTACCCAGAGCAATCTACACATTCAATGCAATCCCTATCAAAATACCATCAACTTTTTTCACAGGGCTAAAACAAATAATCCTAAAATTTGTATGGGAAAAAAGACCCCAAATAGCCAAAGGAAGGTTAAAAAAGAAAACTAAAGCTGGTGACATCATAATGCCAGACTTCAAGCTAATCATCAAGACAGTATGGAACTGGCATAAAAAGAGACACATAGATCAATGGAACAGAATAGAGAATCCAGAAATGGACCCTCAACTCTATGGTCAACTAATCTTCAACAAAGCAGGAAAGAATATCCAATGAAAAAAGGACAGTCTCTTCAATAAATGATGCTTGGAAATTTGGACAGGTACGTGTAAAAGAATGAAATTGGACCATTTTCTTACACCATTCACAAAGATAAACTCAAAATGGATGAAAGACCTAAATGTGATCCATAAAAATCCTAGAGGAGAACCCAGGCAGCAACTTCTTTGACCTCAGCTGCAGCAACTTCTTGCTAGACGTGTCTCCAAAGGCAACGGAACCAAAAGCAAAAATGAACCATTGGGACTTTATCAAGATAAAAAAGCTTCTTTGCAGCAAAAAAAATAGTCAGGAAAACTAAAAGACAACCTGTGGAACGAGAGAAGATATTTACAAATGCCATATCAGATAAAGGGCTAGTATCCAAGATCTTACAAATAACTTACCAAACTCAACACCCAAGGAACAAATAATCCAGTCAAGAAATGGGCAGAAGACATAAACAGACCTTTCTCTAAAGAAGACATCCAAATGGCCTACAGACACATGACAAATACTCCACATCACTTGGCATCAGGGAAATATGAATCAAAATCACAATGAGATTCCACCTCACACCAGTCAGAATGGCTAAAATCAACAAGACAGGAAACAGCAAATGTTGACGAGGATGCAGAGAAAGGGAAACCCTCTTATACTGTTGGTGGGAATGCAAGCTGGTACAGCCACTTTGAAAAACAGTATGGAGGTTTCTCAGGATGTTAAAAATAGAGCTACCCTATGACCAGGAATTGCACTACTAGGTATTTACACCAAAGATACAAATCTAGTGATCCAAAGGGGCATTTGCACCCCAATGTTCATAGCAGCAATGTCCACAATAGCCAAACTGTGGAAAGAGCCAAGATGTCCTTCAACAGATGAATGGATAAAGAAGATGTGGTATATAATTACAATGGAATATTACTCAGCCATCAGAAAGGATGAATACTTACCATTTACATTGACATGGATGGAACTGGAGGGTATTTTGCTGAACGAAATAAGTCAGTCAGAGAAAGACAATTATCATACAGTTTCACTCATACATGGAATATAAGAAACAACACAGATGATCAGAGAGAAGGGAGGGAAAACTGAATGGGAAGTCATCAAAGGGAGAAAAACCATGAGAGACTTTTAACTATAGGAAAAAAAACTGAGAGTTGCCAGAGGGGAGTTGGGTGGGGGGATGGGGTAATGGGGTGATGGGCATTAAGGATGGCACTTGATGTGAGGGGCACTGGGTGTTATAAGCAACTGATAAATTATTGAACACTGCATCTGAAACTAATTATGTATTATATATTGGTTAATTTAATTTAAACTGGAAAAAAGAAAAAAAGAACATAATCTCTTTCAGCCTAACTCATCTTTCCTTTCTCCCTCCTCCTCAGTTGGCACCCAAATACACCAAGATAACCTTTTGAAAACCACAATATAGCTTCCAAATATTACTTTACAACAAATATGTAAAAGCATAAAGATTTCATCAATGAAAAAAACAGTCATGTAGAAGGGATTCTATATTCCAATGTGAAGTATATCTCAAAATTACCCTACTCTTAAAGTCGGCTACCATATTTATTGGTGTAATGATACCAAGGTATCTCATAAGATTATTTTGAATATAAAATAAGATAAAGTATATTTGCTAAACTCATATTCCAAAGACCTTGTATGCCCCTTTATTGCCCATGGGTGAATTTTTTATGTTTATAAACTATATTTTGATTTAGTCTTTAGTATTGGGGAGCAAATGCACTTCACTAGTGATGAAAACTGTTATGTATGTGGTATTCTCTCACAGCGCATGAGACTGATCTGGAAACAGAAGCTATACCTACGCTTTAGTAGAGCAAGCCCGTGGCTGGCTGCCAGTGTTCTTTGCAGAAAATCTTGACAGCTGTGGATAAATACATAATTTTGACCTAACAAATGCTTTAGTCCTTACAGAATAGGGAGTGACATTTTGAACAAAAGGAGTGGCATGTATTGACAGAATTCCATCCATTAAAAAGGAAGTGTGATCTTAATTAAAATGCTATTCCTGCATTAAAGAAATCTCATTCTATTTCTAGTTCTATTTGTTCTTTAGTAGGTATCCAGTTAAAACACTTAAAATCATTGATATGTTTAAAGTGTATCTGAAACAACCAATTCAGTTTTGAATATACTGTGGTTCAGAGCCAACATAAAAATATGGGAGTATTGAAAAAACTTCCATACTTGCGATTTAATTATATATAGATGGGTCTAGGAAGTAAATATACACATAACTGGCATTTGCCAGTGATATTTGAGCCCACTGTGGTCATGTTTTATAGTGAGGAGGTCTGTGGCTTAATGTGAAAATCCACCTTAGGGTTAAAATATATGCATACTATTGTAGACTCAAAAACATTTTGAGTTGGAAATGAGGACTCTGAATCCATTCAGTCTCCTATGTAATAATTTCACAAATATGAGAATATGCATATCCAATCACCGTGTGAGTATAAATCTATGTAAAACATGCACCAATATAAACATCTCAAAAGTGAAAAATTGAATTAATGGTTCCTTGCCATCATAAAACTGGAAATGTTGCACCACGAGTGCTTTCTGCCTCAGGAAGGTATTTTTAATGGAACAGAAGGAAAGGGAGCCCATTTTTTCCAATTACTATAACTGCTTAGACACTAGACTGACAATTACTTTTTAAATCAGAGACAGCTTAACCCATGAGTTCGTTAAATAATAGAAGTTTTTGTTTTTGTTTTAACTGATCAGCAAGAAAATAGAAAACACATTGTGCTTAGTTCATTGGTGCTGCCTTTTTTTGTTTAATTCACTTTGTTGAACATTATAATGTAAGTAAAATTTGCTTTTGTAGATTATAGTTGACAGCAGACTTAAGAGAAATGAATATTACTAACAGTTACTTATCAATAAAATTTTCTCAATCAGAAAATTCAGTCTTCTGGTAAATGAGGAGTTTATATCCCAAAAACTGGTAGCACTGTAAATGGAGAATAATGTCTGAGTAACCTTCAGGAAATAGTCTAAATATGTAGAGGTATGCTATTTTCAAATGATATACTGAAATGCTTATTTACTATACATAAATTCAAGAAGTAGTTTATTTAATCAACTGTCTTTTGAAGAACTAAAAATGTGAAATGAAGTACAATAAAAATAAAGTGAAGCTACAAAACACTTTTACTACACACAGGCTCATGGGTTCAAGCAAGGTTTATTTTGTGTTGTCTGCATTCTTTTCAGTTCAAAATGGATTAGTATGAAATAGAAGAACATAGACTATTAACCTGACTTTATTAGTACTGTGTCTTTTGAGTCTTGATCCAATCTTAGTTTAAAAAATCTGCAAATATGGGAAAAGATATAAATATACCCCATCACTCCTAAAAATATTTTTTTGTTTGTTTCACATTAGCTATTTTATGGTAATTGTCATAAAGCCAGAACTCATATTTAAAAATTACAAAAAATCCACTTATGTAAGCAGGGCCCATTTCATATTGGATACAATGATAGCAATTGCAAATAAAAAGGAATGGAATGTCCTGGGAGTGATTTCCTTGTTTGACATCAGTATACATTTTGTTAGCTACCATATTTTGAATGTGATAATAACAGATAGAGCCAAGACCAAAGCTCCCATCCCCTTTAAATTGACTTTGGCAATTACACCTCTGGTATATGCTGTTTATCTTTCCTCTATCCAGTATAAAAATCACATCTGTCAGGAAATATGGAATTTTTATGCAGTCATTTATTGATTCATGACTGTGAGGAAGCCATAGAAATAAAAAATAAGGGAATAAAACATGGTTACATAGTAAAGTGTGAGCACCGTCTAGAGATAAAGAGGAAATTTATATTAGCATTGAAATGAAGAGAAAATATCTTTGGTTTGGGTTTAACATTAAAGTTATTAGATATTTGACTAGAATGAATATGGTAACTACTAAATTTTAAATATGTATTAAGAATTTTAAAAGTTTGTATGTGTGTAATATTACATACATCCAGTTGAAAATACTATTTTGAAAATTAAAGATTTTTAGATTTTTAAAATATTTTAATCATCTTTGAAAGCTTTTTCACCTGTTTATCTATTGGTGTGATTTTTCCTTAGATGGTGCCTATGTCTCTGGAGGTAATCTATTTGAACTGTATGGAATGGGAATGTAGGAACTGGGTGTTTCTGGTTTATCTTTGTGGATCTATTGCTTCATCTGATCTTGGTGCATGTCAAAGACTCAGGAACTACTTTTTGTATTAGTGAATGGATGAATGAGAAAAAATAGTCAATTTTGAGAAAATATTTGCTTTATGAAAATCAGTTGTTGTAAATAAACTGAAGCTGCCTTTTACAATTGCTATCAGTAAAAAGACTATTAGGATAAACTTCAGGGGCATGTGGGAAGCTCAGTCAGTTAAGTGTCTGCCTCTGGATCAGGTCATGATCCCAGGGTCCTGGGATCAAGCCCAAAGTTGGGGAGCCTACTGCTCCCTCTGCCTGTTGCTCCCCCCTGCTTGTGTTCTCTCTCTCTCTCTGACAAATTAAAAAAAGCTAAAAAAAAAATAAAGATAAGCTTCAGCATGCTTGTACTAAAATCTGTTTGGCATTTTGACTAATTCCACTAACCAAATTGGTGGTGCTTTGTTTGTTTGTTTATTTGTTTAATTTTTTTCATTTATTTCTTTAAATCTTAAAACATGCCTTAAATGTCTGCCAGTCAGGGCCACTTCAGGTTGATCAAAAGAAAGGGAAGTCTCTTCCAAACAGCATAAAAATTGTAGCCTGCAGAGAAATATGAACCACCTTTCACCAAAAGTCGATCTTACATCAAAGCAGTTCTTGCCCCAGGCCATCACATAATAGTCAAGTGTGGCCTGTACCCGCTCCCCCATCTCGTAAGGTCCTTTCTATTTTAGAATTTACAGCCACCAAATCATCCCACTGTCCCCCAGCACAATAATCTGCAACCTCCTCACATATGATAAAAAATAAAATATTGTTTAGATGAGATCAGTTATATAAATTCTGAAACAAAAGTTAAAGATATTTTACTATTTTAATATACTGAAACTAATAATCAGTGTACCCACCGTCATCACTTCAGTTAATGCCCTTTAACTCCTGATCCCTTTGCTATGATCTGATGGTAAGGGTAATGCTACGATATGACTATTTCCTTTTCAATGCCCCCTCTTCTCTGCTCGACCCCAATCTTCCTCTCACTGCCTAGCCACCGGCACCCTCACATACACACTATGTTAGTACATAAAGATTTCATTTGAAATCCCAAGGCAGTAATTTCCAATCACAGCATTTATCCCAAATGTAAGCCTTTTGTCACCCAGCCTCTCTCTGATTCTTGTTTCTTGGTTACTCTACATAGTCTCCCCAAGACTCATTCTTATCTAGCCTTACTCCCTCCAAAATTTTTTCATGGTGTCCCAGGAATCCTTTCTTTTTCAGAAAGCTCCCATGCATCATTCGCTATATGTTTTTACCCTACCTGAAGTGTGGTATTTCTCTGTTACAATCCTCCTCCTATTGATTGTTCAGGTGGAGGCTGATCAAAGGTTTGAGTCATGACATTAGCATTCTATTGGATCATCACAGCTACTTTAAAGTTATTGCTCTTCCCTAGTGCAAAGTCTCTTGTTTCTGAAAGATAGGAAATCTGGTTTTACCATTCTTTTAAAAAAATATTGAGGTATAATTGGCATTTAGCATTATATCAGATGTACAACATAATGATTCAATATTTGTGTACACTGCAAAATGATCACCACAATAAGTCTAATTAACATCCATTACCATACATAGTTACTTTTTTTTCTTGTGATGAGAACTTTTAAGATTTACTCTCTTAACAGCTGTTAAGTATGCAACTGAGTATTATTAACTATAATCACTATGCTATATATTACTTCCCTATGACCTATTTTATAACAGAAAATTTGGACCTTTTGACCTTCTTCAATCATTTAGCCCACCTCCTTACCTTCTGCTTCTGGAACCACCAATCTGCTTTCTATATGTATGAGTTTGGGTTCTCTTTTATGGTTTTATTGATTTTAGATTCCATATATCCATGAGATCATATTGTATTTGTCTTTCTCTGTCTTAATTTTTTCACTTAGCGTAATGCCCTCAAGGTCCATCCATGTTGTCACAAATGGCTGTATTCCCTTCTTTTTGTGGCTAAATATTCCATTGTATGTGTATGAATGTGTGTGTGTGTGTGTGTGTGTGTGTGTGTGTGTGAATAAATGCATACCACATTGTCTTTATTCACTTTTTCATTAATGGATGCTTAGGTTGTTTCCATATCTTTGTTATTGTAAATAATGCTGCAATGAACAAAGCGGTGCATGTATCTTTTCAAGTTCATGTTTTCATTTTCTTTGGATAAATACCCAGAAGTGGAATTCCTGGATCACAAAGTAATTCTATTTTTAATTTTCTGAGGGCCTTCCACATTGTTTTCCATAGTGGCTGCACCAATTTACATTCCCACCAACACTGCATAAGGGTTCCCTTTTTCCCACATACTAATCAAGACTAGTTACCTCTTATCTTTTTTATAGTAGTCATTCTAATAGGTATAGGTGATATCTCATTGTGGTTTGATTTGCATTTCTCTGATGATTAGTGAGACTGATTGAATATCTTTTGAGGTACATGTTAGCCATCTGTATGTATTCTTTGGAAAAATGACTTTTTAAATCTGCCCATTTTTAAATTGGGTTGTATGTTTTTCTATTAGGTTGTATGAGTTCTTTCTATATTTTGGATATTAACATCATATAAGATACATAATTTTCAAATATTTTCTACCATTTAGCAAGTTGACTTTTTATTTTGTTAATGGTTTCCTTGGTTGTTCAGAAGCTTTTTAGTTTGATGTAGGCTCATTTGCTTTATTTTTGCTTTTGTAGCCTTTGCTTTTAGTGTCAAATCTAAAAAGTTCACCACCAAGATGAGCTAACACCTATGTTTTTGTTTTGTTTTGTTTTTAGGAATTTTATGATTTTAGTTGTTATATTTAAGTCTTCAATCCATTTTGAGTTAATTTTTGTATATGGTATAAGTTAGTGGTCCAGTTTCATTCTTTTGCATGTGGCTGTCCAGTTTTCCCAGTGACATTTATTGATGGGACTATATTTTCCTCATTGTATATTGTCTGTTCCTAGCTTCATTCATCTTTTCTATTGTCTTTTTAGTCTCTATTTCATTTATCTCTACTCTTTGTTGTTATTTTCTTCCTTTGCTAACTTTGGGCTTTGTTCTTTTTCTACTTCTATGAAGTATAGTTAGGTCATTTGAGAATTTTGTTGTTGTTTTTGGTTTTGTTTTGTTTGCTTGTTAAGAGAGAGAGAGAGAGCGCACACACAAATGGAGGTATGGGCAGAAGCAGAGGAGAAGAGAGAGAGAGAGGATCTTGGCAAGTTCCACACCCAGCACGGAGTCTGCTGTGGGGCTCGATCTCACAACCCTGAGATCATGACCAGGGCTGAAATGAAGAGTCCGATGATTAACCCACTGAGCCGCCCAGGCACCCCTGTTTGTTTTGTTTTGTTTTGTTTTTGATATAAGTGTTTATTATTTTGATGTAGATTTTTGCAGCATCCCATAAGTTTTGGCATGTTTTTCCATTTTCATTTTTTTTAAAGATTTATTTATTTATTTTAGAGAGAGAGTGAACAAGTGAAAGAGAGAACATGGTGGGGAGGGGCAGAGGGAGAGAGAATCCAAGTAGACTCCCTGTCAGTCTCACAACTCTGAGATCATGACCTGAGCCAAAGCCAAGACCTACATTAGCACCCAGGTTCCCCTCCATTTTCATTTTTATCAGGGTATTTTTTTAATTTGTCTTTTGACAGTTATACCACTCTTTAGCTTTCTTTTTCTTCCTTTGCTAACTTCTAGGTTTTCTTCATATCATTAAGGACTATGACAACTCATTCAAATCTTGGACTCAAATCATTCAGAATTTTAACTCTTTATTTTCTTGAATTCATTTGGATTACTTTCACATCCAAATTCAATTTACAACCAATAATCAGATATTTTCAGTATTTTTTAAACTTTTGTACATTTGCTATAGACTAAATGTTTGCAGCCTTCCCCTCCCCGCAAGTTTATGTTTAAACCTCATCCTCCATGTGATGGTTTTTGAAGGTGTGAACTTTGGGAGTTGATTAGGTCATGAAGATGAATCTCTTATAAAGGAGACCCCATAGAGCCCTTTTGCAATATGAGGACAGTGAGAAGCAGGTGCTTATGAGGCAGGAAATAGGCTCTCACTAGTCACCAAGTCTTCCAGTGGAAGACTTGGAGTTTTCAGTTTCCAGAATCATGAGAAACTAATTGCAGGTGTTTATAAACTACCTAGCCTATGGTATTCTATTACAGCAGCCTGGACAGATGAGAAAAACCTCTTAATTCTTAAATTCCTATATTCAGTGCTTTGATAGTCTTTGATGATGATGATGATGATGTTCAGTTAGTCAACATAGTGCTTTGATATTCTAACCACTCTCTCACACCATTGTTCTTATGGTAACCTTTTAAAATTTCTTAAAGAAATTTCTTTTTTTTTAATTAGAGAAATTTCTAATATGTTAGCCTTGCCTCTTGGTCTATCAGCTATATTCTGCCAAATCTGAAGTATACATTCAGTTACTTCCACTACTGTCTTACCAGGGCTGTCAATGAATTTTTCTCCTATATTCACATGGAAATCCCCAATACTGGATCAATACCATCAGAAGTTGCTTTCTCTGTGAAGCCAACCACTGAGTTTATGTAGGTGCCTTCTGCTCTTTCCATGACACCTCATAGTGTACTTTTCCTATATTTCTGCAATTTATCCTTTTAACACCTGCTATATTTTAATCTGAAAGAAAGGGAGTAATGCTCTGTTAACTCTTTTTATTACTTTTTCTTTTTGCCATGATATCTGATGACATGCCTAAAACACCTAATGAATGAGTATATGAATTCATCCTCATTATTTAAAAGAATTCTTCAGGGAAAAAAAAAGTTTTGTGAAGGGACATTTTATTTACTGAACAGTCATTCTGTTTTGTCTTCTGATTTTAAAAGAAAGTGAACCCACTGTAGCAGATGCCATTGGAGCTCTGTCCGAATCCCCTCAGATCCCTTTACAGTGCACACCTGCTCTTGTTGGGATTTCACTCCCAAGCCAGCATCTGTGAACTTTTGTCAGAGAACTGCCTCAGGCTACCATTGCTTTGCCTGTGCACACAGGGAGCCAGAAATGTTTAAAAAAGATATGTCCTTTGAAGCCAGCTGTTAACCAAAGGTTTTAGACCTGGGCATTTAAATACTCCAGCTCTCTGCCTTTGATCCAGGCTACTATGAGGTATTTCCTATAGTGTCTCCAGAGCTTCCTGCCAGATTGAGCCACAGGTAGACACTGTGGGACTTGGCTTGATATCTTAGAGTTGTCTGGCTCCATTTCTCCTTGGTCCCACTTCCCCAGTATCCTACTGATATTTTTCTGGGAACATTTCCTAATAAATCATATTTTCATAAACCTTCCCCCCAGCATCTATTTCTTGGGAACTAGTTTAAGACACCTACTAATAGTTTGAGGGACATATATATTATGCATGAAATTAATAACCTGTTGGATAATAAACTAATGATCATAGAAAATTGACATAGCTCCAAAAATACATGACCAGTTAAAACTGTTAACTTAGTGTAGAGAAAACCACTTAGTTTATAATCCTCATTTTTATATAACCCTTCAGTCGAGAAGTCAAACTTTCTTTTTTTTTTTTTTTTTTAAAGATTTTATTTATTTATTTGACACAGAGAGAGAGATTACAAGTAGGCAGAGAGGCAGGCAGAGAGACAGGGAGAGGAGGAAGCAGGCTCCCTGCTGAGCAGAGAGCCCGATGCGGGCCTCGATCCCAGGACGCTGAGATCATGACCTGAGCCAAAAGCAGAGGCTTTAACCCACTGAGCCACCCAGGTGCCCGAGAAGTCAAACTTTCTTAAGGGCTATCTTTTTTCTTTTTAGTGCCCCTTAAAAATTCTAAAAGTACTTTAATATAAATACATTCTTATATGTGAGAAAATACTTGGTGGATAAAAATAATATTCAGAAAAGTATCTTACACTTACACCTTTTAGTATCCCAGCAAAAGAAAGTCTCCATTATGACCATCACTAGTTTCTCATAATTTTTGGACAAATTGGGAGCCTTGGAATTAATATCAATGGAATGTGTTCATGTAACAACTGTTATGTAATGTTTCATTCTGCAACCTATAGATAAACAAGAATAACTATTGCAAAAATACCCTCATTTCCAGTTTGAAATGGACTTCACGTTGGCTTCTGTGCTCCTACTTCTTTGTCATATTCAGCTAATGTGGGAAAATAGGTGTTCCATTAATATTCACCTCAAGAAATTTTCATATACTGTATATCATCATGTAGCATTACAGAAATCAAAAAACAACATTGCCTGAAGCCCAAGCTTCCCTTCAGCCTCCTTCCACTGACTGTTCCCACCAAGGGAAACTTCTAGCCTGACTTTTAACTTTGTTAGTTTTTTTTTGTTTGTTTGGTTTTGTTCATAATAAATATGGAATAATCAAGTCTAATCTCTTTTTGGAATCTGGCCTCTTTTCCTTAAATTATATATGTGATAGTCATACTCTGGCATAGTTGAAATTTGTTTACTCTCATTGCTGTGCAGTTTCTATTATGTGAATATATCAGCATTTGCTTATGTATTCTACCTTTGATGAACATTGTGGCATCTCAGTATTTTTGCTATTAAAATAATGGTATGGCTACAATAATTCATATTTTGGGCTAAGAGTCATAGGTATGTTGAGTGTTAGTAGATTCTACCAAGTGGTTTCTACAGTGGTTGTACCATTTATGCTTCCATCAAAGACATATGATAATGTCTTTTGTTTTTCATTTATGCCAAATGAGAATTTTTGTTTCTTATTAGCCAAATGACTAATGAATGGGTATATTTAGATGTTCACTGGCCATTTATGCTTTTTTTTGAGATTTTTAAATTTATTTTAGAGATAGAGGGCAAGAATGATGAGGGGTGGAGGGAGAGAGAATCTCAATCAGACTTCATGCTGAGTGCAGAGGCCAACACGGGGCTTGACCCCATGACCCTGCGATCACGACCTGAGCTGAAACCAAGAGTCGTTTGCTCAACCAGCTATGCCACCCAGGCACCCCTGGCCATTTATATTTTTAATTAAAATTTCAGACACATTAAATATAAATACAAATTATTTTATATAAATACACCTAATATACAGAGCTAGGATTCTGACATTAAATAACACAATAACATTTCTCTGATTATCTTAATTTTTTTTGTTTTAAATAGACTTCATTTTTTAATAGAAGTTTTATATTCACAACAAAATTAAGCAGAAGATACAGAGTTTCCATGTTCCCCTTACCCCTAGACTTGCACAGCCTTCCCTATTATCAATATCCCGCATCAGAGTGAACATTTGTCACGATTGATGAACCTACAACTGACACATCATTACCACCCAACGTGCACTGTTTAAATTAGATAACTCTTGGTATTATATATTCTATAGGTTTGAACAAATGTATAATGACATGTAACTGTCATTATAGTATCATACAGAGTAGTTTTATTGCCTTAAAAATCTTTTTTTTACTTCTTTAGTGCCTTATAGCATTTCCTCTATTCATCTTTTTCCCCTTATCCCCGATAACCACTGCTCTTTTTACTGTCCCCACTATTTTGTCTTTTCCAGAGTATTATATTTAGTATATTTTTAAGATGACATTCAAATATAACTATTTCAAATTTTAATGACGGAAATGATATCTCACTTTTTCTGAGAAACCTGAAGTACAGAGTTGACATAATGTGCAAATGTGTAATACATTTTTACCACAGCAACTGGAGCAGAATTGGTTAAAGTTGTGGTTGACCATGTACATCATAAGTTCATGACAATCATGAACTGTTTTTCCCATGGCTGTTCTATTACAGAGCCATATTCAATTTTCCTGACAAATTGCCTTCACCACAACACAATTTTAACTCAAGAGATTGTTGTCCACAGTACGATGAACAGTCCAGAAACTGGGCTACTCTTTGAATCAAAAGAAAAATCAGAAGTTCTGGAGATTTCTATTATTTTTCTAATATCTCCCCAATTAAGAATTGTTATTTTTATTTTTACAAGCTTACAGTATACAACCATAAGATATGGATATCACATTGGGAAACACCTTCATTATTTGGTCCAGTGTGTTTTTGTTTTGTTTTGTTTTTTCCAAATGGTAACAGGAATTAATATATACAGTAAAAACTAGATGAAACTGTATAGAGATCTCTTCCATGTGAGTTTAAGTTTTTGCAACTCTCTTTTGAGATGAAGAATTAAATTTATTCTTAACTGGAAATATAATTCATCTATTTCTTCCAATTCTCCCATCCACTCTCTCCATCTGATTATTATTCTCACTTTTAGATGAAGGAATTGTCACTGAGGGAAATTAAAAGCAAGCCAGTTTGACACAACTGGTAAGTCTTGGGTCTAGGATTGATGTCCCACTGACTCCTATATCCTATGTCATTACTCTGCTTCCTGGACCAGAGAGCTTGAGGACTCCTCTGAGTGAAAGGAGAATGTGAATGTTTATCAGCCTGGTGATGGGCAGCTACTTGTTTAGTTTTTCAGCCAATATATTTGATATGAGGTAGAAAATATATGGATAGCAGAATTATTTCTGAAGTGATGAAGTGTTTTTATGTCATCCAGTCTAGAGTTATTTTCGTTTCTTCACTACATGGAGTTGCCTATACCCATTATTTCTCACCAGCAGCACAGATGTGCAAATCAAAATGCTAACACTTCAAATCAAAGCTGTGGAATATTTGGTAAATTGTTTAACTTCTCTGAATCTTAAGTACCTAAGAAAATGCACAGGATATTATTATTATTATTATTATTATTAATTATTATTATTATTATTTCAGAGGATTGTGAAAAAGGTTAAATAAGATAAATAAGCAATATTTTTGCAGCTATTTATGTATATTAGCAACCCCCTCTCCCTCCTGAATAACATTTAAATAAGTTCAGACTCCTATTTCCTGCAAAAGTGGTATATATTTTATTTTAAATATAGTAGAATCAACTCTTTGAGAATTTCAGATAGGTATCTGTGAACATTACAAAATTAGGGTTGGGAATGATTAGTTTGCAAAAGCATAATATATTTGATTGATTTAGTTAAAGAGACTAATGAGTGTTTTGGCATCCACTGGATCAGGAAATTAAATGGTTAGAGTTTTCACTTTTCAAGTAGTTAGAAACAACATATAATCAAGCAATTTTCAGAAAACCTGAATCTGTAACACAGGGGCATAACCAAGATAGCATGCGCATTGAGATATTCGCCCAAAGTTAAATCACAAGGCATTTTGATATAATTTGAAAATTTTTTCTATGAATAAGTGAATGCACTGGCCAAAGAATTGTATAATTTAAAAACTCATGAGGATTATGTGATACAGCCTTTAGACATTGGTTGTTCTTGTTACTCATTTTAGTTTTGTTGATCCATGTAGGTAATTCCTATTCAGATAATTCAGAACTTCCCCCAATTATCTCTTATACCTGTCAGCGGTAATGAAGAGATGTGAAAAACTTGGTATATATTTTTTTGCAGTAAATAAAGTTAAGAATTCTTTTTCTTACTTTATTTTTTCAGTGATCCAAGATTCATTGTTTATGCACCACACCTAGTGCTCCGTGCAATATGTGCCCTCTTTAATACCTACCACCAGGCTCACCCATCCTCCCTCCCTCCCCTCCATAACCCTCAGTTTGTTTCGCAGAGTCCACAGTCTCTCATGGTTTGTCTCCCCCTCCAATTTACACCATTCACTTTTCCTTTCCTTCTCCTAATTTCTTCCATTTTATTCCTTATGTTTCAAAAGTAAGTGAAACCATATGATAATTGACTTTCTCTGCTTGACTTATTTTACTCAGCATAGTCTCCTCCAGACCCGTCCATGTTGATACAAAAGTTGGGTATTCATCCTTTCTGAGGGTTGAGTAATATTCCATTGTGTATATGGACCAAATCTTCTTTATCCAATTCATCTGTTCAAGGGCATCTCGGCTCTTTCCACAGTTTGGTGATTGTGGACATTGCTGCTATGGACATTGGAGTACATATGGCCCTTCTTTTCACTACATCTGTATCTTTGGGATAAATACCTAGTAGTGCAATTGCAGGGTTATAGGGTAGCTCTATTTTTAATTTTTTGAAGAATCTCCATATTGTTTTCCAAAGTGGCTGCACCAATTTGCATTCCCACCCAAGAAAAAGTTTGGAAGGAATTCAAACACTTGGAAGTGAAAGACCATCCTGCTCAAGAATGTTTGGATCAACCAGAAAATCAAAGAAGAACTTAAACAATTCATGGAGACCAATGAGAATGAAGACACATTGGTCCAAAACCTATGGGATATGGCAAAGGCAGTCCTAAGGGTGAAATACAAAAGCATCCAAGCCTCACTCAAAAAAAAAAAAATTGAAAGATCCCAAATACACCAGCTCTCTTTACACCTTAAGGAACTGGTAAATCAACAACAAATTAAGCCAACCCCATGCACGAGAAGGGAAATAATTAAGATTAGAGCAGAGATCAATGAGTTAGAAACTAGAGATACAGTAGAACACATCAATGAAACTAGAAGCTGGGTCTTTGAAAGAATTAATAAGATCGATAAACCACTGGCCAAACTAATCCAAAAGAAAAGAGAGGACTCAAATTAATAAAATTATGAATGAAAGGGGAGATATCACGAAGGAAATAGAAACAATCATCAGAAACTATTATCAACAGCTATATGCCAATAAGTTAAGCAACCTAGAAGAAATGGATTCATTCCTGGAAACCTATAAACTTCCAAGACTGAAACAGGAAGAAATTGACAACCTGAATAGACCAATATATAGTAATGAGATTGAAGCGGTGATCAAAAACCTCCAAAAAACGAGTCCAGGACCTGATGGATTCCCTGGGGAATTCTAGCAAACATTCAAAGAAGAAATAATACCTGTTCTCCTGAAGCTGTTTCAAAAAATAGAAACAGAGAGAAAACTTCGACTCTTCCTATGAAGCCAGCATTACCTTGATCCCCAAACCAGAAAAAGACCCATCAAAAAGGAGAATTTCAAACCAATATCCCTGATGAATATGGATGCCATGATTCTCAACAAGATCCTAGCTAATAGGATCCAACACTACATTAAAAAGATGATCTACCATGACCAGGTGGGATTTATCCCTGGGATGCAAAGGTGGTTCAACATTCTCAAATCAATCAGTGTGATAGAAGAACTTGGTATATTTAAGTCAAGTACTACACTGAAATAACAATGTGAAAATGTAAATAAAATATTATTGTAACTATTGAAATTGGGCCTTAAGTTTTCTAAGAACTAGTATTTTTAATGTTTCCTTTGCTTAAAGACGTTTACATTTTTTATATTTTTACATTTTTACAGGGGACAGAACAGATGGTTGTTCTTTCTCTGGTTGATTTTCCCTTTGGTACGTTGGCCCTGTCCTTGAGAAGAGCTTGCATGCTTTTTTTCTTACCTCCTCAGAGTAACAACCTCAAGTTGGCAAAATATGGAGAGAATATATTGTTAGAAAACAAAAGAAAAGGAATAAACTGAATAAAATACATAGAAATACTAAAAAATTCAGCTTATTTTCTGCTGATTGTGACATCTGTATTTCCCGAGATGTCTCTAAGGTTATTTCTTAAAATTAGCATCTTTAAACAAAAATTAAAAATCCTTCAAGTTAAATCAGAAGTTGGAGTTGCCACTTATTCCTTTTCTTTAAATATCATTCTCTCCTAGGAATTTGAAGAATAGACTTCTAATGTACATTTTAATCTTTTCTCAGTATTTCCCAAATATTGAGAGAAATTAAATAGCCTTGCATATGCTACTTTACAATATCATTTAATAATTGCTAATTAAAATCGTTTTATCTACATGGGGGAAAAATGAGTTGACCATTTTGACCTTAATTAGTCTACCAAAACAATTTTATTTAACATTTAATTTTAGCTGACAGTGTGTCAAGATGGCAAAAAAATTTTTTTTGTATGGAGTATAAAGGAAGTTCAATAATGATAACTTCTAAATTTTTGTATAAGAAATGTGAAGGTAAAGAAATGTGCATTTTTGGGTTCCATATTGTATTTCAAAGAGCCCTAGAACCCAATTTTATAATCTCCTCGAGGCAGCAGCCTTGCCTCTTCAGCACACGTAGATCTCTGATGAAAGACTATTGTTCCATCAGGTACAGATCACTGCTTTTTTACCTCAAATGTTTTTAATCCTGCAAATAAAATAAAGCTCAGGAATTCAGAGAGTGTATCCAAAATGCCTTTAGCTCATTGACATTCCCAATGGAAGTCTACTGTTGAAATGATTTTTTAGCTAACTTTTGATATGTTCTGCAAACCATGAAAATATCATTGAGAAGTGGTCTGTGCACATCAGTGAAAGGGAAGAAATAGCCAACCAGAATTACTGTAATGATAGGTGACTGCAGGGGTTTGGCACAGTGGAATTTTGATGTGCATAAAAATAAAATCAGATCTGATATGCACACTATTATTCCTAAATACCACTTCTTTATGAAAAATGATATCAGATCATGTTTCTAGGAATGTATAAGTGAACAGAATAATAATTCCCCACAGCTACAGGGGACTCTTGAAATGCTTGTCAGGAAATGACTGCTGCAGAGCTTTACGCAATTAAGAGATTTATCTTCTAAGGTGACTATTTTCCTGTTCCACTCAGATTGAACATATTAAAAATGAGGTTGGCCACATGTACATTCATGTGTACTTGTTATGCATGGTCCCATAAAAATATGCATTTGGGAAAGACATTACAACCTCAGTTCCTTGTAAAGACAGCAGGACTTAATGGGCCAGAAAGCAGGTGTGCAATCCAAGGAGAAATTGCTCTGTAACGGTGCAGTACCATGGTTGAACAGAATCATGGTTTTGTTTTTCTTTCCAATATCATTGCAGAATCTATTTAGATGCTTTTTATAAAATCATGCCCAATGATCCATGTTTTGGGTTATGTCAGAGTGTATTATTAATGATGAATCAAGCCACTGCCAAAGCCAATGAAGCTCTTTTGTAATGCTCAATGTAGGGAGGCAGACATAATGTATATTTTATGAACTAATTATGTTACATCAGAACCTACTCCATAGTTCTGTATGTAGCATATTTTAATGGACATTGTATTAGTCTCAGTATATACCAATACTGTTTTAAAATGTTATGCATTTGTACAGTTTTAGGTACAATTTAAGATCTTTCCATTCAAAATAATTTTCCTTGCTTAGGAAAACTCTTCCCAGAAATATAAAAAATAATCCCCTTTATATTTCTAAATACCTTAAATATGTAATTTAAGAGTTTAATAAGATTGCTTTTAATAATAATATATTTCATTATTATAATTCCATATGCTGGATATGAACATAAATACACTATAATTAAGACTAGGTTTTAATAGGTACACATGACAAATCAAAGTGGTATGACAGAACATTATGAGATGTAGCATTAGATAACAGTTTGAAATCAGTTGCATTACTTTATTACTATGCATTTTAATTTTGCTGTCCAAATTCCAGAAAGCTCTAGTACTCAAAACAATACAAATTTACACAATAAAATATCCCGTTTACCAAAAAAAATAGGCGTTTAAGAAATTGTAATAACTGGTATCATTGGTGTGTTAAAATGGGGAAATGGCAGTCCTTGACATAGCTGCTGGGAGAATATATCAATATGGTTTTCTCTGGAGGGAAATTTGACAATTAAGATGACTGAAATATTTATATCTTTTGACTAATTTCTAGGAATTATCCTGAGGGGAAAAAGATGCATATTGATATTTAATTACCAAATGTTAATCACCATGATATTTATAATGTAAAACTGGAAACATCCTAAGGGCTTAATAACTGGGGATAGATAAGGTAAATTATTACATGTCCATATAATGAATATTCTATAAACATAAAACTTGCATTTTATAGAAAATTATATTGGAAAATATTATTTTGCACATAATGTAAAAAACAAAATCACTATACCATCAAGTTAACTTAAATGTGAATAGACAGGGAGGATAAAGTAAACATTTACATTTAAGGGATAAAATTAAGAATTTTTTATTATTATTCTTGAGTTTCCAAAAATTTTTACAGCAAATGTGTACTGCTTTTGGCTTAAGAAACTTCTTATTTAAAATTAAAGAAGGGGGTCCTTGGGTGGCTCAGTCAGTTAAGCATCTACCTTCAGCTCAAGTCATGATCCCAGGGTCCTGGGATCAAACCCTGAGTCAGGCTCTGCTTCTCCCTCTCTCTGCCTCTCCCCCTGACTTGTGCTCACTCTCCCTCTCTCTCTCAAATAAATAAATAAATAAATAAATAAAATCTTAAAAAAAACCCCTGTTTTAAAAAATTAAAGAAGTAGAAGTAGTATTACTTTAAATCTATAAGATTCAACTACTGTCTATATAAATTCAATGAAAATGTTACTTTTATAGCTAATATTTTATAATTCTTCCATTCTGTCTCTAAAAGTTAAACATGCATTATCTCATTAAAGTCCCATTGTTAATGTCTTCCATTCTCTCTAGGAAGGCATCCGGAATTCCTAAGCCTTAAGAAGTTGTCTCTTTGATTTCTCATATAGCTCTTCAAAGATGTGTCTCAAATGAATAGACATATTATATTCATGGATTGGAGGACTCTGTTCTGTTAACAGGTCAACTTAACCCCACACTGATCTGTAGATTCAATGCAATTCCAATGTAGAATTTCTCATAGATTTTTGATGAACTGATGCTAAAATGTATGTGGAGAAGCAAAGCATTTAGATCACCATTTTAGTTTTGAAAGAGAGAAACTAAATCAGAGGACTCACAGTACCCAATTTGAAAACTAAGTTTGAAGCCGCATCAATGAAGCCAGGGTAAATGTGTGAAAGGGTAGATATAGAGAAAAATAGAATAGACTAGAGATTCCAGAAATTGACCCATACAGGTGTATTCAACTGATATTTTGTAAGGTGCAAAAGCTATTCAAGGGAAAGTGGATAATGTTTTAAACAAAGGTAAAAAAAAAAAAGAAAAAATGAACCATAACCTATGCCTGGCATTATGCATAAAAAACTAACTCACAATGGCTCAATGACCTGAATTATAAAATGTCAAGGAAAAATATGGAACAAATGTTTTGTGACCCTGAGACAGGCAAAGATTTCTTAAATAAGATACCATTCTTTATAAATAGAGGTAGGCGGGGAGGTGGGCTTAAGTAAGGATAGGTATTTAGGGGGCCACTTGTTATGAGCACTAGGTGTTGTTTGTAAGTGATGAATCACTCAGTTCTACACCTGAAACTAGTATCTCACTGTTTGTTAACTGGAATTTAAATAAAAACTTGAAAATAAAATAAAATAGCAGATAAATCTTTGACAAAGGAGGTAAGATTATATTAGGGAAAAAGTCTCTTCAACAAATAGTGTTGACAAAATGGGACAGCTACATGCAGAAGAATGAAACTGGACCACTTTCTTACACCATACACAAAAATAAACTCAAAATTGATTAAGGACCTAAATGTGAGATCTGAAGCCATAAAACTCCTAGAATAGAGCACAGGCAGTAATTTTTCTGACACTGGTTGTAGCAACAATATTCTAGATATATCTTTTGAGGCAAGGCAAACAAAAGCAAAAATAAGCTATTGGGACTACATCAAAATAAAAAGTTTCTACATAACAAAGGAAATAATCAACAAAACTAAAAGGCAACCTACTGAAAGGAAGAAGATATTTGCAAATGACATATCCAATAAAGGGTTAATATCCACAATATATAAAGAACTGATACGACAACTCGACACCAAAGAAAATCCAATTAAAAATGGGTAGAAGGCATGAATAGACATTTCTCCAAAAAATATATACAGATGGCCAACAGACACAGGAAATGATGCTTGACATCACTCATCAGGGAAATGCAAGTCAAAACCACAGTGAGATATCACCTCACACCTGTCAGAATGACTAACATCAAAAACACAAGACAGAAGTGTTGGCAAGGATGCAGAGAAAAAGGAACCCTTGTGCACTGTTGGTAGAAATGCAAACTGGAACAGTGGAAACAGTATGGAGTTTCCTCAAAAAGTTAAAACTAGAGCTACCGTATGATCCAGTAATCACACTACTGGGTATTTACCCAAAGAATATAAAAACACTAATTTGAAAGGGTATATATACAGGGCGCCTGGGTGGCTCAGTGGGTTAAAGCCTCTGCCTTCAGCTCAGGTCATGATCTCAGGGTCCTGGGATAGAGACCTGCATCGGGCTCCATGCTCAGCATGGACCCTGCTTCCCCCTCTCTCTCTTCCTGTCTCCAACCTACTTGTGATCTCTCTTTCTTTGTCAAATAAATAAATAAAATCTTAAAAAAAAGAAAGGATATATACAAGCCTACATTTATAGTAGCATTATTTACAATAGCTAAATTGTGGAAGTAGCCTGAGTGTCCAACAACAGGTGAATGGATAAAGAAGATGTGCAGTGTGTGTGTGTGTGTGTGTGTGTGTGTGTGTGTGTGTGTGTATAATGGAATATTAGCCATAAAAAGGAATGAGATCTTGCCATTTGCAACAAAGGATCTAGAGAATATAAGGCATAGAATTCTTGAATCATTGTATTGTACACCTGAAACTAATATAACATTATATGTTAACCATACAGGAGTTAAAAAAATTAAAAATGGATAATTTGGGTATTATAAATATTAAAATCTTTGTCCTTTGATAGACATTGCTAAGATAATGAAAAAAGTAAGACCTAGATGAAAATATTTGCACAATATATCTGACCAGATAATTATATCCAGAATACAAAAAGAACTTTTGTAACTCAGGAAACAAACAAACAAACAAGAGGTCACACTTCATCAGAGAAGATTTACCAAGGACAAGTAAACTCATTGAAAAGATGTTCACTATCATTACAGAAATGTAAATTAATACCACAATGGGAAGCCACTATATATCTATTAGGCAAAATTTATAACTGCTGACAAAACCAGGTGACTATGAAGATGTACAGCAACAGAAACATGTCACTGGTACAAATTTAAAATGGCACAGCTACTTTGAAAAAAAGTTTGTTAGTTTCTTATAAAATTAAATCTACACTTACCATAGGACCCATTATTCCTACTCCTACATATTTACCCCTAAAGAAATGAAGCTTCCTACAAAACACTGTTTGTGAATATTTATAGCAACTTTACTCATAATTTCCCCAAACTGGAAATTGCCAAATGCTTTTCAGCTGGTGAATGGATTGGAAGTAAAAAATAACTCTGTTACATACATCTATACAATGGACGTCCATTCGTCAATAGAATTTGACGATTGATTCGTGCAACAACATGAATGCATCTTAAACATGCTATGCTAGATGAAGGAAGCTAGACTCAAAAATATCTTTTGTATGATTTTTATACATGACTTTATATATATGTAAAGTTTTAAAGAGAGAAAATAATGTTTTCTTGAGTTTGAATGTCAGAGGATTGGTTGATGACAGAAGGACACAGCAGTTGGGGGTGGAGGTGACGGTATTCTGTGTTTTGATATGGTGGTTGTTATTTGCAGTTTTCAAAGATCAGGAAGTTGTGCATTTTACTGTTAGTTTGTACCTCAAGAAGTGAAACAAAATGCCGGTGAAATATTGTGAAAAATGTAGCAACTGCAAACTTTCAGACCACTTTCTCATTTGTGAATTTACTTGATGAAGGGAACAGAGCACTAAACACTTCATATTCGTAATCTCTTTATCTTTGAAGGGTCAAACCACTTGTTTGTAATTATTATTGTGAAACATCACAGTTTAACATGTACTTAGATGACTAAAACCCTAATCAGAGCAAAGGTTAAACCTATGGTGAAAATCTAGGAAGGTATTAGGAAATTCCTGATATGTATTTATTTTAAAAGATTAATTTATTTATTTGAGAGAGAGCACAAGCAGAGGAGGGGCAGAAGGAGAGGGAGAGAGAGAGAGAGAGAGAGAGAGAGAGAGAGAGAGAGGGAGGGAGGGAGGGAGGGAGAATGCACAGACTTCCTGTTGAGCACAGAGCCCTCAGGGGGGGCTTAATCCCAGGACCCTGAGATCATGACCTGAGCTGAAAGTAAGAGAGCTGCTTAACCCACTGAGCTACCTAAGTGCCCATCCTGATATATATTTTAAAATATTGTCAATAATGAAGGGATTAAATTCTCTTTAAGAAATAAACTGGTTTGGAAAGCTGTTTGACAATTGCAGTTCCATGATACTGTCTCTAAAGCAGTGAAGAGGAACAATTAAAGAGGAATGAAGTTGGTTTTAAGCTTCAGAGTAAATGAGAGTGATGATATCAGATCCACATATTTCCAATTTTGTCAAAGTTTTGTCATGGAAGAATTACAAGACATGTCAGATGGAGCCACGTATGAGAACTGCTCAGTGGAACTTGTCGGAAAGGTTAACCACAAGTGTGGAAGTCTTTCTTCAAACTTCAGGGGCACTTGAGAATAAGAGCAGGGTGTTGAAATATCATTCAAGGAACGTTAGGAGTTTACCCACACTGGATCTAAAGTAAATGGGAATTTGGCTGAAAATTTGGTACCTGTACCTCACTGCCAAGATTTTTTATGGAGTAATGAGTAACTGGTATGAATGAGATGCAGCTGCACTGGGAATGAGAGTTAACCAAGTTTCCTGAGGAGACTATCTTGGAGAGCTAGGTATAAAATCAATAGAACTCCAGATCCAATGGCTTCCTGAATTGGGCTGTTGCACACCCACGCATCAAATGCCCAAATAGCACGTCCCAAGGGATAAAGAACAACTGGTCATTAGGAGCTGTGTTTGGGAGTCCCTCTGCTAATCCTACTTGGGACACTTATGTTAAACTGGTGCTGTGTATGTCCTAGTATCTGTATTCTCTATCTTTTCTAAAGTTTAAGGAAACTTACATTGAAGTCATTGTGCCACATGCATTTGAAAATCAATATGAACCCAAAATCTCTATTGCTAGTTAAAGCAGCATGAACATTGCAGGAGCTGTAGGTAAGATATATTCATTTTGAATCACCAAATGAGTACTCAAGAATCTAGATCATAAGTTATACTGTAGGATAAAGAATTTGTAGTTTCTGAGTAGAAGCTATCTAGACTTCCCACTATGTGCTTAAGACTCAATTAACCAATTTTGGGAGTATTACCCAAAGCAACAATTATCAAATTTTAGTCTAAGCTTTGTTTACTATAGCATTTTTATCATACAGATGAGTTCTTGACATATTACAGACATTCAACAAGTATCTGTTGTTTAAATCAGCCTTAAAAAATTAACTTATTGAACCCTACCCTTTTGGGGGCATATTTCTAAGTGAGAATATGAAGAGTGATTAGGCCTATGCTAATCTCTGAGGAAGGGTACCACAGGTGTTGGTTCATTTTATTGGAACCAAGGTAGAGACTGTGGAAGTGTCAACTTGTATGTTCACATATGTGGATTCTAAGACAGATGCAGACTATGGTGGGGAAAAGTCTGTGTTCCTGTTTTTGCATCAATTGTATAAACTAGAGGGTAGAGCTGATTGCTTGATCAAGACTTACCTAATACCCAAGCTATAACCTAGATGAACAAATTCACCTGCAAATGTGAGCTCCTTTAGATAAAGTTAGATAGACAGTGGATAATGTGTCTAAAAGTACAGAAAGCTCAGGTGTGATTCAGAGTTTAATTACCAGAGCTGGTCATGGTAGCTGAGAGTCATGATAGGTGTTGGTACTTGGAAATAAGGGATTCTAAAAATTGGATTCTTATTGTAATATGACTCAAGTAAATATATATAGTATGATGCAAAGAACCAATTTCAAGGACACAATGACACATGTAGTTATGGCCTAGTAGATGGGCCCAAAGGAAACCTAGACATTAGGCAGACTAACCAGCACCAAGATTAAGAAATAACGTAGAATTCCAGGCTTTATGATTGGGATGAGAGAATAGGAGAGAGCTGTGTCTTAGAACAAATACTCTCAGCTTCGGGCTTATATACATCCTAGTGACATTGATAAGTGACTCAAGAAAGAAATTCAGTGCTTATGAATGATCCATTCCATTAATCCAGATCTAGGAGAGTGACCCAGCAGAGAGATGATGAGGCTCTCATTCTGAAGTTCATACTCATCTGGCAGTTTCTGCTTATTTTCCCCAAACTCAATCCTTCCCTACTACTTTGTCATGTTCATTTTGGGTCTACCATTGTCAGGCTTAGTCATGTAGCAGGGTTCTTAGTCAATCCTGAAGCCAGGAGTCAGATTTTCAATCTCAACCTTATCATCTTGGACTATTTGGAGGATGGTATGAAATTATCAAGCCGCCTCATCATTATTTCCTGTTTGGGAACTTGAAACTTTCATGAAATATTCCAGTAATTGTTTATTTACTTAAATTTCAGAAATGGTCTCAGCCTTACTCTATAAGAAGCAACAAATACAGACCATACTCTTTAAAATGCAATTTTAGAGGGGCAAGTGGGTGGCTCAGTAGGCTAAGTGTCCAACTCTTGATTTTGGCTCAGGTCATGATCTCATGGGTCCTGAGATTGAGCCCTGTGTTAAGTTCCTAGCTCAGCAGGGAGTGTCCTTGAAGATTCTCTCCCTCTGTCCCTACCTCCATTCAACCACACTCAGGTGTACACACTCTCTCTTTCAAATAAATCTTTTTTTTTAAAAAAAATGCAATTTGGGAGACACCTGAGATAGAATAAAATATGTTTCAGAAAGGTGAAATTCTTCTATTGGAGCAGAGGCAAAGTAACATCCTTCTTACAAATGTTCTCTTTATTATATGAAACAAAGAGGAGCTTGCCTGTACCTTACCTAAGATTTATTAAAGAAAATGCCATTTAAAATGCTATACCTGGGATGCCTGGGTGGCTCAGTGGGTTAAGCATCTGCCTTTGGCTTAGCGCATGATTCCATGGTCTTAGGATCGAGTCCCGTATCAGGCTCCTTACTCAGTGGGGAGTCTGTTTCTCCCTCTGCCTGCTGCTCCCCCTGCTTGTGCTCTCTCTCTCCCTCTGACAAATAAATAAAATCTTTTTTAAAAGCACAAAGTATTTTTTTTAAATAAAATGCTACCACCCATTTTCTTCTGCTTCTTAGCTCAGATCATTGTACTCATTACAGTGGCACAACAGTTTGCTGGCAGTGGGAATAGTTGATCATATGCAAAACCTGACTTTTGGCATGATAAGAGCAGACACAAAGGTAGTTTCCTGTAGTTAGATAATTGTAACTATATTCATATTGTTTGTTTCAGTTGTTTCTTATGTTTTAGAGTTTAGCCGAGGCAGGTGATGGTGTCAGTGTGCCTCCTAGAATTAAATATTATGTAAAGAATTTCTTTCAGAGAATCTATTATTTTGGTATCTAGAAGGGCAGAATTAAAGTAACCTTCCAGGCATAAATTTGGAATAATTTCATTTTCTACTTCATACTAGGATTTCCCCTTTACCCAGTTTAAATATAAGTCTGTTAAAATAAATTTCCTATGGCCACAGCCTAAAATATTTACAGATGATATAATTTGGTCATCCATTTGTACTTTCTTTCAAGAAAATTCATCAGCAACTACCCAGGGAAATTGTTGGTTATTTTCTGTGGTCACAGCTTTCTGCTAACATCTTATTTCCTTCACACAAATAAATCAAACCTATCGTAGCATTCTTAGCCCCAGGGCCTCCTATAATTTCTTCATGTTGTGCGATCTGAAATACATGCCAGTTACTTGGTAAAATGCAGATAAATAAATTATCAGTCAATAAGAATTATTTCTTCATCTAGCTTAGTGTTCAGGTTTCCAGTTTTCCAGTTAGCCCATTATATAATCTACATGAAGATCTGTTAATGTAATTCTGAAACAAAGAATGAAAACAAGCCAGAGATCATGGAGGTGGACCCAGGGATCAGGGGTTTGGGGGTGTTACAGCAAATGTGAATAAATGAGGCAAGAATTTAATAAAAGTGTCAGATGTTTTGTGGTCAAGGCCAAATAAGTGAATAAACTATATTCTGTTACCCAGTGGCAGAGAAACATACGAGCTTAAAGTCTGAAGAGTCAGAAAATAAGTCAGTAGACATTTGTTTCCAGAGTCTAGAAGAGAGTCTAAGTATTTAGACAATTTTGAGAAACAATGGTCAAAGGAAAATCCAGAGATAGAGATTCTATAAACTGCTACTAAAAGGATCAGGAAGTTCATAGGTATATAACAGAAAGAAAGCTAACAACTTTACCTTCTAAGCAGCTATGAAAAAGTAATACAGTTTGTCTGGAATTCTGAATGTGGCCTAATTTTAACATTTGCCTTGGGAGCAGTTTCCAGCCAGGCCTGGGTCCACATCTGCATGCTGAGCATGGCAAGAGCGAGTCCTGGAGTGGCGGCATAGCCAAGGTCACAAGAGATATTTTTACATCAAGGATTAGAGAGCACATATATACTCAGTTGAGTGTAGAACTTAAGGATCATAATGCCTTATAGGTTTGAGAATTCATTTATGATTCACATACTCTGTTTTTTCAAAAATGTTAGAGAAAAAAAAATTACAGTCCTTGCCAGAAAGAATTTTGCTTGGGTAATTTTGAAGGACTCCTTTGAGAGGCTGCCCCTAGGGAGTCCATTTCATACTCTCATAGCCTAGCTCATTGAGATTTTCTTTACATTGAACCAACATTTTCTTCTCTTTAATTTAACCTTAGTGAAGACATTCAATAAATTTTACTCTGCATCCTGTATCTTTTCAACCCCAGGACTTCAGGAATTAAAGGGCTTTCTGGAAGTCCAGGTCCTGACTCTTCTTCTAGGCCTGTTTGTGCACTTCCTCCTAAAGTCTAGTTTTAGCTAGAACCCTGCTCTAAGTCCATTTAACCAGGACCTCTCCATAGATATCTGGCTGAGTCATGGATTCAGAGAAAGACTCCATTAGCCCTAACAGAGAGCTTTTGTGGTTAAGCTGAGAGATGAATAGAGATAACATGAATTCATTGAAAACAGACATAATGTGGTCCTGCCTAGTCAGAGAGGATATACCTTGCAGACCAACTTGAGCATTTAATCGAAGTCCCAAGAAAGGCCATGACTAATGAGTAAAGTCTATGCTATAATGTAAGGGCCGTATCCCAGGAGTAAGGGAGGAACAAAATTAAATAAACATTTACAAATAAAGCAAAGGGGAGAGGGGCTCTCAGGATATGCCTCCAATGTAATTTTCTACCAAAACAGAGCGTAATCCTGACTACCAAAAGCACATCAATCACAATGATTAACATATAATTGATAATTACTAGATATACACAAAAGCAGAAAAATATGACTTATAAAAAATACTCATTATAAATAGATTCTAAAGGGACACAATTATTGACATTGGAAGATGAGGATTTTAAATGACTAGTATAAATATGTTCAATTACTTAAAATATGATTATCAGGAGTTGATGGGCAATATCAGCAGAGAAATTGAAACTCAGAATCAAATGAAAATTCTATAATGGAAAAGTATAATATCTGAGATAGTAAATTCATTCAGTGGACTTTGCAGATTGGAGACTACAGAAGGAATAGTGGGAACTGGAAAACCAGTCAATAGAAATGATCCAATCTGAGGATCACAGAGGAAAGAAAATTACTAAAAATAAAGAACTATATAATCAGTGACCTATGGAATAATATCAGCCACCCAACATAGTTATAATTGGACCTTCAGAAGAATAAGAGGGTGATACTGGACATAAAAAATATATTCAAAGATTTAATTGCTCAAAAATTCCAAAATTTGAAGTAAAAAAATCATCTGACATCCTATAGGTTCAGGCATCAGGGTACTACAAAGAAAACCACACCTAAGCACATCATAGTCAAAGGTAAAAAGAAAGATTAAAGAGAGAACCTTATGAGCAGCCAGAACAAAAGTCACATTATACATGGGGAAAGTACCATATGAAGAACAATAAAGTCATCATAAGAAACAACTAGATTCAGAAGACAATGAAAATATCTTTAAATTGCTGAGTTAGGGAGGGCAGTTTACAGCACTGGACTATATACACAGAAAAAATATTCTGAAAAAATGTGGGTGAAAAAATAATGATGGAACAAATAGTAAATAAATAACAAGATTGTACACTTAAAGCCAGACACATGAATAATTAAATGTAAGTGGACTGAACAATTCATGAATAAGGTAAAAAATCAAGACCTAACTACATTCTACACTTTGATTATAAAGACACAAGCAGGTAGAAAGTAAAATGATGGAAAGATATATATATATATATATATATAATACAAACAGTAATATCAGACAACTTGAAGATAATATTACCAAATATAAAGACTTTTTTAAATAATAAAAGCATCAATCAGCAAGTTTTACCAATCTTAAATGCCAGCTAACAGACATTTTCCTTTCTAATAACTGAGGTTCAAAATGCATGATTCGGGCTCCTGGGCGGCTCATGCATTAAAGCCTCTGCCTTCGGCTCAGGTCATGATCTCAGGGTCCTGGGATCGAGGCCCGCATCGGGCTCCCTGCTCAGCGAGGAGCCTGCTTCCTCCTCTTTCTCTGCCTGCCTCTCTGCCTACTTGTGATCTGATCTCTCTCTCTGTGTCAAATAAATAAATAAAATCTTTAAGAAACAAAAACAAAAACAAAATGCATGATTCAAAGTCTGAAATCATTACAGAGAAAAAATCTACATCATACTAGATATTCCTATGACAAACGGAAGGATATAGAAAATTTTAAAACATCATCACATGACTGACATTTATATACTATATATCAGGTATGTACTATACCTGATAACTGCAGAATATACTTTCAAGACCACGCAAGAGATTAGACCATATACTGGACCATAAAATATGTTTCAATAGGGGCGCCTGGGTGGCTCAGTGGGTTAAAGCCTCTGCCTTCGGCTCAGGTCATGATCTCAGGGTCCTGGGATCGAGGCCCGCATCGGGCTCTCTGCTCGGCGGGGGGCCTGCTTCCCCCTCTCTCTCTGCGTGCCTCTCAGCCTCCTTGTGATCTCTCTCCCTCTGTGAAATAAATAAATAAATAAAATCTTTAAAAAAAATATGTTTCAATAGGTTAAAAAAAATCAAATTTTACAGAGCATGTCCTCAGACCAAAATCTAAAACAAGGCATGTCTTTTTTCGCTCCTGTTCTTGTTGCATAACCCTGGAGTGAAAGTGGCAGCTGGGACCAGCCCTATTCTTGGGAAGTCTCCTTCTTGACATTTTTTGGGTCTAAGGTTGGAAACAGGTAAACAGGATAGAGGAACAGGAAATTGTTAATTAGCTGGCCATTGTACATATATGCATATATGCATACATATATGCATATGGATATATGCATATGGAATCTGATTTCCTTCTAGTCAGTTGTTGTTGCTTTACTAGTTAACAGTGACTTGGGATGACCAGTAACACTTAGAATAGTTTGCTGGCTCTTCTGAAGGACACACCTGTGGGTTTCTCAGAAGGTCTTGAGTCAGCCACTCTCTCCTTCCTCCCCCTTTCAGGAGATCTGGCTTGGCCTCCTGTTCTGGAACCTGCTCCCAAATTCATTTATCAGTTCTACTCTCCATATCTACTTGCTGCCAGAATTCCCTCATCTGACAGGGAGCTCTCTCAGATGGCTGTCTGGCAAGATTGCTCAACCTAGTAAATTTTCACAGTGCCACTTGCTCAGGAAAAGTTTACATATTCTTGTTAGGCCAAATCTTGGGAGTGCAGGCTATATCGCTTGGCCTCTCTGAATTCTCTTTGCACTGTTAAGAAATGCAGACGGGCAGAAGGATAAGTCCTCAGGTTGTGCATAGGCTTCACTGACAAGAGGAATGGTAGTCTCCCTTTTGTGGTGATCCTGAAAAACTTCCACAGGAATGCTGTACTCTTGATGACTCTCTTGACTCCTCCTTTCTTCCTTTCTCCTCATGTCGTCTTATACAAGCTGGAGGGATGGATGTATGTAGCAGGATGATGGCTTGTATGAAATTGTTTGTGTATATATATGCATATATGTACATACACAAAAATACATAAAGAAAATGGGATTATTACACATAATATGTTCGTAGTATTTATCTCTAGGTTGAAATTATGGGAGATGTGAATTTCTGTCTTGTGCTTTTCTGATCTTTGCCAATTTTTATGTCTAAGGTAATTTAGACAAAATTAATTTTTTGGTCTGATAAAAAATTACTCTACAAGTCAGTTCTATCCATTAAAAGCCATGGCACTCTATGTTCTATTTCTATAGGCTCGTACATAAAAAAATAAAGTGATTGACAAAATTGGGAAATTTTATCTTTAAGGCTGCAAATTCACAGTTGCCCCTTCACTAACAATGACTTGAAGTTTGAATGGAAAATAGCATTTCATGGTCTTGCTCTTTTGCTTTTACTAGAAACTTGGAGAAACTTGGACTTTGCTTTATTCTCCTGTAGCTTGCAAGTTGATCCTGTCTATAGTAAATAATCTGAGAAGGCATTATGTGATCAGCATCTCAGATGTTCTACAAAGATGAGAATGTGACCTATATAACTTTTAATGTAATAGATAAGAGAATGTAATGTTTATCATTAATGACAACAGATGTCCACAGACAGGATGGTGGGGGAGATTATGCTTGTGCTAAAGATAAATGGAATTTTGGCTTATTTTGATTGACACTAAGATTATGTGGATCTGAGGAAAGTGTAACCCAGAATACTAAGGTAATTTCTTCAACATAGTGTTTTTGTGAACTCCATTTTAAACATTTGTAAGGTTGTAAATTGTAAAGGTTTTAAACATTTGTAAGTTGTCTTGATATTAGGTCAGTTTCTATGTGGCCAGATGTGGTATGTTGTAGTTTCTTCATACCTAGGAATGGATTAAATATCTATTTCACAGATTTTCATGAGAGTTTAACGTGATGATGAATACATTTAAAAATATAGAGTACACTATCAATCAAGTGTATTAGCTTAGGCTACCATAACAAAATACCAGATTAGGTGAGAAAACAACAAATATTTATTTTGTTACAGTTCTGGGACTGGAAGTCCAAGATCAAGGTTAGTTTATGTTGTAAGTTCTCCTCTTGAGTTGTAGCAGTGTCACTTTCCCACTCTGTGCTCACATGATCACTTCTTTGTGCAAGCATAGAGAGAGAGAATGTGCACTCTCACATGAGTGAATGCCCAGCAAGCAGACTTTCTGGTGTGTCTCCTTATAAAGGCAATAATCCCATGATGAGGGCCCCACCTTCATAATCTCATCTAATCCTGACTGCCTTCCAAAGTCCCCATCTCCAAATACCATAACATTGGGCAATAGAACTTCAACATATAAATTTGGGGGCACACATTCAATTCATAACATCAAGTTATTCTTTTTAGCAGCATAATACTAATTTATTAGGACTCTCAAGAGAAACAGAACTGTAGTATATTATATACACACTATATATAATAGTACATATGTAAGGATACACACACATATACACACACACACTGTGTTGGCCCTCAAACAACAGAGGTTTGAACTTCACAAGCACACTTATATATGGATTTTTTTCAATAAAAATATTAAAAATTTCTTGGAGGCTTGTGATAATTTGAGAAAACTTGCAGATAAACCGCACAGCCTAGAATTATAAAAAAAGAGAAATAATTAGGTACATCATGAATGCATGAAATATATGTAAATAATTGTCTATAATTTATTACCATAAAATACAAATCTATTATAAAAAGTTAAAATTTATCAAGACTTATGCACTCAAACATAGTTCATACATGGCACCATTTACAGTTGAGACAATGTAAAGATGTAGTATTAAATCATAAGTTAACCAGAGTACATACTGTACTACTATAATAATTTTGTAGCCACTTCCTGTTGCTATTTGAGTGAGCTCAAGTCTTACGAGTATTCTATTAAAACACAGTATTACAATAATCTTCTTCCTGTGAACAGCTTGTTTCTCCAGTAAATTTCATATCACAGTAAAAAGTGATCCCTCCTGGTTCTTGATATTAGTGGTTAAGTTTTGGGGGAGTGAAAAGTTATACACTGATTTTCAACTGCACAAAGATCACCACCCCTAACCCCCACATTGTTCAAGGGTCAACTATTTCTATGTGTGTGTGTGTGTGTGTGTGTGTGTGTGTGTGTGTGTATTTATATATATATATATATACATATATATATATGTATATATATATATATGTATATATATATATATATATATATATATATAGAGAGAGAGAGAGAGAGAGAGAGAGAGAGATTATAAGAAGTATGCTTATGTGATTATGGAGGTAAGCAAGTTCCAATATCTTCAGGGTGAATTGGCAAGCTGGAGAGTTAGGAGAGTTAATGGTGTGATTCCAGTCTAGAGAAAAACAGGCCTGAGACCCAGGAAGAGCCAATGTTTCAGTTAGAGCCTGAAGGTAGGAAAAAAAAGCCAGTGTTCCAATTTGAAGGCAGTTAGGCAGGAAGAACTCCTCCTTACTTGGAGGAGGTTCAGCCTATTTCTCCTTCTAGTCAGATCGTCAACTGATTAGATGAGGCCCACCCACACTAGGGAGAGCAATCTGCTTTACTCGCTCTACCTATTTAAATGTTAAATTGAAAAACACCGTAACAGAAACACCTATAAAAATGCTTGATCGGGCGCCTGGGTGGCTCAGTGGGTTAAAGCCTCTGCTTTCGGCTCAGGTCATGATCTCAGCGTCCTGGGATCGAGGCCCACATCGGGCTCTCTGCTCAGCAGGGAGCCTGCTTCCTCCTCTCCCTGTCTCTCTGCCTGCCTCTCTGCCTACTTGTAATCTCTCTCTGTGTCAAATAAATAAATAAAATCTTTTAAAAAAATGCTTGATCAAATATCTGGGCCAAATATCTGTCTCCTAGTCAAGTGGACACATAAAATAACTGTCACAGTAATAAATGAACTAGGGAATAGAGAACTAGGGAATTCCTGAGCATAGTAATTTCATAGTTGGCTCTTGATCTTCCTGCAGGAATGAGCTAAATGTATAAAGGACCCAGCATGGTGTTCAGCACATAATAGATACATAATAAATATTAATACTCTTCCTTTTACCTTATTTCTCTAACACAATCAACTGTTACATCAGTCCTTTGGAAAAGGAAACTTAGAGATTTTTTCTTGTAATTTATTTTATAGGAGGGATGGAAGGAACAGATAAACAGTAATCTGAAATATTCACCACAAATATTTATTCTTATAAGTTACATTTTCTCTTCTTTTGCTTACTTGTCTCATTTCATTATTTTTCTTTTTAGTTTTAGTCACTTTGCTATAATTTCCTTTTTTTGTCTCTCTTACTTTTCTTTCATATCTAATTTCCCACAGAGGAATTAAATAGTTTTGGAGCAAGCCAAACTCTTTTAAATAACAGATGATCAAGTAAGTTGCTCAAAGTCACACTCTATTAGGAAGTGGCAGAACTAGATATAAGGTTTTTCCTCCCTTCAAATTCATTCTTCCACTGAAACAGTCTACTTTACAAAATTGATATATATTTTAAAATTATTATCACTTAGAAAGGAATACAAAATACACATGCCCCTTAAAATTGGCAGGCTAAAGAGAACATATTATATTGCCCTTGAATTTGAATTCTCCATTAAAAAAATATATAACTTAGAATTATGTAATTCTAATAATTAATATAAAAAACAACTTAGAATTAGCCATGAGCTTGCTATATATATATATGTCATTAAACATATACTATATGTAAGATAAACCTAATTCCTATACAATTAACTTCATTTTATAGTTTTGTATAAAATATCAATTTATAAATTATAAATTGAAGATAATTTTGTTAATTTCTTACTAACCAGCTAAACCACAATGTAATAAGCCATTAAAACTAAGAAAGCTATTTATATATTTAATATCTTAATTACTCTGTACCACAACACCTAAAGACTTTGCAATTCTTGGTTTTTCTGTGGTTATAAAAAAGATATTAGTAAATGTATTTTCCATTATTTTAAAATTGTCTTAAAGATCTTTTACACTTCAGAATAAAGACATACTTAGCAATAATACCTAATTGACACACTTTAAGAAAAAGTCAATATATCCTAATCCATCTCGAAGGAGAATAAGGGAGGTGGGAAGGGGTTGATGGGAATGATCAATTATCCTGAGGAAAATATAAGTCAATTTTAGCTGTGTTTAAAATCTGTGTGCAGCTTTACTTATTTACTTCTGATTTTATAAGGGAAAAATAATATGTCCTTTCGATATTTACTTCTACATGCATAACTCTGGAAGGGTGTATGACAAAGTAAGAAGGGTGGGTCCCTCTTCTGGGTTTTTGGTTGGGGTCTGGAGGCAGAACTGGCCGGATGAGGTAATCAGGATGGGAAGAAAATTGGTCATGTATACATGTTCATATTTTCTTGTTTGGGAACCATGTAAAGGCCTATCTTTTCAAACAAATTTAAAATTAACTTAAAAAGAAAGGAAAGGATACCTTCTAGGTTATTTCTCAGCTGAGTGATCTGATGACCCCGTTTGCTGAGGCCAATGTTTGTGGGGTGCTAAAAGGCAAAGTGTCTTTCTTGGTGTCTTCTTACTTGTCTGGTTGCCATAGACTTTGGTGAATTTGATCTAGCCTGTCTTTTAAAATTGTCTAAATAGGATATAATCTTACAGACACGATATACACAAATTTGATGCAATAGCAACGCACAAAAAGCTCAGAAGCTTTATTTAGGAACTTACTAATTTTCTATAGTGATGGCAGAAACAAATTAACGTTATGAAATATTGTTGGCATCAAATATTCATTCTGCAGAGGTCCTAAATAGTGACATCCCAGCTACTTTAATTCCATTATTTCTTCTCAAAGACAGCTCTAGACAAGAAATAATCTCATTGAGACAGATGAATCTATGTGGCTCTAATTTCCATATGAATTGCAAGATTAAGGAGGAGGCTTTGTGCCTGGAGCCTATGAGATGGATAAAAATGAGCATCACATATGTCAGAAGAAGGCACCTTAATAAGGCCTAGGCTTTGGGGAGAAGTGAGGCTGATGTGGAGTGTAAAAGTATTGTAGTTTTTTTCCCCCTTGAATGTGGAACAGCAAGTTTAAAAAGTGAATGGTCTCTTTTATGGGTGGACTTCAATAGTAAAGCAAATGCATCCTATTGCTCAGTGCCAAAGAAAGAAGAATTTTGTGTGTTCTGTGTGTCACAGTCCTGTGGTGAGCCCTGAAGCATAAATTGTAGACAAATCCCACAGCAGTAGTAAGGCAGACAAATTGCCTTTATATATTTTAAGGCATAAAAGTTAAGAGCAGATATAAGTAATAGCAAAAATTCATATGAGCTCAGGGGCCAAGATGTAGTTGGTATGGCAACTATCACTTTGAATTTTCTCACCTTTGTGTAAAATAAAATCCTAGCTATATTCTTTCCATTAATGGAAACACATGATAAGGTGCTTGGTAGGTGTGAGACCTGTGTAGAGACTGGCCCTCCAGTCCAAGTGGATGAAATTCTAGGAATGCACGGTGAAGCAGTTTTTTCATTAAAGATTACATCTCTAGGGATAACAGATAGCAAATAGAAACAGCAAATTATCAGACTTACTGGGCTATGTTTTTCTTTCAGTTAAATTTTCCTTTAGTTATAACCATATGTTCATTTAATCATTCATTCACTTAACAGGTATTTGTTACACAACTATACATCTGACACCATTTTAAGAACTTTGCAAACAACAGTGAACAAAGGAACAATTTCTCTTTTCATAGAGCTTTCATTCTCTTGAAAGGGATGGATTAAAAACAAAATAAGTAAAATATAAACCATTGTTTCAAGTGGTGTGAGAAGAAATGAGACAGGCAAGAGAGATGTGAAATATGAGGGGAGACTGAAATTTTGGATTATTGTGCAAGGAAGGCCTTCCTGGGAAACTGATTCCTCAGTGAAGACCCAAGGAAGTAACAGAATAAGCTGCATGCATGTCCAGGGAGCACACAGCCCAGGAAATCCCAAGTGATGGGCCTTGAGGCAGAAGATACCTGGTGAATTGAAGAAACCTTCTAGAAATGCCCAGCTGAATAGGACAGAATAGTAGGAAATGCTGCTCAGGAGGAATGGGGGCAAAAGAGGAGGGAAGGCTTCCTCAGATTTTTGTAGGTGAGAGCATTATAAGTTTGGCTTTTACTCAGGGTGAGCTCACCAGAGAGGGTTCTGAAAGTTGGGGGAGCAGTAAGGCCTGGCCCACATGTCAGTGGAGACTTTCTAGTTGCTATGGTAGGAAGGACTGTAGTGGGGCATGAAGTGATGCTTAAAGACCAGCTAGGGCTACAGCAGTGTCCATGCAAGACATGGACAGTGGATAGCTGTGGAACTGGTTGAGAAGGTGAAGCTGTCAAATCCTGATTTATTTTTTGAGACTTGAGTGAAAAATATTGGTTGTACGATTGGATATAGGATGTAAGGGAAAGAAAGGAGTCAAGGTAAGACCCGGTGTGTGTTTGTTTCTTGCCTGAATAACAAAAATAATGGAGTTTCCATTTATTGAGAGGGAAGAACTATAAGAACAGGTGTAAGGGGACAGACGAATATCAGTACCTCGATTTTGGATTAATAATTTTGAGATGTTGATTAGTAATCTGATTGGAGAGGTCCTAAGTTAGAGATACAAAGTATAATTACCACCATATAGATGGGATTTAAAGCCAGAAGACTGGATAAGACTGTGTAATAGGTTACTGTTTAAGACATCGAGATTTCCACAGCTGTGAAGTACAGGAAGATATTAGATCAGTGTCCCAGCGCCCTGGGTCCTGCTGTTGATAAGGTTTAGAATATCACACCATCACACCCTGGGCTTGTATTCATAGACTATTGAATCTGCAAGTGAATCGCAACAAAATTGTTTGGTGCAAACACACAATTAGCTAACTCTCCCCTGAGCAGGGAGGTGCCTGGTCTGTAGGAAGTTCTTGGCTCCATCACTATCTAACTGCCCCATGGCATTGCTTCTTGCAGTACCAAATGAGCACACACTTTAAAGGAGCCACCTCAGTTTTTCTCTATCCTGTTATGCCCTTTGTTTCACTGAATTTATGATGCTCTGAATTTATCTTGTTTATTTATTTAGTTATTTTCTGAAGCCCTCATTAGAACATAAACTCTTTGATGGTGATTACATCTTTCTCACTTGCTGCGATAACCTCTGTGCCCAGAAGAATGCCCAGCACATAAGAACTGTCAAGTATTTTCTGCATAAATCGCACTGTGATCTGGAGGAACCCCTGTACCCTCACAAAGAGAGGGAGCCCGCATGGTTGCCTGCTGCTCCTTTATATTGCCCTTAAAGCTTTTCTTTTTAAACCATTTCCTTGCATTCAGACAGATGAAAATTATTCCTGGACTAAATTTGATTTTAGGTCCAACTGGAGTAGATAGGAAGTAGGTAGGGACTTCTTTTCTAACTGAAAGAAGAATTTAAAGAAATGGGACCAAAAATTATAGTTAGATCCTTTACTTCATACCATGGATTTGTTAGTCTTTTTTCTTGAATGTTTTTGTGATGAAATGATTTTGGGACTGTAAGTCAGAACAACTGGCTTCAAATCCTGATGTGGGACATTGTGAATGTGACCATGGAAATGCCATTTTCGCGTTGTTCATTGCCAAAATGGGAACAGTAACACTCACCTTACAAAATTTTAGAAATGAAGTGAGTTACATGGCTTTGCAAATGCCACATGCCTGCTTTGCTGTGGTGACTCAGGCAACGTGCTCACCCACTCCTCCTTTCTCATTGATAGATCACTACATGGAGCACTGGGGGAGGTACCAGGCATGCAGAGTGCTGGATCTTTTTACTTACCCCACAGGCTGACTGAGCCTCTACCAGACTCTTCCCTGAGACCTGCAACCTTGAGATCTGAGCCTCAAGACTTCCTCTGAGAAAACTATAGTCCTTGCCATCCTATTTTCTCTAAGGGGATCCCCAAATCTGTGCTTCCGGAGAGCACCACCCAATAAATGGCTTCTCCTGTTAGAGTGATGTCAACAGTGTCTCACAGAATTTGCCTCAAGCAGTAGGAAGAAAACTAGAATTCCTCATAAGTTGTGAGCATGAGAGAAGGACCAGAGGTTTTCCTGATGACAGTGCCTCGCCTGTCTTTCTTCCCTCTGTACTATCCAGTTTCAAAATCAGATTAACACTTCTAGGGTAGTTTGGATCATGATTGTCTCTGCTCTAAGATCCTCACAACCTCCCTAATATCTAACAAAACAGATGATCTTGCCATCCACAGTTTTCTCCACCATTTATTAGTTGAATATTTGTGGCCAAGACATTTAACCTCCCTACCTTGTTTTCCTCATCTATAGAATGTGGATAATTTTAGCATTTATTATAGACTTGTTAGGAGGATTAGATGTGTTAGCTCATTCAAGAATTAGAAAAAAATTTGGCACATAATGTTTGTTATAGATGATAATATTGTTAATTATTGTTATATGGTAGTACCTTTCCTAAAGGAATGAAATAATGAATAATGAAAAGAGCACAAGTTTTCAAAATCAATCAGACATATATTTAAAATCTAAGTCCAAAATATACCAGTTTTGTTATGTTAAGCAAAATGTCTCACTTTTCACCAGAAAAGTGGAGTTAGTAATTCTTTGTCTAGATTAGAGTCAATTGCATTAAATAATATGTGATCACTTCCTGCCCCAAACAGATATGTAATAAAGTGTGGTTTTTAAAAATCAACTTAAGGGGTGCCTGAGTAGCTCAGTCAGTTAAGCGTCTGACTTTGGCTCAGGTCATGGTCTCAGGGTCCTGGGATTGGAGCCCTGTGTTGGGCTCCCTGCTCACTGGAGAGTCTGCTTGACCCTCTGCCCCTTCCCTGCTAATGCTCTCTCTCTCTGAAATAAATAAGTAAAATCGTTTTTTAAAAAATCAACTTAATTTCATCACTCAAAATTCTTCATAATGAAAATAGCTTTATTTTTGAGATTATGCAAATAGTATATATTTTGAAAATAATGAATTATATATAAAAATATAAGGAACATAGTAATGATCATCTGAAATTTTATCTGCCTAAGACAATCACTGTCCACTCTTCATAGACCTTCTGTTCATGATTTTTTTATGCATGTTAAGTCTATAGTCATACTTACATAATATTTTATACTGTGTTCACGTCTTACCTCTTATATTTACTTTTTGATATTTTTATTACAGAATAATGGACATACAGCAAACTGCACATATTTAAATTGTATAATTCAAAAAATTTTGCATGTGTATACACCATGAAACCATCACCACAATCAAGATAATGACTATATCCCATAATCCAAAAAGTTTCTTTAGATCATTTTTATGAACCTCCTTTCCAGCCTACCCTGCTTTCTGTCCCTCTGGATTAGTTTGCATCTTCTAGGATGTTATGTGAATGAAATCACATAACACATACTCTTTTTTATCTGACTTCCTTCACTTAGCATAACTATTTTGAGATTGATTTATATTGTTTCACATATCAATAGTTCATCTCACTTATTGCTGAGTAGTATACAGTAATACAATTTGTTTATCCAGTAACCGATGATGGACATTTGGGTTATACTCAGTTTTTGATTATTACAAATAAGTTGCTATGAGCATTTGAATACAAGTCTTTGTGTAGACATAATGCTTTCATTCCTCATACTCAGATACCTAGGAGTAGAATGACTGGGTCTTATGCTGGGTATGTACTTAATTTTTAAAATTTCCAGATGTTTTTCCAAAATGGTCATACTATTTTACATTACCAAGAACAATGTATGAGAGTTGTGGCCCAGTTTTTCCACAGCCTCACAAATGATTGTTACGATCAGCTTTTATTTTCAAGATGTTCTAATGGATATGTGCTATATCTCATTGTGCTTTCTGTTTGTATTTCCCTACNTGTTTATCCAGTAACCGATGATGGACATTTGGGTTATACTCAATTTTTGATTATTACAAATAAGTTGCTATGAGCATTTGAATACAAGTCTTTGTGTAGACATAATGCTTTCATTCTTCATACTCAGATACCTAGGAGTAGAATGACTGGGTCTTATGCTGGGTATGTACTTAATTTTTAAAATTTCCAGATGTTTTTCCAAAATGGTCATACTATTTTACATTACCAAGAACAATGTATGAGAGTTGTGGCCCAGTTTTTCCACAGCCTCACAAATGATTGTTACGATCAGCTTTTATTTTCAAGATGTTCTAATGGATATGTGCTATATCTCATTGTGCTTTCTGTTTGTATTTCCCTACTGACTAATGATGTTTAACATCTTTTTAAGTACTTATTTGCTATCCATAAATCTTCTTTCGTGATGTCTATTCAAATCTTTTGTCAGAATCAATCAGATGTATGTTTAAATCCTATGTCCAAAATATGCTAAATTTGTTAAATTAGGCAAGAGGCCTAGTTTTTGTTATTGGGTTGTTTTCTTATTAATTTTGAGAGGTCTTTATATATTCTAGATACAAGGCCTTTACCAGATATGTGGCTTACAAAAATTTTCTCACAATTTCTGGACTACAGTTTCATTTGTTTTAGTTCTGTGGGGCAGATTCTGGCTGGCTCAGTAGACAGAGCGTATGACTCTTGAACTCGAGGTTGTGAGTTTGAGCTCCATGTTGGGCATAGAGATTACTTAAAAAAAGTTTTGTTTTGTTTTGTTTTTTCTCAGAGAACAAGAGTTCTTAATTTTTATGAGGTCTGATTTATCAAGTTTTTATTTTAGGGATCATTCTTTTAGTATTGTATATGTAAAATATTTGTTTTACTGAAGGCCACAACGATTTTCCTGTTTTCTTCTAGAAGTTTTATAGTTTTAGGTTTTATATTTAACTCTGTGATCCATTTGACTTATGGTTTTTAGTGTGGTGAAAACTATGAATCNGAGTTCTGTGGGGCAGATTCTGGCTGGCTCAGTAGACAGAGCGTATGACTCTTGAACTCAAGGTTGTGAGTTTGAGCTCCATGTTGGGCATAGAGATTACTTAAAAAAAGTTTTGTTTTGTTTTGTTTTTTCTCAGAGAACAAGAGTTCTTAATTTTTATGAGGTCTGATTTATCAAGTTTTTATTTTAGGGATCATTCTTTTAGTATTGTATATGTAAAATATTTGTTGTACTGAAGGCCACAACGATTTTCCTGTTTTCTTCTAGAAGTTTTATAGTTTTAGGTTTTATATTTAACTCTGTGATCCATTTGACTTATGGTTTTTAGTGTGGTGAAAACTATGAATCAAAGTACACTTTTTTGGTATATGGACATCTAGTTGTTCCAACATCACTTATTGAAATGACAACATGTATACATCTATTTTTTTCCCACTGAATTACCTTTGCATCTTTGTTAAAAGTCAATTTGGCATATATGTATTGGTCTTACTGGATTATTACTGGACTCTCCATTCTCTTCTATTGTCTGTCTATCTTGTTGCCAAGACCACACTGTCTTATTATATATTTATAATTTTGAAGTCAGGTAGGTCTGATTCTCTTCTTTTTCAAAGTTGTGTTAGATATTCTAGGTCCTTTGCATTTTAATGTGAATTTTAAAATAAGCATATAAATTTCCACAAAAACGGGATGCTACAGTTTTGATATGGATCACTTTGTATTAAAAGATCAATGAAGGAATATTAACAATCTTAACATATAAAATAATATTCATGTATATTTTTAAATATCCACATTTATTTTAGTACATATATTTTAGAGAAATAGGATATTTGGGTGCCTGGGTGGCTCAGTTGATTAAGTTCACCATCCCAGGGCCCAGGCATCAGGCTCCCTGCGCAGCAGGTTCAGCAAGGAGTCTGTTTCTCCCTCTGCCCTGCTTCCTGCTCATGCTCACACACACTCTCTCTCTTTCTCAAAAATAAATAAATTTAAAAAAGAATATTTTACATAAAACATAATTTTTCATCTTATGNCGGATCACTTTGTATTAAAAGATCAATGAAGGAATATTAACAATCTTAACATAAAATAATATTCATGTATATTTTTAAATATCCACATTTATTTTAGTACATATATTTTAGAGAAATAGGATATTTGGGTGCCTGGGTGGCTCAGTTGATTAAGTTCACCATCCCAGGGCCCAGGCATCAGGCTCCCTGCGCAGCAGGTTCAGCAAGGAGTCTGTTTCTCCCTCTGCCCTGCTTCCTGCTCATGCTCACACACACTCTCTCTCTTTCTCAAAAATAAATAAATTTAAAAAAGAATATTTTACATAAAACATAATTTTTCATCTTATGTACTTTTATAAGATCATAGTTTTGAAGGTAATTTTTATTTTGCCTTATTCCTCTCTTCTTTCTTTTCCCCACCCCCTTTCCAGGACAAATGTAAACAATGACACCATTAGTACATGTTCATCCATTATTGTTTCCATGCTAAAAAAAATAATTTAGATATTTGTGACCATCATGAAAATGTGCCTCCTAGATCTCTGATGTCAGGGAGCTTATTTGACTTGTGGCCCTAGTTGCTGAACTCTGAAATTCATTCTCATGCTGGCAATTAAGATGCCATTTAAAATGTTAACACCCAGGATGGCTGGGTGGCTCAGTTGATTAAGTAACTGCCTTCCACTCAGGTCATCATCCCAGCTCAGGTCATCATCCCAGAGTCCTGGGTTGGAGTCCCACATCAGTCTCCCTGCTCAGCGGGGAGCCTGCTTCTCCCTCTCCCTCTGCCCCTCCTCCCTGTTTGTTCACACTCCCCCTCTCTCTCTATAAATATATACCAAGTAAATAAATAAAATCTTTAAAAAATAATAAAAATTAAACCTCTGTGTACCAACAATATAGCAATTATGTATATGATCAGAAACACAATATGTTCTAAAAATAAAATAATAGTAAGAGAGTTTAATAACTTTCAGAAATGGATAGCTATAATAGTAAAGAAGATAAGTGCAAAAATGAATAATATAATTAACATAGTTATACATATCACAATTCCTGCATTATTTTTTATTTTTTTAAGAATTTATTTATTTATTTGACAGAGAGAGACACAACGAGAGAAGGAACACAAGCAGAGGGAGTGGGAGAGGGAGAAGCAGGCTTCCTGCTGAGCAGGGAGCCCAATGTGGGGCTCGATCACAGGACACTGGGACCATGACCTGAGCCAAAGGCAGACGCCCAATGACTGAGCTACCCAGGCACCCCCCTGCATTATTTAAACTATAGAAATAGATAAAGAGTTTGTTTAGAAATTTTAACATGATTTCTCTGAGCATTTTTTTGTTGTTGAGTACAACTGACACATAATGTTACATTAGTTGCAGGTATACAACATGGTGATATAAGTTTATACGTTAGGCTATGCTCACAAGTATAACTTCTGTCTGTCACTGTACATCACTGTTACAGTATCATTAACTATATTCCTTATGCTATGCCTTTTTTTTTTTTTTTTGACACATAGAGAGAGACCACAAGCAGGCAGAGAGGCAGGCAGAGAGACAGGGAGAGGAGGAAGCAGGCTCCCCGCTAAGCAGAGAGCCCGATGCGGGCCTCGATCCCAGGACCCTGGGATCATGACCTGAGCCAAAAGCAGAGGCTTTAACCCACTGAGCCACCCAGGCGCCCTATGCTATGCCTTTTATTCTGAGTATTTTGTTTTAACCTATAGACTCAATATTTTGTCATTGAATGGGATTTTTAATGATTTGTTTTTCAATTCCTATCTTTCCTCTGTTCTTTCTCCCCTTCTAGAACTCTTTTTTTTTAAGATTTTATTTATTTATTTGACAGAGAGAGAGAGAGAGATCAGATCACAAGTAGGTAGAGAGGCAGGCAGAGAGAGAGGAGGAAGCAGGCTCCCTGCTCAGCGGGCCTCGATCCCAGGACCCTGAGATCATGACCTGAGCCAAAGGCAGAGGCTTTAACCCACTGAGCCACCCAGGTGCCCCCCTTCTAGAACTCTTATCTGCATGTTGCAGAAGGAATTCCTATTATCTGCATATTGTATCTCCCAGTTTGGCCCTCCAATTCTCTTCTCCTGATTTCCATCTTTTTGTATTTTTACTGTGTTGTGGGATTTTCATTCCATAGTCTTACAGGCCACTGGTTGGATTCTCAAGGGTAATGGTCATCTCCTTTTGTCAACTGGTAAAATTTTAAATTTAATAATCATTTTTAATTTATCCAGTTTTTTTTCTTTTGACTGTTGTTTGTGCCATATTTGTAATTTTCTTATTGCTCATTACTGTTTTATCCAAATCATCAGCTGCTTCCTTAACAATTCTTTTTCGGTAGTTGCAGCTTGATCTGATGTTCCACCTCTTTTGCTTCTCTGACTTCATAGGTTTCCTGACATGTTATTTTCCTCTACCCATTCATGACTTACTTGGCTTAAGATCATTCAGGCATATGTAGGCAGTGACTATCTTGAGAGTGAACAGCAGTCTCCTCTTCCAAGGGCTGGCTGTATATAAGCCCCAAAGGAAGGTGCTCTGTATCCTGTGCTGCTTAGCTACAATGATCAACAGGCTCACAATTTAAGGGATAAAGAATACTTAGCCCTCAGTTGCCCTCTAAGAGGCCCTAGTTCTCTGTGGGAACAAAGAGATACTGAGATCCTCCCAGCTACCTGCAAAGCCTGTTTGGTTTTTCCTCTTTAGGGTCTCTAGGGACTTATTTTCTCCAGTATCATCTTTTTTTTTTTTTTTTAATTTTTTATCCATGGACTCTGGGCTGCCAATTTCCAGGTTGTCCTGAGGAGGAAAGTCTTGATTAGGCTTGATTTTACTCTTTATCCAGATTCCAGTAGACTTCTTGATTCATCATATGGGCCCCATTTTCTTGCCCCAGCAACAGCTCTGGCAAGGAAGGATGGCTTGTGATCCATTGTATTGGAGCTGGGAGTAGAGAGCCACATGGAATTCCATATTCTTGCTATTCCTCAAATACATCCCATGTATGTTTACAAAGGAAAACTTGTGTTCCTTAAAATAGACTAAGATATTCTTCCTTTATTCCTTTGCTTTCACTTGGAATGCTTCCCTTCCATCATTTTCTCAGTCAGTAAATATTACCTGTTTTTCTAAATATACCTTAAGTGCTTCCTCCTTGGAGTATTTCAACTTTTTTTTTTTTTTGGCTTCTCTACTATGTATTTCCATATTCTAAAACAGTTTCACATGCAATAGTCTTGCTTTTTCTTAAAGCATATTAAACACCAATTGCCCCCAGTTTATAAAATTAGGTATAGGGCAAAGAGGGGTATTAAATGTTTTGAAGTAATACCATGTACAACAAAAACCTTAATTTTAAATGCTTACAGGACTCAGGTCTCCTTAATGCCTGTAGGAGGTAGGAGGTTCTGGACTGCTCTAAATTATGAATGCCAGTCTTTCCAGAACTTCCAAATTTTAAAGAGAATTTAGAAACATGAATTTTATATGAAATTCATGGTTAAAAAATATTACAACATATTTTTAAAAATTTAAAACTTTGTACTTGCCAAATAAGTATATCTGAAGTAGTCATTTGCAATTCCTGTTGTAAAGCCAGAATGGATCGTGAATCTTTTGTCTTTTTATGTTTCATGTCTTACCAGGAGGTAAAGCATTTATTGATCCTACCTTGTATGCCATCTCTTTCATCTTCATTAAAATATTTATTCCTTGATGGCAAAAATATTATATCTTGCATTGTCTAGCTAATGCATCCCTCACAGAATTAGCTCCATAGAAATATATAGAAATGATATATATTTCTATATAAATATATAGAATTAACCTCTCTCCTCACTTATATTAAAATTACCAAGCGTCTGCCTTCGGCTCAGGTCATGATCCCACGGTCTTGGAATCGAGCCCCACATCGGGCTCCCTGCTCTGCAGGAAGCCTGTTCTCCCTCTCCCACTCCCCTTGCTTGTGTTCCCTCTCTCACTGTGTCTCTGTCTGTCAAAAAAATAAATAAAATCTTTTAAAAAAATTACCATTCATACTGATGCAGCTAAGTGCCAACTAGAGTAGCTGTATGAGTCAAGTCAGTCAAAATAATGCAGGGAAGAGTGAGAAGATTTATCCTCAGCAGTATTTGCACATGAAAGAACATTTTGTTAACTCCGAAGCCTGTCTGATGGTGAATAATGGAGTAATCTGGATCTACATTATCTGTCAGTGCTTCCAGAGTTCCTTTGGACACTACATGTGCCTATATGAACTCCTCTTCCTAGATTTCAAACTACCCAGGAAGATAACTACTTGGCATTTTCTCTAGGAGTTGAGAAGGAAAAACGGCACCAAACAGAGTATTGTCCTTGTTCATTCTTACTTCTTTATTCATCCCTCTTCTTATAAGAGATTTTAGAGCCTACTCACAACTTTGGGACTGAAGATTTCATAAAGTTACTTTTCCATTGAAGCTTTTGTTTGTTTAAACATTGTGTGTGTGTGTGTGTATGTGTGTGTGTGTGTGTGTGTGCGCGCGCGTGCGTGCCGAAACCTGGGATCGAACCAGTGTTTAAACATTTTTAAGAGAAAATTATGTTGTCAGTTTTTGGGTGATGAATGTAGTCTTATTCTCCCCAACTACATGGTTTCAAGTTACTCAGTACTTTCAGTACTTTTTTGCATGTGGCTTAGCTTTTTACCTGACTTAAAGTCATTATCGCTATTAAAGTATGAGGAAAGCCAGGTTTGACATGAAACTCTGGAATATGTAAAAAAAATCACAAATTCAAACAATTATGTTTATTATATTTGTAATTTAGTAAGCACTTACTATGTTCTAGAAACTAGCCAGGTGATTAAGTATTAACTTATCCAGTCTTTGTAGCAACCACTCAAAAAGCAATATGTCTCCATTTTACACATGAGAGAAGTGAGACATATGAATTTAACGTGTCCAAGGATATAGAGATGATATGTGGAATCTGCAAGATTACAGCTCAGGAAATCTAACTCCAGAGGCCTCCATGCAATATGCTTACCCAGGCAGTGTACTCTCTTTCACTAAGGAGGATAAACCATTTTCAGTATTAGAAGAAATACATTATATCAACTTATGCAATGTTGTAATTAAATCCATCAAGTAATGAGGCTCTTGTGTGATTCAGTATAACTATGAATAAGTTCATATGGAGAATGCCTAGCTCATCCTTCACAGGTCTGATGGAGCTCCTGATCAAACAATAAAATATAAGTCCCATAGTCAACAATGTGACTAAGATATACTGCTCTAACAACCCAGTTCATTCTAAAGAACTTAAAAAAAATCAGAGTGATGTCACCAAGAGGGCAACATAGGTCATTTCTGACTTTGTCCCCTTCATAAGAAGAACAACTAACATTTATTCAAGAACAAGACACCACTGAGAGAATCTTAGAACGTGGGGGTAAAGCTGAAGCACCCCCTGCCCTGTACCTCAAAGACCAAGAAAGACTACATTATATTCCAATGGCATTTTTTTATGTTTAGAAAAAACAGTCCTAAAATTTATATGGAACCACAAAAGACCCCAAATAGCCACAGAAATCCTGAGAGAAGAGCAAAGCAAGGGGTATGATGCTTCCTGATTGCAAGCTATAGTCATCAAAACAGTATGGTACTGGCATAAAAACAGAATTGAGAGCTCAGAAATAAACCAAGCATATATGGTAAACTAATATTAGACAAGAGAGGCAAGAATACTCAATGCAGAAAAGATAATCTCTTTAATAAATGGTGCTGAGATAAGTGAATGTTCACCTGTGAAAGAATGAAACTGGACCCATAGCTTAAATCACTTACAAAATTTAAAATAAACACTTAAATGAAAGTCTACAAACCATGAAACTTCTAGATGAAAGCATACAAACTCCCTGACGTGGACCTTAGTACTGATTTTTTGGATATGACACCTAAAGCACAAACCAACAAAATAAAAAATAAACAAGTAGGACTACATCAAACTAAAAAACTTCTTCAGAGCAAAAGAAACCATATGGGCCAGCAATTCCATTTATGGGAATGTATCCAAAGATAACAAAAACATTAACTTGGAAACATTCATGCACCCCCATTTTCACACCAGCCTTATTTATAATAGCCAAGACATGGAAACAACCTAAGTGTTAATTGGTGGGTGAATGGATAAAGGAGTTGTGGTATGTATGTGTGTATGTGTGTACATGCACATTCTGTGTGTACACACACACACACACACATACACATAATGGCATATTATTCAACTATTAAAAGAAAACAAGGAAATCCCACCACTTGCCATAACATGGATGAACCTCCAGGGCCTTATGTGAAGTAAAATAAGTCAGAGAGAGAAAGATAAGTACGGCATGGTCTCACACATGGAATATAAAACAACAGCAACAACAAAAAAGCCCACCAAATTAATAGAAAAAGAGATCAGATTTGTGGTTACCAGAGGCAAGGGGTAGGTGGAGAGAAAGTTGGAAGCAGGTGGTCAAAAGGTACAAACTTCCAGTTATAAGTAAGTACTGGGGATATGATGTACAACATGATGAGTGTATCTAACACTGTTGTATGACATAGAGGAAAGTTAAGAGAGTAAATCTTGAATTCTCATAAGGAGAACTTTTTTCTTTTTTTTCTTTTTATTCTATCTTTATGAGAAGATGGATATTAGCTGAATCTTTTGTGACAATCATTTCACAATACGTGTAAATCAAACCATCGTGTTGTATGCCTTAGACTTCTACAGTGATGTATGTCAATTATTTCTCAATAAAACTAGGGGGGAGTTCACATCTCCTAAGCAAATCCTTTGAGTTAGGTAAATCTTATCTAACTAAGTATTATAAATCTCTGTGGGACCCAAGGGTCACATCACTAATCCAATTAAAACTGTTCTCCTCTGTCCACTGCAGAAATCAGTATTGTTCTCTGCAACAGAATCCTGTCCTAACTTAGCAAAGGGCTTTTGTGCTCTAATTTTATTTAAACAGTCTCATGGGGCCCTGTTTCACAGTGATATTAATAGAGTTCAGAGGTTCCAATGTATAAAACATTGCACTTTTCTGGAAAAGGTGGGAATGAATATGAGGATAAGGGGAGGTTTACAGGTCAGATGAAGATGGCAGCAAACATGCACGGCCTTAGAAAATAAGTCCCAGGATGTTGTGTTGCTATTTGCCCACTTTATTTCTTTTATTTTTTTTTTAACTAGAAGATTGGAATCTACAAATAAGACTATGAAAAATGTGAAATCTGAGTTTTACTCATTAAATTTTTGAGTCTAGGTTTCTATAACTCATAAAGAGACTCTGAAGTGAGTGCAATAGAGATCAACAATGATAATTTCAAGTAACACCCATGAAGAAGTGCTCAGGGAGTGAGGAATTATTTAGTGTGAAACAGAGAAGATTGGAGAATAATTTAAACATTGTTCAAAGATATGAAGAAAAATTATTCATCTCCTTCCTATTGAGAACTAACAGCAGGAAATGGGCTTTTGCTGCTATCTGAGGAATTCATGTTATTATAGAAAATAGTTTCCTCAGGCAAAAGTTTTTAGGTAGTTTTTTTCAGGAATCCATTATTGAAAGAGGTTTGTGGATCCCTTTTTCTGAAGGTCTGTGCACACAAAATGTTTCCTCATTAGTTTGGGGTTTTTTTTTTAGATCTAATTCTATAAAAGATGTAGGGATGAAAACGATAGCATTTCTTGAATTCTTAAAACCTAAAAATGTAGTCTGAATCATTTTTTTCCTGTGAAACAATTGTGATAAAGAAGAGAATAAATTTATTAAAATATATCATATTTTTTAATGCTTCATCTTCGATGCAGAATATTTTCGTGTATCTGTATACACAGAAACTTACATGTTAGATACGCACATATGACATTTAAAATGATTAAATTGTATAAATAAAAGCTGCTCTAGGAAAACTGTATGACACGTTGTATGATAAAAGTTGACCTTGCAAACCTAAGAACCCACACTTCAAGTATAATGAAGGCACTTCATTGTCAAAATAAACATTGATTTATGCTGTTCTGAAATGTTCTCCTCAGGGGGCCTGCCAGCTCCCTCTCCAATCTCTGCATACATGCTCTGCCTAGGGAATCACTGCTCTGTGACATTCTTAGCAAAAGTGCGTGAATATTCTCAGGGCCAGTCTAGGTGTGGTCCCTGACTAGAGCTGTCTCCTGACTCACACTGCTGGATTAGGGTGATGACTCACAAGTTAAATGTATTCAGCAGCTTTCCAAAAGCTATCGTTTGCTTTTGAGGAGGACATTTTCTTTTCCCCCACAGCTGTGGGATAATACTTTTTAAAAATCATATGTTTACTTTTTAGCACCATACATCACCCAGGACCAAGGACTTTCTTTCCAATTTCGAAGGCATTTAAATCTCATTTATTAGGACAGCTAATACTATAAATTGAAAGCTTATAATTTGGAAAAGGGGGCTGATTGAAAATTATTTTTACTTAACAAATCTTTCCCCAAATTGCTCTAAATTGCATCTTGAGCTAAATTGCGAGAGGAATGTTTAAAATACTTAGGTGAATGGGTGATTTTGAATCACTTTTAGAAACACCCACATGTTTACAATTTACATGCCATCTTGAAAGCATTTATTTGTTTTAGACCACGTTCCTTAGCAGCTGTACAGGAGCTTGTTAGTGTAGTTGGGAATATCTAGTTAAAACCATATAATTGCATTCATTTTAACATCATACTATAACTTTCCCCATTTAGTCCTGACTGATTTTTTTCCTACTTGGCCTAAATGGGTAAGGTTTCATCTTTTTTTTTTTCCTGTCATATAATCAGTATTAGTGGATTGTTAAATTTGGCCAGTCTTTAAAGGGTCATAGAGAGAACTCTTTTCATACACGTTATTTCCTGAAATGCCCACCTGCCCTATAATTCTAGTCAAGAGGTTTTGTTTAAATATCATTTTCTGATCACATTTATTGAGCATATATTGCATCTAAGACATTGTGCTTAATTTATGGGGAGACTAAGAGGTTTAAGGTAGACATACTCATTGACCCCACTGAGCTTACTAAGAGGTATAGCTAATGAAAGCTGAAGTAAAGATAATCAAATGTCTAATAGAGGATGGGAGGTGCTATTATGGGAGAAATACTGGGTGGTATCGATTCAAAGAAAGACTTCAAAGGTGAAGGGAAGTGTGCAGAGAAAGTGTACATGATTGATGACAGGTGTGGATGGGAAAGAGTCTACTAAGCAAGAGGAAGAGTCTGTGCTAAAGTCCAGGGCCTTTGGAAGGTTGAAGGTACACGAGGTGGCTGGACTGTTGCATGGCAGGGGGGAGTTTCAAGAAATGAAGCTGGAGGGCGCCTGAGTGGCTCAGTGGGTTAAAGCCTCTGCCTTCGGCTCAGGTCATGATCCCAGGGTCCTGGGATCGAGGCCCGCATCGGGCTCTCTGCTCTGCAGGGAGCCTGCTTCCTCCTCTCCCAGTCTCTCTGCCTGCCTCTCTGCCTACTTATAATCTCTCTCTCTGTGTCAAATAAATAAATAAAATTAAAAAAGAAAAAGAAAAAGAAATGAAGCTGGAGAATAAATCAGGGGTTATATCCCAAAGGACCATATTAGCCCTATTAAGAAAATCATATTTTATCCTGTAAGTAAGGAGGAAATCTTGAAATGTTTTAGAGAGAGTAAACATAATCAGATTTACTTATTTTTAATTTTTTAAAGGTTGTCATATCCAGCGTGTGAGAAATTAATCGGACAGAATAAGAATGGACTAGAAAATACAAATAAGGAGACCATTGCAATAATCTATGCAGTCTTGCTACATCCAAATAATAACCTAGAATAATAATATGCTGGAGAGAAGAGGAAAGGAAGTGAATGGACTTTGTTGATAGGGTATGGTGTAGGAAAAGGGTAATGATAATTTCAGTTTTGAACATATTTAATTTTATATGTGAACAGGAAATTCAAAGATATATATATGTGTGTGTGTATATATATATATATATATATATATATATGAGAGAGAGAGCAAGAGGGAGAGAGAAAGAGAAAATTGCTCTTCAAATGTATATGTAAAGCTCAAGAGAGAGAAAAATGTGCCAATGATCCAGATCTTGAAGCCATCAGCCTAACAGTCATCACTGAAGCCAGAGAGTAGACTGAGTCTACCCAGGGAGGAGTAGAGCACCACAGGGCAAAGGGATGTTCAAATATCAGAGAGAAGAAACTTCTAGACTTTATGCTTTAATTACATACATATAATTCATTCCTTAGCCAATAGTTGCATGTCTGTGGCTTGAGAAGTGAACAACTTATAAGAAAGTGAGTAGAAACATTTTTTCCAATTCTATTAAGATGGGGTTGAAGGTATTATCGAATTGAAGAGATATTTTTTAAAAGGGAGAGACTCGAGCCATTTTTAATATTGATAGGAAAACAGGATTATCCTCTCAGTGGTGAGGACAAAAAGGCTTTCATCTCAGCAGGAGGGATATAGGAAAGAATGGGGGCAAATACTAGTGAATATCTCCTTTAAACTTCCTCTTCCACAGCATATTTAGCAAATAACATAATTTAGCTTTTCTTTCTTTTTTTTTTAAGATTTTATTTATTTGTTTGACAGAGACAGACATAGCGAGAGAGGGAACACAAGCAGGGGGAGTCGGAGAGGGAGAAGCAGGCTTCCCACTGAGCAGGGAGCCCCATGTGGGGCTTGATCCAGGACTCTGGGATCATGAAGTATTCTTTAACTTTATTTCATGTGTTAGTCTTGAGTAAACTGAGGTTAAGTGCCTTGAAATTGGGCACAGTTGATACCATTTCCAGTCGTGAAGTTAGAGATGTTGCTCAGGATCATCCCTCAAATGAGTCCTGAGAATTTTAGGACAAAGTATTAAACTGTTTTTCTTTCTTATAGAAGGAATACTAACAGATCGTGAAAATGCAGTGTCAACCAAAATCTCTCTGCCCTTTGCTTTCCCCCTGAAATACAGGCTACCAGGATACTCTGAGGGAAAGAGGAAATGCCCTCTAATCTATGATTAAAATAAAACTGCTTCCTTGCTCTTTAGACATACAAATAAAGGTAAATGGAGACTGGCCTTTTTGTCCTAAATAAGGAAAAGAAAGGTTTATTCTCCTTCAATAGAAGTCCATTTTATGACTCGCCTGAAGACTGAACAGGTCCCAGTCTTCCCTCTTTCATTTTTTCCGGGCTAGCTCACAAATAACCTATTGGGCAGCTGTGGGCATCCCCCAAGTTATTTGCCCCACATATGTGAACGAAAAGCCAGCTCTGAGGCTCAGAGCATTGCTTATGAAGGGCAATTCTCTACCTTAAAGGAGGGACTGAAGCAGCTGCATGTTATTTGGACAGTGCACTGACTAGTGAATAGTGAAGCCTGTTGACCCGTGTCTCGCAGTAGTAGCCTAACATTTCCACTTCCATACAAACAAAAGAATTTAGACCAGTCATGACCAAAGCAGCAATGTATCCTCGGGTTTGGCAGATACTTTTCAGTGATGTTAAGACAGTGATGAACTTATAAATATATCATTTGTTGACTGATTTCTAAAATATTTTTAAGATGTGGTGGGACATCCTTCCTGTCAGTAGTTAGACTTGTACATCCAGAGTTAAGAGATACACCAGGTCCCACTGTTGAAATATACCAATGTTTTTTATTTGTTTTTCCTTTAAGGGGATAATATAGTCAAATGATATACAAGAACAAACTTCAAAACCTCTCTGAATAGAGTATGTCAACTATTTTTTCTCCGGGCTGCCATTCTATGTAAGCATCATGGGTGACAGGATTCTCTGTTTCACTTGTACCTCTGTTTTTTGTTGTTTTATACCTACTTTTCCAAAGATTATGTCTTTAAACAAATGTCCCTGGAATGGAGTCCAGTCTTTGCCATTGTCTTCCCTACTAGACCTGTATTCCTCCTTCCCCTGGCCACTTAAGGTACAAATGCTTAACACACAGTTTCTCTACATCAAGTTTTCTCTTTCATAAATAATCAGTGGGTATTTGAGTTTTCTTTATGACATTTAAAAGAGAATAGAAAGAGAAAGGTAGCTTGAGAAAAGTTGTATTTTATTTACCAAATAGATTTGGTTTCCCAAATCCCCCTTTTTAAATTGAAGTTCAACTATTGGAAAATGGTGTGCTGTGCACATGAATCAGCCTGCACGCAGACACATGCTGCTCTGTGTGTGCAGTGTGCCTCCGAGGTGTGATTTGACAGCTTGTATTTGCTTACTAGCCATCCCACAGCAGGGAGATGTTTCGGTCTGGAATAAGAGTTGTTTATAGACATTGTGAAAGTTGTCCATTGGCACCAAGCATGTAAACTTTTAGAATTGTGCAGAGTCTGGTTATATGAGACATTATTCAGGAAATTTTTCATTAGAACATAACTACTTCTCTGAGTCTTCTTCAACAAAACTATTTTTCTTCTTCTCATTTTCTCCCATGTCTAAAAGTAGTGAAACTCAGAGGGAGTCGAAGTCATGCAGATACTCTCTTGTCTATTTGTAGGACTGTATTTCACTCTTCCAGCAGAATATGTTTTCCCTTTTCCTTAAAATATTTAAGGAAATTGATTCCACAATGATCTTGTTATCTCATTCTTATGACTAGTGCTTGATTTATTCATGGACATTGGTGGGACACATGCAACAATTCATTTAACAGAGGATTCTCACTATATGTTTTCTTTTATCTATTTATTTCCTTTTGTCCTGGTCTCAGTGGAAATTGAACAATTGCTGGTGCCCAACTCCAAAATACTGTTTCACACTCTAATATGAGTTTGGAGAAAATTGAATAATGAAGTATTGTAGATTGCCCTTGGTGTTCAAAACTGCTCTCATACATCATAGTGGGCTGTCTAGTAAGCTAGTCTTCCAGCATTTCATTATTTTTTCATAAGAGTATGTGACTCTTCATCTTGGGGTTGTGAATTTGAGCCCCAAATAGGGTGTAAAGATTACTTAAATAAACTTAAAAAAATTAAAAATTAGAAAATCCTGTGTGGATCTATGAACAATTTATCACAATATAATTTACATTTATCTTCTAGTTACTCCTTTCGGTACCACAATACAGTAAGTTTTTTCTTAATTTTTCTTATACTTTTGCCTACCTATTTGCAATATCTGTTTTATTTTTTTCCCTAGCCAAATGAAATTTCACTCTCGTTAGAATAAAAGTGTTTGAGAATTGTGCTGTTGTGCCCTGATAAAATACATAGCATTTCAATTTCAGTTCTTTTGTTTAGATAGCAAAAAGCTACTCAGTGTATAAACCCTGAAATATCATTATAAATCTTGATGGCACCAAAAAAAAAAAAAAAGGAAAGAAGCATTGTTGTTCCTTTTAAGTGTCCTTAGCAGCTTTCACTGAACTTTACATCTTGGCTTTTTTCAAGTCTCTGTCCTAAGCTTTTGTTCTCTTTTCTGTACTCTCTCCCTAGAGATCTCAGCTAGAATTAATGGATTTCTGTTGTTTAAGCCACCTCATCTCTGATACTTTGTTATGACAGCTTGAGAAGGCTAATACAGACTGTATTTACTCATTATGACATTCATTGTGACTCTAAATAACAAATTATTAAGTCATTCATTTTATACTGACTTATAAACATTGTATTTTATAATAAATGTAAAATTATTGGCAGTCCCTAAATACTGTAACTTGAAGGTATGGCAGCTTGAAACCATTGCTCATCTACCTAATCTGCCTGGAATAATATCCTCCCTCTCCCTTCTATCTAATTGACAAATGAAAACTTTAAGTCACTGGTTCTCAACTTGGGACATTTGGATAAGCTTCAGGATATGTAGAAACCATTTAAATTATATGCTCCTCTTGTATAAATGCATGAATATGTGTTTTTGTAAGGTAGGGTAAGAGAAAGTTTGGAAAGTATAGGCAATAATTTGGGAATCTGAAAAATAAAGTTGGAGAAGAGGTAATTTTACTCTTCATAAACTACTAAAGCAGCCATTAAGGGGGAAATGTGGGGAACCTTTTTCTTTTCCTAATGCATCACTCTTAGAGAACACTGCCTAGAGTATTACCTGGGCTTGAAGTTGTCACCATCTGCCTGCTCCCATTTTCTACACTCTATTTATTGCCTTGCCTCTTTTTGCCTTTGTAATGCTAAATATTTCAAGGTTCAACTTAGCCATTCACTGCCTTAAGCTCTTCAGAGTAGTAAAAGTTCAGTATTAATCAAATAAATAAATTTCTAACTCTGAAGCTAGAAGCTGAATGACAGTTATACTGCTAACCAGAAATTTTTAGTCAGTGGTAAAATATTGAGTGATTCAAGTAGAAAGACATATATCAAAACTATTATTAGAGCTATTAGATTTAAAATATAGTTATTTAATATCAAAGACTATTCAAATGCATTCATAACAGAAAAATTTACAATGATTTGACTTCTCCAGCTAAAGGAGTTGTTCAAATTTATAAGATTTTTTTCAACTTGCCATATTTTGCTGAGTTAATACCTTTAGGTTATAAAGTTGAGCTAACACATGTTAGTATAAAATATGGTTAATGCATTTACAGATTTAAAATGAGGTAGCTGAACTAAATATATTCTGACTATTATTCACTTCAAATGCATAATCATTTAAGGTAATGGATACCTAGACATAAAAATATATTAGGCATGGAGAAAAGCCAAGCCACCCATATTATATAAACAAAGACTTTTATTTCCTGTAACAGAAACTTCCAGCACCTATCAAGTACCTATTTTCCCCTTCTCCTTAAGAGAACAGTGCCTTTATTGGGGTTAGAAAGGTACCTAACTAAACGCTACATTTTCTCATCTCTCCGGCAGGTAGTGGTAACTAATGAGACATAAACAAGGAGTTACTGGGCAGACTTTTTAGAGCATTCATTTAAAGGGAACTGAGTCATCAGGGAAAGTGCCCCCATTTTACCCTTCATTTTTTTTCCTTTCTGTTTGGAACATGAAAGTGGTAACTGAGTCTTCGGCATCTTGTAACACTGAGGCAGCCTTGGGAATGAAAGCCACACACTAATGATGGATATGTCGAAAAAAAGTGAAGGATCCTGGGGTAATGGTGACATTACAGTCCTCAGAGTGGACCCCTGCCTTCAGACCTCTCTAAGAGCAAAAAAACAAAATCTTTTTAAGCTGTTACTATTCCTGATTTCTGTTGCCAGCAACCAAATACACCTTATAAGTGATACATTCTCCAATTAGGAATACTGCATAATTAGGGGAACCAGGGTGACTCAGTCAGTTAAGCGTCTGCCTTGGGCTCAGGTCATGATCCCAAGTACTGGGATCAAGCCCCACATCAGACTCTTTGCTCAATGGGGAGCCTGCTTCTCCCTCTCCCTCTGCCCGCCACTCCCCCTGCTTGTGCTATCTCTCCCTCTCTGTCAAATAAATAAACTCTTTAAAAAAAAAAAAAGGAATACTACGTAATTAAAATAATAACATTGGTAGTCAAGGTATTGGTGAATGGTGGCTGCCTAAATCTTATTCTTTCACTAATCTTCCCTAAACCCTACAAATAAATAAGAAAAAGTAAATTCATAATTTTCCATGACTTCATCATGATAAGAAGTCAGAGAATATTTTCTTTAACCATGAAAATAAAAAATTTCTAGTCAAGATTTTCTTGAGCTCTTGCAGAAGCCTTTGCACAGTAAGCTAAAATCCTCCCCTTCAAAAAAAGTCCACCCAAAGTGTGAAAGTGCGAAACAAGATCCTGTAGATTAAGATAGTGACTGTTGGAAAGGGACTTCAGATATGAGACTTGAAGAAGCAGTATAAGTAAAGCAACATTTCATGGGGAGAGAGTGGTAAAAAGAAAGACAGAAGTGGCATTTGGTGACTGAGCATTGAAAAGGAAGCAAGGGGAGAAAATTTAGGATTCTGAAAAATTAAAGAAACCAAGTTCTTTCCACAGCAACCTCCCCAAGACACTGTCCCTTAAAGAAACTACATTTAGCCACACTCACAAAGAAAGTGTTCCCAAATTGGAATCTTTTCCTTTCTCTCTCAGACTTCAACCCTGTTCATTAAGTGCAGAGACATAGCAACATGTATATACAAAGTTACTGTCAGGGGAAACCAGAAAATAAAAACCACATCTCCTTAAAAATTATGTATTCGAAAAAACCTTCTATCATAACATCCAAACTGAATCACGTATCTTCAAACCAACATTTGGGTACCTTCAAAATAAATACATACATACATATGTATATACATACATACAAATTTAAAATCTTTAACCAGAAATTTAAAAAATCTAAGAATAGAAATGTACAAAAAAGTGAGAGTTGATCGAATTCAAGAGAGACTTAAAAGAGAAGATAAAAATATTTTTAGGACTAGACTAAATTAAAGGGAATATGGATTGAAATAAAAAATTTGTAAAGGGCAGTCAAGAAAAGTGGGTAAATAACCAAGAGAATAGAAATGGGGATTAAAGTAAAATTTAAAAGCCAGAGAGAAAGTAATTGAAATGGAAGACAGGCAAAGAAAATCTTAACAACTTGGGTCTCTGAAAAAGATAAAGCAGTGGAACCCAATTTGATATTTCAGACTATAATCCAAGAAAACTCTCCAGAAAAATAGAAGATCTGTATTGACATACTGAAATAGGAATATTTGGTAAAATTGAAAATTGGTCTGGAACAATAACTTCTACTCTGTTCTATCAGTCTGTTAACTCATTCTTCTGTCAATATCATAAAATCTTAATTACTGTATCTTCATAATAAGTATTAAGGCCTGGTAATATGACTACTTTGTTTAGTTCTTCATTATCTATGCCATTTTATGCCCTTTGCATTCCCTATAATTTTTTCAGTTGGCCTTTCAATTTCCACAATAGAATTTGTTGGAGTTTTATTGGGATCTCATTATATCTATACACCACTTTGGTGAGAATGAACATAGTTATAATATTGAGCTTTCCAAGCCACAAATACGGTATATTCCTTTAATTCCTCCCAAAAATGCTTTATAATCTTCAGTGAACTGCATTTGCTTTAATTTCTATGTTTTGAAAATAAATATATAAGGAGACTTTAAATACTTTTCTCTTTGCAATAGATTGAGGGGCTCTGAGTACATAATGATAGAGTACGTATGACAATTAGGACAAAGTGAGTACGTTCATGATCCATTTCTTCCTTGAGTGTAAAATTCAAGAATTTTAAACATCAGCATCAAAAATGTAACTTCTTTCAACCTCCATTTCAGTATACACTTCATATATATTTTAATTTCTAATATAAAACATGATAAAATACATAAAAATCCTATGTTGAAATTTATCAGTAAGTCCTTTCTTTGGTTGTATAATTAAAAAATAATGTTCTGTTGCATTGTAAAATGCAACATGTGAAAATTTGTCCCCTTATTTTTTTTTTAATTTCTTTTTAAGGTTTTATTTTATTTGAGAGAGGGAGTATGCTTGCACAGTAGTGGAGAGGAGGGGCAGAGGGAAAGGGAGAAGCACATTCCCCCCTGAGGNAATTTCTTTTTAAGGTTTTATTTTATTTGAGAGAGGGAGTGTGCTTGCACAGTAGTGGAGAGGAGGGGCAGAGGGAAAGGGAGAAGCACATTCCCCCCTGAGGAGGGAGCCCAACTGGGGCCCTAATCCCAGGACCCTGGGATCATGACCTGAGCAGATGCTTAACCAACTGAGCCACTCAGGCACCCCCTATCTTATAAATATTTTAAGATTTATAACAGTTTCCTAGGGCTGCCCTAACAAAATAACATAAACTAGGGGACCTAACAGAAATTCACGTTCTCACAGTTCTGGAGGCTGGAAGTCTGAGATCAAGATGTCCTTAGGGTTGGTTCCTTTTGAGAGCTGTAAAGGAGAATTGTTCCACATCTCTCCTCTAGCTTCTGTTGGTTTGCCAGCAGTCTTTGGTGTTGCTCCCTGGGTGCCTATGTCCAAATTTCTGCTTTATGTAAAAAGACAGTCATATTCAATTAGGGGCCTACCCTGTTCCAGTATGACCTAATCATAACTAATCACATCTTCAGTGACCCCATTTCCAAGTAAAGGTCACATTCTGAGGTACTTGAGTGAGGACTTCAACATATGAATTTTGGGGGACCCAATTCATCTTTTAAAAGGGTTACTTCTATATTGTGAATATTCTTAACACAGAAACTAAGTATTTGTTTAAACTCCTACTTTATCATATAACTTGCAAAAAATTGAACCTAGATACTATAAAATCTCTAAGGAGAGATCAGGAAATTTACATGGAGACAAATAATGTTATGAAATACTGCTCTGTATGAAAGTGAATTACTCTTTTTTCTCTTCACTCAAAAGCTTACATTCTTACATGATAGAATAGAAATTTACCGACTTTATAACCTTTTGCTTTATACTTATGTCGAATATGTTTGTTTTCCTTCTTAGACTATAAATTTTGGAAGTTGATTATGCACACCTTTATTTTTAATTTCAGGTCTGTATGCTGCATATATTAGGCATTCAATAATTATTTCATCAGTAAATAAATGAATGACTAAAAGTGATGGTCTCAAAAACAACAACAACAACAACAACTGATTAAACTTCCCATGGCTACTTTGCATCTTTCTGATACACCATTTATTTCATTTGAGTAAACATTCTTTGAGTGGTATCTTTTATTTCCAGTGATTGCACAAGGTTTGTTATGTGGCTATGTAGGAATCAGTGCACCTTCGACTGTATTATACTCCAGGGTGAAATGTGGCATCTGCTCTGTAATGCACACAACATAGCACCAGATCGATTCCATCACCCAGGAGGAACATCAAGTCTGACTGAAAGCATAGTGGCTCAGATTTAGGACAGTCAAAATATAATTACCCCAAGATAAATTTGACCAGGAAAGTAGAATTAAGCAATTTTGCCAAGAAATCCATTGACTCTTTTGGAACAAGAGTAAAATGTCCCCTAGGCAGTTAGTAGAGTATAATCAAGGATACATGCCACATAGTGACACAGAAAAATATTCCTAGAGCTTTAGATTTTATGAGAAATTTGAGGTTGTAGATTGTTTTCAAAGATCCTAGAATTTTTTTTCAAATTGCAATGGAAGAGAAGTGGAAATAAGTGTATTTGTCATCCCATTTAGTATCTAGGAAGTTAAGATTGTCTTATGATCTTTTTACAAATATGGTAGTTAAGTAATATGAAATATTTCACTTTTATGTTTTTAGCAATATAGCTATATCAAGGTACCACACTTATTCAGGGGAGAAGCCAATGCACTTACCTGAAAGTAGGCAGTCCCTAACTCTACGTCAAAAACTAAAAATATTTTGGGGTAGTGGTCTTATAATTTCACAACTAAACATTCCAAAAGCAAAAGATAATGCAAATGCCCTAGGGCCATAATATGAATCAAACAAGCAACTTTAAGGTCATAACTTTCATATTATCAAATTCATGAGAATTTTGTATCTTATGCCATAATAAAGATTTGTTTTAATATCAATATAAAATATTTTTCCAATTTTTATTAAAATGATAAAATACAAAGATACACTTGCTTATTTTGTGAATTTGAGGATATTAGTGTGTTTTCCATATTTCAGTTTAAGGTAGTAGAATGAATTCAAGTTTTGAAGTCACTCTGACTTTCTTTCAAAAGTCATATGAGACATTTTCCATAACTTAGAGGCATTAGCTCTTTGCTCATTGAGGAAGATGACAGGTGGATTCTCACTGAACAACTTAAATTGTTGTTTTTTATTTAAAAATTTTTCACAGAAACTTATGCTTTATCTGGATAAAAGTATATAAGAAGCCAGTCTTTCGTATTTTGTAGAGATCTTTCTTTGTTGTTTCTTTTATTTTTTTAAAATACAGTTATTTTAAATTATTTTATGGTTGAATCACTGATTTTTTTCTTTCTTAAAGGAAAGTCCTTATTCAAATAAATAGTATTTTACATATATGTGATTTTTTAAAAATTGAAATTATACTAAGAATTTTCTCTGACCAGATAACTCTGAAAATATGCCATCTCATTTTTGGCCACTTTTGATTATCTTTAATTTAAGTTGAGATGTACCTGGTTGTATAACAAGTGATTTTCAGTTGCATCCTGGTGATTTTGGGTATTATGTTATAAAATGCAGGTTTTATTTAAATTTTCAATTTTAGCAGATGTTCACCCTGCTTATCTATTTTTAAATTTATTATTGAAGTGGAGTTGACATACATTATCTTAATTTCAGGTATACAATGTAGTGATTGCACAATTCTATATATTACTCAGTGCTCAACATGGTAAGTGTAGTCATCATCTGTCATCATAAAATGTGTTACAACATTATTGACTATTTTCCTTATGCTGTACTTTTAATCTATGTGACTTATTTATTTTATAACTAGAAGTTTGTACCTCTTATTTCCCTTAACCTGTTTCACCTATCCCCTAATGCATCCTCTCTGGTAACCATCAGTTCTCTGAATTTGAGTCTCTTTGGTTTTTTGTTTGTTTGTTTGTGCATTTGTTTTTTAGATTCCACATATAAGTGAAATTATATGGTGTTTATCTTTCTCTGTCTGACTTATTTAGCATAATACCCTCTGGGTCCATCTGTGTTCTTGCAGATGGCAAGATCTCATTCTTTTTTATGGCTGAGTAATATTCCATTGTGTAAAATAAATTAAAAATGGATGAAACACCCCAATATGAGACAGGAAATCATCAAAATCATAGAGGAGAACACGGGCAGTAACTTCTTAATGACATTGGCCTTAGAAGCTTCTTATTAGCAAAAGAAACAAAAATAAAAGTGAACTATTGGGACTTCAAGATAAAAAGCTTCTACACAGCAAAGGAAACAATCAACAAATCTAAAAGGTAGCCTTTGGAATGGGAGAAGATATTTTCAAATGACATATCTAATATAGGGTTAGTATCCAAAATATTTAAAGAGCTTATCAAACTCAACACCCAAGAAACAAATAACCCAGTTAAAAAATGAGCAGAAGACATAAACAGACATTCTTCCAAAGAAGACATTCAGATGGCCAGCAGACACATGAAAAGATGCTGAACATCACTCATCATCAAGGAAATGTGAGTCAAAACTACAATGAAATATCACTTATATCTGTCAGAATGGCTAAAATTAACAACACAGGAAACAGCAGGTGTTGGCAAGGATGTGGAGAAAGGGCAACCCTCTTACACTGTTGGTGGAAATGCAAACTGGCACAGCCACTCTGGAAAACAGTATGAACAGTATTAACTAAAAAAGTTAAAACTAGAACTGCCCTACAACTCAGCACTTGCACTATTAGGTATTTACTCAAAGGATACAAAAGCACTGGTTGAAAGGGGCACATGCACCCTGATGTTTATAGCAGCATTATCAAAAATAGCCAAATTATGGAAAAGCCCAAATGTCCATTGACTGATGAATAGATAAAGAAGAGGTGGTATATGTGTACTTTGGTATATTACTTAGCATAAAAAAGAATGAAATCTTGTCATTTGCAACAACATGCATGGAACTAAAGTATATTATGTGAAGCGAAATAAGTCAGTCAGAGAAAGACAAAGCCATATGATTTCACTCATATGTGGTATTTGAGAAATAAAACAGATGAACATAGTGGGGCAGAAAGAAAGAGGCACACTGTAAAACACACTTTTTCTTTTAAGATTTTATTTATTTATTTGACAGAGAGAGATTACAAGTAGGCAGAGAGGCAGGCAGAGAGGAAAGAGGAAGCAGGCTCCCTGCTGAGCAGGGCTCAATCCCAGGACCCTGAGATCATGACCTGAGCCAAAGGCAGAGGCTTTAATGCACTGAGCCACCCAGGCGCCCCAAGCAGACTCTTTACTATGGAGAACACACTGAGAGTTGCTGGAGGGGAGATGGGAGGGGGGATGAGTTAAATGTTTGATGGGTGTTAAGGAGGGCACTTGGGAAGAGCAATGGGTATTGCATGTAAGTGATAAATCAATAAATTCTACTCCTGAAACTAATATTATACTGTGTATTAAGTAACTGGAATTTAAATAAAAACTTGAAGCAAACAAAAAAATAAATAAAATAAAATAATATTCCATTATGTATATATACCACATCTTTTTTATCTATCTATTGATGGATACTTGGGCTGTTCCATATCTTGACTATTATAAATAATCCTTCAGTAAACATAATACATACATAGGGGTTCATATTATCTTTTCGAATTAGTGTTTTTGTTTTCTTTGGGTAAATTCCCAGTGAAATTACTGGATCATATGGTATTTCTATGTTTAAGTTTTTGAGGAAACTCCATACTGTTTTCCACAATGATTACACCAATTTACACTCCCACCAACAGTGCACAAAGGTTCCCTTTTTTCTACATCCTTGACAACACTTGTTATCGCTTGCCTTTTTGATACTAGCCATCCTGGCTATTGTGAGGTGATATCTCGTTGTGGTTTTGAATTGCATTTCCCTGATGATTAGTGATGAGCATCTTTTCATGTGTCTTTTGGCCATCTATATGTCTTTTTTGGAAAAATATCTATTCGGGTCCTCTGCCCACTTTTTAATTGGATTCTTTGGGTTTTTTTGGCATTGGGTTGTATGAATTCTTTATGTATTTTGGATATTAATATTTTATCAGTATGTCATTTGCAAATATCTTTCCTCATTCAAATAGGCTGCCTTTTTATTTTGTTGGTGGTTTCCTTTGCTGTGCAAAATCTTTTAATTTAGGTATAGTCTCAATAGTTTAATTTTGCTTTTGTTTCTCTTGTCTAAACATCCGTAAAAATATTGGTAAGGCAGTGTCCAAGAGATTATTGCCTACATTTTTTTAGGAGAGTTTTAAATATTTAAATATCATCCTTTTGTTTTCCAAAGATTGTCCTCCTGTTTATAAAGTGAACTAGTAGCACAAGAAGCATAGTGTAAATCTGAGGACTAGGGGAATAGTAAAAGACCTCTGGACTACTGGATTGCATTTCCTTGGAAAGAGATTGAAGAAATCTAAGCACTGAGTTAGTCTTTCATTATTCCGGTATGTTCCCCCAAATTCCAGAATAAGAACTAAAGGGAATATATTTTTCAGTATACCAACTGTTTGGGTTGGAAATCTTACTGGAAATGGATTTCCAAGCAATTTGTGCCTACTGCATTAAGGCAAATTCCTTTGTCTCACTTAAAAGGTTTTCCAAGTACCAACCCTAATATATCTCCATAGTCTCCCTTATACTGTCAGACACTTCTACTCAAAATAGATTATGCAGTGCCCCACCCCCCACATAAACTTCACATTTTCCCTCTTTCATCCCTTTAGTTATATTATTCCTTTGCCTGATATAGTTCCTAACCACCTTGGAATAACTATCTAGCTCTTTCTAACTCCACCTTTCAAAAATTAAATCCTCTGTTCAAGGCCAAATTCAGAATGCTAGTTTTTTCATGATCTTTTTTGATTCCACCAACTGAGTATAGTAGCATTTACCTCCCCTAAAGCCACACACAAGTGTTAATATCTGTCTTATGCAGGTATTGTTTTTTTAATTATAATTATGTTTGTGATAATACTGTTTGTATTTTTTAGCTTCATTTTAGAAAAAATGTTTTCTTAATATTTCTACCTCCACAAAGCATAATGTTTTGTATATGTTTGGAATAAATTAGTGGGTATGGGAGTTGGTGGGAAAATGGGAGGAGGTGGTCAGAGAGGGGTATAATAGAGATTACAAAGGGACAATAGGAAAATTTTAGAAGTGATGGGTATATTCACTATCCTAGCTTTGTAGAGGGCCTCATGGATGTATATGTAGGTCAAAACTTATCATTTAAGTATGTGTTGTTTATTGTTAATTCTGCTTCAGTAAAACTGTTTACAAAACTGATGTTTGTGCAAAAAAGGAAGTAGAGTGCTTTGTGAGGGAACATCAGGATAATCAGTGAAGTCTCTTTTGTAGATAACAATGAGGTCTACTCCTAATCAATGAGAAAGAACTATACTCAATAGAATTCTGAGAACAGATTTATCCAGATAGAGGGAACAGCTACAAGATGTATAGAGCTTAGAGAACTGATGAAAATAAAATGAACAGAGAAAGTCAGGAGTGGGAGACTAGTAACGAATTAGGTTGTAATGGTGGGTAGGGGTTCCTCAAGATAGAGAGTTTGGATTGTATTTGAAATAAAAAGAGAGGTTACTAAAGGCTTACTAAAGATGGTTGAGCAAGATTGTATTGACATAATCCAATGGATTGCTCTCTTTGAGATATGTGGACAGTAAGTCCATGTGTCTGCATGATAGATAGGGATAGGGATGTGAGAATGGTGGTGGGAATTAAAGTAGAAGCAGAAAGACTAGATGTCCTAGGAAGATGGGAGACTCTGGGCTGGGTTGAGGTGATAGAAGTGTGGGTGGGGAACTGTGAATCAGTTCCTAATATATTTTAATGGTAGAAGTCAAGGTGTTTGTAAGTGGTTTAGTAAGTATGGAATCAGATAGAAGAATAAAGCATTATGATTAAGTTTCTGGCTCTAAGAAATTAGATAAAAGGAGGTTGCACTTACTGAACTGGAGAAAGCTGTAGGAGTTTTTGTGTGTATGTGTGTGGGCAAATCAGAATTCTGATTTGGATATGTTGTATTTCAAAGGGTTGTGAAAGGTTCAGGTGGAGATGTAGAAGAGTCCGGGCATTACAAAGAAATTTTAGGCTAGAAATAAAGTGCAGTTAGATTTAAACACATACATATGCACCCCAATTTAAATAGTTTGAATAAGTCCCCCTTCAACTCACTGAGAATATAACCCAGGATGAGTGCGGGCCTAAAGGGGTTAGTCTAGTGGTTCTTGAGCAATCTCAGTCCCTTCATACCTCTCACAGTGTAGGCATCTTGCAGCCAGACTTTGAGATTTCAGTTGTCTTTGATATAATGTAGATCTGAAATACATGCTAGGTATTTTATTTGCTTATCAAAGAAACAGTAATCTCTATCCATTCTGGAGGAATAAAAGATAGGTAGGTTGGTCTCTAAGAAGGTAACTTCCCAAAGCATGATCAAATGTAATTTTGACCATCATTTCTTTGAGTCTTATCCTCTGACTTTGAAAAAAACTAAGACATATAAATGGATCATCAGTATAATGATAGTATTTAAGGCCAAAGAATGAATGGGATTATTTGAGAAAAGGAGAGAGGAAAGACACCCTCAATTTAGCCCTCAGAATTCTATCATTCAGAAAATCAGAAATCTGGTACAGAAAGAAGGGCTAGTAGCAATAACAGAAATAGGCCATGGAGTAGGAGAAAAACAGAGTGCATAATATTGGAAACCCAAGAGAAAAAGATTATGAGATGTGATTAACTATGTCAGATGTTGCTGGAGATTGGATAATATGAAAAACAGACTATGTCATATTCTCTGTTATACCCTGTGCCCAATACAGAGCCCTGCACTCAGGAGGTATTCAGAAAATATAGGTTGTTTATGTACCAAAACATCCCATCATACTCTCCATGAATGATATGATGAACCATGGTTTATTTGAGGAGTTTTTATGCTATTTTCCCTCTAAAATATAAACAAATTCATGTGGTTACCTATAAAACTCTGTATCTGAAACTACTATAACATAGTACATAGAGTTGGGGAATTTAATTGCAGCATGAATACCAGTCCAGAATAATCCATTATAATTAATGGCTGCATTTTTATTTGGTTTTTTTTTTTAAAGATTTTATTTATTTGTTTGACACACAGAGAGAGAAATTACAAGTAGGCAGAGAGGCAGGCAGAGAGAGAGAGAGAGGAGGAAGCAGGCTCCCCACCGAGCAGGGAGCCCGATGCGGGCCTCGATCCCAGGACCCTGAGATCATGACCTGAGCCGAAAGCAGAGGCTTTAACCCACTGAGCCACCCAGGTGCCCTTTTATTTGGTTTTAACTAGTCCCTTTACTCTATGATTCTGAAAGCTATTTACCAATATACATTAAAAAAAAAAGCAGAGCTGATGTTGAGGCATAAGATGGGAACTATTCAGTTTTCCAATCAGTTGGATGAGTGCTAAGGGCTGACCTACGTGTTATCTAATTTCAGAAGAGCTGAAAGTACAAGACAGGTATTTATGCATTCTCTAGAAATATTTCAAAAATTATGATATTTCTGTCAGTGAGAACTATTTGTAGAAATATTCCATTTTGAATAGTCTGGTAGGATTTTAATGTATTTCAGTTATGTTGGAAAAGGGAAAAACAGGATAAATATAGCTTCAGTTATTTAAACACACATACGCATGTGCACATGCATGCATGCGTGCACAGGCGTTGGCACAAAACCCCAACTCACCTTTCTTGGCCAGCATAATTGATCTTTCTGTAAGGTAATTCCATAAGGGCCTCTTCCTGAGTATTTCTCTTGATTTATGACTTCCTTTTTATTAAAACTTTTTCAAGCAGGACCAATCTGACTGCTGAATGATTGACAGAGTTGAAACCTTTGCTAAGACATCAGGCTCAAAATGTTCTAAAATTGTGATCGATTGCAGAAAGAAGTTGTTACAAAGGAATTTAAAAATATAAGCCATTAAGCTAGACCTAAGTAAAATGTAGGTTCTACCTGTTTTAATTTTCTGGGTTTAGTCTTCATTCTGACTTTGGAAATATGGACACTAGTCCTCAGATATGAAGAATTTTATTCCTAATTTGTATTTTAAAAATATATTTAGGGGCGCCTGGGTGGGTCAGTTGGTTAAGCGTCTGCCTTGGGCTTGTGTCATGATTCCAGGGTCCAGAGGTCAAGTCCCATGTCATCAGGCTCTCTGCTCAGTGGGAAGCCTTCCTATCCCTCTCCCTCTGCCTGCTCCGCCCCCTGCTTGTGCTCTTTCTCTCTCTGTCAAATGGATAAATAAAATCTTTAAAAAAAGATGTTTAATATCTAAGGATATCTATTTCATGTAGATCGAGGATTATAGATTTTAATTTTGTTTTTATTTTTGTTGAATAAATTTGATATGTAATACTGTTTAAATTAAGATGTGTAGCATGTTACTTTGCTACATTCATATGTTGTAATATGATTGCTAATTTAGCAATATTTACCCAGTGCGTAATTATAGTGCCATATTATTTTCTATATTCATTATACTGTGCTTTAGATCTTCTCTATGGCTTGTTTATTACTCTTTATAAGTTTATACCCTTAAATAGTGTCATCGTTCTTATCTTTCCCCCAACCAGTCCCCTGGTAACAACCATTTTAACTTTCTGTTCTTTACAGCTTTTAACATTTTTGATTCCACATGTAAGTGATACCAGACAGTATTTGACTTTTTCAGACTTACCTTACTTAGCATAATGTGCTTGAGGTCCATCTATGTTGTTGCAGATGAGAAGATGTCTTCCTTTCTCATGGCTGAATAATATCACATTGTGTGATATCTTTTTTATTCATTAATCTGTTGATGAACATTTGAGTTATTTCCATATCTTGGCTATTCTGTGTAATGCTGTGGTAAACATGGGAGCGTATATATCTTGTCAAAATCATGTTTTCATTTTCTTTGGGCATATGCTCAAAAGTGAAATTGCTGGATCATATAGTAGATCTATTTTTAATTTTTTGAGGAACTTTCATGTTGTTTTTCCATAGTGATTGGATTAATATACATTCCCACCAACAATGCTTATAAGGGTTCCCTTTCCACCACATCCTCACTAGCATCTGTTGTCTCTTCTTGAGTATAACCATTTCAACAGGTGTGAAGTGTATCTCTTTATGGGTTCGATATTTCCCTGATGATTAGGGATGTTGAGCATCTTTTCAGGTATCTGTTGACATTTTTGATGTCTTCTTTGGAGAAATGTCTATTTAGTTCTGCCCATTTTTTAATCAGATTTTTTTTATTAGTGAGTTGACTGAGTTCTTTATATATTTTGGGTATTAACCCTTATCTGATATGTGATTTGCAAAAGCTTTCTCCCATTCTGTAGGTTTTCTTTTCATCTTGTTAATTCTTATGCTGCTCAGAAGCTTCTGTGTTTGATATAGTCCCATTTGTTGATTTTTATTTTTATTTGTGCTTTTGGCACAATTTACTGCCCCAAATTACTGCCAAAACCAATATTAATGAACTTTTCCCCTATGATTTCTTCTAGGAGTTTCACGGTATCAGATCTAAAGCTTAAGTCTTTGGTCCATTTCTAGTTAATTTTTGTGAGTTGTGTGAGATAGGATCCAACTTCATTGTTTTGCATGTGTTTTCCCAGTTTTCTTAGCACTATTTATTGAAGATACTAACCTTTATCCACTAGATATTCTTGGCTCCCTTGTTGAACATTAGTTGACTGTATATTCTGTGATTTAATTCTGGGTTCTCTATTCCATTGGTCAATGTGCCTAATTTTGTACCAGTACACTACTGTTTTTATTACTATGGCTTTTAGTATAGTTTGAAATCTGAAAGTGCTTTGTTCTCTTTTTTTCAAGATTTCTTTGGCTATTTGGGTCTTTTGTGGTTCCACAAAAATTTTAGGATTATTTTTTCTATTTCTTTGAAGAACGCCTTTGATATTTTGATGAGGATTGCATTGAATCTGTAATTGTTTTAGGTAGTATGATCATTTTAACAATATTAATTCCTCTGATCCATGAACATGGGATATCTTTCCATTTGTTTGTCATCTTCAATTTCTTCCAGCAAAATTTTGTAGTTTTCATTATGCAGATCTTTTATTTTCTTGGTTAAATGTATTCCTAATTATTTTATTATTTTTAATGTTGTTGCAAAGGGGATAGTTTTATTTATTTATTTTTTGGATACTTTATGATTAATGTAAAGAAATGCAAATGATTTCTATATGTTGATTTTGTATCCTGCCACTTTACTGAAATTGTTGATTAATTCCAACAGTTTTTTGACTGATTTTCTGTGCTATTCTATAGATGGGATCATATTATCAGCAAATAATGACAATTTTATGTCTTCCTTTCCTAGTTTGATGCCTTTTGTTTTTGTTTTTGTTGTTGTTGTTTTTTTTTCTTTTTGTCTTGCCTGTTTGCTCTGGTGAAGACGTCTAGCAGTAATTTCAATAGGAATTGTTAGAGTGGAAATCCTTACTTTGTTTCTGAAGAGGAAGCACTTTTAATTTCNTTTTTTTTTTTTGTCTTGCCTGTTTGCTCTGGTGAAGACGTCTAGCAGTAATTTGAATAGGAATTGTTAGAGTGGAAATCCTTACTTTGTTTCTGAAGAGGAAGCACTTTTAATTTCTCTCCATTGTGTGTAATGGGTTTGTCACATATGGCTTTTATTATGTTGAAATATCCTCCTTCTGTATCCAATGTCTTAAAGATTTGTATCATGAAAGAATTGTATTTTATCAGACGCTTTTTTTTTACATTTATTGAGATGATCATATGATTTTTTATCTATCATTTTATTGTTATTTTATTGTTGTGGTGTATTACATTTATAGATTTGTGTATATGATTTGTGTATAGATTTATGTTGAATCACTCTTGCATCCCAGGGATAAATCTCACTTGGTCATGGTGTGTCTTTGTAAAGTGTTCTTGAATTAGGCTTGCTAAAATTTTGCTGAAAATTTTGCATCTGTATTCATCAGGGATATTGGTCTATAGTTTTATTTTCTTGCAGTAGCCTTATTTTTTTTTAAGATTTTATTTATTTATTTGACAGAGAGAGATCACAAGTAGGCAGAGAGGCAGGCAGAGAGAGAGGAGGAAGCAGGCTCCCTGCTGAGCAGAGAGCCCAATGCGGGCCTTGATCCCAGCACCCTGAGATCATGACCTGAGCCGAAGGCAGAGGCTTTAACCCACTGAGCCACCCAGGTGCCCTTGCAGTAGCTTTATATCTGGTTTTGGTATCAAAGTAATGCCTCATGGAATGAGTTGGGGAATATTCCCTTCTCCTTGAGAGTTTGGAAGAGTTTGAAGAGAATTGATGTTAATTCCTCTTTAAATATTCAGTAGAATTCTGCAGTGAAACCATCTGTTCCTGAAAAAGTTTTCTTTGTTGGGAGTTTTTTTTTATTACTGATTTGATCTCTTTACTCATTACTGATCTGTTCAGATTTTCTATTTATTCCCGATTCAGCTTTAATGGGTTATGTGTTTCTAGAAATGTATCAATTTCTTCTAGGTTATATACTTTATTGGCACATAATTGTCCATAGCAGTCTGTTATTTCTGTGTATTTCTATAGCATCAGTTATAATTTCTCCTTTTTCAGTTCTAATTTTATCTGAGTCTTTGCTCTCTTTTTCTACTTAGTCTAGCTAAAAGTTCGTCAGTTTTGTTTATCCTTTTGAAAAAACAGCTCTTGTTTGCATTAGTCTTTTCTATTGTTCTTCTGATCTCTATTTCATTGATTTTTGCTCTGGCCCTTATTATTTACTTATTATTTCCTATTATATCCTCTTTGGGCCTGATTTGTTCTTCTAGTTCCTGAGGTGTTAAGTTAGATTATTTATTCAAGATATTTCTAGCTTCTTAATTTATGTATTTATTGCTTTAAACTTTCTTCCCAGAACTGTTTTTGCTATATCCCACAACATTTGATATGTTTGTTCTCATTTTCATTTGTTTTGAGATCATTTTTTTCTTTTTTTGCCCAGTGTTTGTTTAGAAGTGTGTTGTTTAGTTTCCACAAATCTGTAGACCTTATTACTTTCCTCTTGTTGGTTCCTAGTTTCATGCCATTATCAAAGAAGATTATTGGTAAGATTTCAGTCTTCTTAAATTTGCTGAAATTTGTTTTATGGACTATCATATGATCTATCCTGGAGAATGTTTCATGTGTACTTAGTAAGAATGTCTGTTCTGCTGTTGGATGGAATGTTCTGTGTATTTCTTCTAAGTCCATTTATTTTAAAGTTTCAATTTAGTTTCATTGTTTCAATTCCAATGTTTCCTTGTTGATTTTCTGTCTGGATGATCTATCCATTGCTGATAGTGGGGTATTGAAGTTCCCTACAATTATTGCGTTGGTATTGTCTATTTCTCTTAAGATCTGTTATAAATTACTTAATATATTTTGGTGCTCAGGTGTTGGGAGTGTATATATTTACAATTGTTATATCTTCTTGATTCTTGATGTATTGACCTTTTTATTCTTTTTTTTTTTAAACCTTTTTATTCTTATATAATGACATTCTTCATCTCTTGTTACCCTTTTTGGCTTGAAGTCTTTTGTTTAAGTATGGCTACACCCCCCTTCATTTTGTTTCCATTTCCTTGGAATAACATCTTTTATCCTGTAGGCAGCATAAAGTTGGGTCTTGCTTATTTTTTAAAATTATCCAGCCACTCTGTGTCTTTGGATTGGGGAGTTCAATCTATTTATATTTAGAGTGATGAATAATATGTAAGGATTTACTACTGCCATTTTTTCTTTTGCCTTCTGGGTATTTTCTCCATTCTTTTTCTTTCTGTTTCTGTTTGCCCTTAAAGTTGGCATTTCTCCAGGGTAAATTTCTCTGTCTCCCTTTTTTTTTTATGTTTTGTGTGTCTGCTCTAGTGTTTTGCTTTGTGGTTATCCTGAGATTTATAAAAAACATCATATATATAAAATAGTGGGGTTTTTTTCCCTGCTAATAGTAATTTATCTTCATTTGCCTATAGGTTCCATCCTTTTACTCTTCCCTTTTATATTTTTATTATCACAAATGATCTCTTTTTATGCTGTGATTTGTTACCAAGTTGTAGTAGCTATACTAATTTTCAAAGCTCTTTTCCTTTAATCTTTATGCTCTCGTTGAGTTAAATATACTATTTTTAAAAAGCTACAGTATTATAATTTTGACTGACTATTGATCACCTTCATCATAGTTTTGTGTATTAATATCTTTTCAGTCTGAAGAATTTCTTTCAACATTTCTTGTAAGTCAGGTCTAGTGGTGGTGAATTTCCTCAGCTTTTTGTTTGTGGGAAAGTCTTTATATGTCCTCCATATCTGAAGGATCACTTTTTTCATGGGCACTTTTTAATTTTTCAGTATTTTTAGTGTATCATTCCACTCTTTTCTGGCTTGTAGAGTTTCTGCTGAGAAATCTGCTAATAGCCTATTGAGGGTATTTTTGTAGGTTGTTGTCTTTTTTCCCCCCTTGGCTGCCTTTAAAGGTCTTTATCATTAACTCTTGACAATTTTAATATAATATGTTTTGGAGAGGGTATTTGTTTGTTTGTTTGTGATGAGATAATAAGGTGTTCCACTAGTGTCACAGACTTGTGTATACAGTTCTTTCCCAGGATTGGTAAGTTCTTAGTTATTATTTCTTTAAATGCACTCTCTATCCCATTTTCCCTCTCTTCTTCTGGGATACCTATATTCTTATGTTTGCTTTTTTAATGAACCCAAATAGGAAGTTCTCATAGGATTTCTTCACTTTCTAAAATTATTCATTCTCTCCCCTCTTTCACCTGAATTATTTCTATATTTCTATCTTTAAACTCACTAATTCTCTCTTTCATATGATCTCTTCATATGAATGTATTCTAATATATTCTTCATCTCAGTATTGTATACTGCAGCTATGGAATTTCTGTTTGGTTCTTTTTAAGAATGTCAGTCTCTTTAAAATACTCATTTTATTTGTTAATTTCATTCCTGAGGTGATTGTATTGCCTTTCTGAGTTTTCTTGTAGCTCACTGAATTTTTTCACAATAACTATTTTAACTTCTTTACCAGTTAGTTTACAATGTTACATGTATTTGAGTTTTCTTGCTTGGAAATTATCATTTTTCTTTCTGTGATCCAGCATTACCATGATTTTTCATAGTGTTTGGTGAGAAGTACCTCTGCTGCCCTGTTTGAAGTAGCCAACAGTTTCTTATTCGGGCAAGGTTTTGTTTACTTTGATTCCAACAGTTAAACAGTTTGGTAGTTAAGAGCCTTCCTTTTGGTTTCCAGAAGGTGGAGCTATAGCACAAGTTTTTGGTTTTTCTTGCCTGAGCTGACTCCTTGCTAAATTTGGGAGTGCTGTGTATTAAAAAAAGAAGGAGGGGGCGCCTGGGTGGCTCAGTGGGTTAA
>LNAC01000085.1:220700-355312 GCA_002007465.1 Ailurus styani
GAAGAAGAAGAAGAAAGAAGTAGAGGAGGAGGAGGAAGAAGGAAGAAGAAGGAGAAGAAGAAAGAAGAAGAAAGGCAAAGGGTGATGGGATTCATGGGTGGTCCTTTTGTATCCCAGGGCCGACTGCAGGAGATGCTCTCCTTTAGTTTTTGTCTGCCTACTTCCTGTCCTTTTTCTCCCCTTGTTCACTGTAGTCTCTCTTCAGAGAGAGCAACTGGTTTCTCCAGCTGCAGTGTATGGCTGGCCAACCCCCATTTACAGCCCCCTTCACTCTCCATGCTCTCTGCCAGAAAGGTTGTGCGGGTTCACTCCCAGACGAGCCACGACCTTTTCTGCCATCAGCGCCTTGGTTGCTGCCATCTCCACTGCCATTTCCTTCATTCCCCCAGTTTCCTCCCAGTCTTATCCACCCACTTTTGTGTGCACAGATGGATGGATCTCTTGGGTGTCCCAGTACACTGTGCAGTGGTGCGTTTTTTTCATTGTGGATGTCCAGTTAGTTGTAAATTAAAGAGGAGAGAAAGAAGGAAGGACTCATGCTACCATCATTCCCTAGATTTTCATTTTGTATATGCTTAATTATATTTTAGCTTTATGAAGGTATTTATTGTTTTGATTATCCACATTTCCTATACTATAGGTACAGAAGGTGCTGAATAGAATTGAGGAGACTGATTTTCAAAGTAACACAACTAGATAAGTGAGGCAAAGATTTTAGTATTGCATTTCCAATGATTTAAGTCTGATTATTAAACTATTAATGAGCATAATAAAAGAAAATATAATGTAAACACAATTGATAGTAAAGAGTATTACAGTATAGCTGTTATTAAACATAAATGAATTGCCCTAATGCAGAAAATTTGTTCTTTAAAAAAAGTAACAATGCATAGATAATGAAATTCTACAAAATATGTCATTTTGTGTGAATATTGTGGACTATGTATTCATCGCTCAAAAAGAGTTCACTTTTCATTGTTCTTTAGAGGTGTTATATTACTGAGAACATGTGAAAATGCAAATAGTTTTTATAGCTCTAAGTATATTTTTCATGAGTACACATAAGCCACATTATCTGGAACATATGAATAATAGTTAAATCATGTAAACTGTAGGAGTGTTTAGGTAAGAGGGAGACTACCTAAAGTAAAATAGTTTAGGACATTGGATGGCTTTGGAATAAATTAGTTTTTGTTTGCTATTTGATCTAGCCATGTCATAAAGACGTGATTTGTATGCAGAGAAGAAACTTTTTCATGTATAAGGCTAATATCTAGTTCTAGAACATGACAGAAACCCAGTTAAATAGGGAAGAGGATATCTGTCAGATCCAAGTGTCATAACTTACGTGAAATTAGGTATAAAGCATTTTAGATCTTTACCATTAGACTGTTGGTAGCACTGAGATGCTCAATTTGGGGCTCAATTTGGACCACATAGCTTAGTGAGGGTCCCCAAATGTTATGGCTGAATCACAAGGTCCAAGGAGGCCTCACATACTTAGACTCATTTCAGGCTGTTGACATAAGGAAAAGGGATCCCATGTAGGCAACAGAATAGCCTGGCAGTTGTTGTACTCTTACGCAGAGTTTGGTTTCTGCAAGGACGTTGATATCTGTGTTGAAGTGGAACCCAAAGCAGTGGTTGGAGGTACAACCATAAGGTTTAATTTCTTAGGAGACAGGACTAGAAATGTTTAGGCAGGTTTTCATGGTCCCAATAACATTAGACTGGGGTAAGGGAAATGAGGCAAGCATGCAATTATACCAAAATAGTACAGGTAGAATGAGGGGAGTAGGTGAGAGATAGTACTCACTGGACAGGTGTCCAGGGGTTTGGTAGACCCACTCAAGGCTGGGGGAAGCAAAGAAATTCCAGAGTCTGGCTGCTTATGGTTTGGGACTCCAGATGTACTAGACTGGGTTAGCATGGATCAAGGCTTGAACATCTGTTTCAGCAACTGACTAGGGCCAGAGAATTTGAGGAGCATTTTGATATTATGATATATTTAAAAACATCATATATCTGGATCTCAGAGGGTCCTAAACAGAGGAAGGGATGACATGGCTCCAGTTTCAAAGCACAGAGGAAATGTGAGGAGAAGGATCCTTGCACAAACCTACACATGGGAGGTTGTGGGCAGTGGTGGTTCACATTCTAATGAGCAGAATTAATATCTTCCTGAAAGAGCCAGTACAGTTTAGTGTGTTCAGATGTAGAATAGTCAGGATTGAAGGAAGTCATTAGCTCTCTTATTGATCAGTGGGTTGGTGGTAACTAGTTACTGTCCAAAATTGAGAAAAAGCAATGTAGTGGCTCAGATTCATATTCCTGACTTTTCAGAAAAGTCAGAAAAGCTTTCCATTAGGTTTCCACTTAGGCCTTTCGCTTTGCAAGTAGGATATTAGGGGTACTCTTTCTGAGTCATGCAAGAAGTTAGAGGCTCCATAAAGGTTCTACTTCTGTCCAGTAGACTTCCCACTGCATAATATTTTGGTCTAGAATTAAATTAATTACTACGTAAGTGTTTCTTCTACATGACATACCAAGGTTACTTCTATTTCTGGAAATATTTAGATGATGGCTCATTCTTTTATCTTTCAAAAGATTCCCTGTTTGAAGCTTTTACTGTGGGTTGGACAATTTATAATATTTGAGAAGGTAATGGGAATTTTGAGAGGAAAATAAATTACAGGTATTGAAGAATCCCTGTTAAAAGTTTTTCCCCCTATACTTTGTGGTATGTAATAATGTATGTACTCACACCTTACTGCCTACTTAAAGTATTTTACTAAAGACTACTTTGCAGCAATTATACTAATAGCAAATCTTGTCGTTGAAACAAGAAATATTAGGGCATTGTAGGAGGTGATAATAATCCTCTTTATAGTTGATAATATACTTTGAGTACCCCTGCTTTCACACACTTAAAACTTCCTAAAATAATTGCTCCTTGGATGCATAAGCTTTGTTTTTCGAAAACAGAGAAACATTTTATATTTTGAAAGTTAAAAGAAACTATTTAAAATATTCGAATGAGGCAGGAAATGCTTATATGTAATCACCAAATATATTTAAAGATGCTTTAATATCCAAACTTGGGATCTTTATATAAATCTGTATTTCAATTTGGGGAAAAATGATAAAACCATGAGATTTGAAGACAAATTCAAGATTATTTTAAAAAAAAACCCATGGAAACCAAATGTCAGCACCCATTACTAGAGATAGTCATCATAAAGTAACTTTTCCACCAAAATCACTGGTATAATTTTTTGTTAACTCTTCCTTAAGGTTTTAATGTATACTCTTCCTTAGGGTTTTAATGTAAACTCTTCCTTTAATGTTTTCTATTTCATTGTTTAGTTTTTTTTACACCATTTGTAAAAGCTATATCTAACAGGGAAATTAACCCCAAATGTGTCATAAATGCTGAAAAAATGTTTTTGCAATTTTTAATTTGCTTTTGTTTATGCTGTTTCTTCACTCAAGTAGAAATACTAAAATTTTGGGTATTCAAACTTATATACTTTTGCATTATGATTCTCCATTTTTCTTATGCTTAGAAGGTTTTCCCAGTCCAAGAATATTCATAAAATTTTCTTCCACATTTTTACATAGTGGTGTTATTATTGTTGCTATTTAAATCTCAGGTATATTTATTGTTATTTAAATTTTTGGTCTGCCTCAAATTTATTTTGGTATAATAAATAAGATTGGGATATAACACTTTTTCCCTAGAATTAATACCTAATTGTCCCTGTATAAATGTTTGAGTTATCAGTTTTTTAGAATCTCATTTTTGTTTCCATAATAGAATTTCATTCAAAATAGTAATTGTAAATAAACAAAACCTTGTTTAATTTGTTTTCTTTAAATACTGCCTTCTCTGTTATTGTCCTTGGAAAATCCCTAGAAGGAATTTTGAATAGTCTTAGAACAGTAAGTAATCCTATAATAATACATCTAGATAAGACTTTTGAAAATTCCCAAGTTTTTTTTAGAATACTTACCTGAAATTTCTTAGGAAATTATCCTCTTATTTTTCCTAGTTTAGCTGTGTTTTGCAAATTATAGGAAATAAGTATCTTTTTATGGAGCCTCCCATTTGTAAAATAAAGAGTTTTTTTTTTTTTAATTTTGGAATAGTTTTAGATTTGCAGAAAAAAAGCTATGTAGAGTCCCCAGATCTCACAACCTGGTTTCCCTAATTATTAACATTTTACATTATATATAATGTATATTTACATTATTATTATACATTTGCCACAAATAATGAAAAAAATATGGATACATTGTTATTCACTGAAGTTCACACTTTATTCAGAGTCTGTCGGTTTTTACTAAGGAAAAACTAGAGAAACACAGTTCTTGCTTCTGTTCCAGGATCCCATCTAGAACACCATGTTACATTTCCTTGTTGCTGTAGTCTGAATTTGTGTGTCCCACCCTTGAAAAATTGAAGTCCTAGTGTCCCGTGTTATGATGGGGGGGTCTATGGTCCTTAGGTCGTGAGGATGGAGTCCCTAGGAATGGGACTAGTGCTCTGATAAAAAGAGATTGCAGAGAGGGATCACTTCCACCTGTGAGGATACAAGAAGTCTGAGACACAGGAGAGGCCCTCATCCAACCATCCTGGCACCCTGATCTCAGACTTCCAGCTTCCAAAGCTATGAGAAATAAAGCCACCCAGACTGCAGTATTTAATTATACTGCCTGAACAGACTAAGACAGTTGTAATGTCTTTTCAGGTTCTTCTGAGCTGTTTCTCAGACTTTCCTTATTTTGATGATATTGAAAGTGATGAGATACCTGGTCAGCTATTTTGTAGACTTTCCATCAACTGTGATTTGTTTGATGTTTTTCTCATGATTAGTCTGGGGTTATGGGTCTTTGGGAGGAAGAGTACAGAGATAAAGTGCCATATGTTATTACATTCTATCAAGGGTACACACTAACAACATGACTTATCACTGTTGATCACCTGGCTAAAGTAGTGTTTGTCAGCTTTCTCCACTGAAAAGTTATTCTTTTTCCTGTCCCTTCTGTACTCCACTCTTTGGAAGGAAGTCATAATGCATAGCCCATTCTTAAAGAATGTGGAGTTATGCCCTACTTCATGGAGAGCAAAGTATCTGCATATATTATTTGGAATCCTTCTGCATGGAAGAGTTGTCTATTCTCCCCCATTCATTTTTTCAATCATTTTTTATATAATTATGGAATTCTATGTTTATTTTATACATTGGGTCCATTTTTTAAAAATCTAAAATGAATTCATCTTGGGAAAACACCAATTGGCTAGTAGACAGCAGAGCTGAGGACAGATCCAAGATGATGTGAGGAACAAAGACTAGAGCCTTAGTCAATGCTTAGAGAAGCAACCTCTGGAAGCAGAACAGGGCCAAAGGATTAACTGATAAAGAGAAACCATTAAAAACAATTTTGAATTATTTTTATTTACTCAAAATTTGACAAGGATGACATAACCAAGACTTGCTATGTTTTCCCCAATATCTGTTTTCTCTCTTCTTCTAAAGTAACCACTCTGATACCTAACCAGAATAAAGACTACATTTTCCAGCTTACAGTGAATTTATTTATTGTCCTATGACTAAGCTCTAACGATTGGAATATTAAAGAGAATTGATGCTTGTGACTTCTGGGATAATTCCTTAATAATTAGGAATGCAGGTACAGTGGAGAGCAATTCAAGGTTATGCTGAGGATGCAGTGTGATAGGCAGCAGTCTGGGAATGAGCTATAAAATAGAAAGATCCTGGGTGACTTGTGAAGCCATCAAAGCGAGACTGGCTGGCAGCACTTGGATTATTACCTGGTCTGTGAGAAACAAACCTGCATGTAGTTTAAGCTCATAATATTCTATTATAATTGATCATAATTTACCGGTTAAGATATATTTTAAAATGTGGAGGAAGGAAATTGATCAGGAAGAAACAAACCTACATATAGTTTAAGCTTGCAATATTCTACTAAAATTGATCATAATAATAATATACTGGTTAAGATATTAAAAAAAAGAAGGGGGAGGAAATTGAATTTTTTCCCAACTATTTATATTAGTTTAAGGGTTTAAAAAAAAGGCAAGTGGAAAATTGTGCATTTCAGGCTTTTTCTATTTAAGACATGTGTGATAAGCATTTTTTTTCCCCCTCAGAGAGTTTTTCTAAAAGATGCTGGAGCCCTTAAGAAATGTTATGGCTGAATAATCTTACTCAAAGTTCTCTCAAGATAGTTTGTTTTCCCCAGATGATCCCTTTATAATAGATATTAAAACCCAAGGCTAAACCTTCACAATGACCCTCCCAAGTACAGGACTTGGGGATCAAGGCCTATGTACAACTGTGAAAAGCTCTGAACTTTAATTTCAGCTCTTAAGAATGCTCCCATAGTATTGGTTCTCACTGAATGATATTATTCTTTCTTTTTTATTCCCTGCTTACTGTAAATATCCACATTATGTTTAAGGTAGTCTGTAAAGCTAAATTAGAAAAGATGTAATTAATCAAAAGATGCTTAAGAAGTAATGAGGATGTGAATTTATTCCCAGTCTTACAGGCTGGCAAAGGATTTTGAATTATATTAGATGATACAGATGATGTTTTAGGATGAGAAATTGCAGAACTAACTCATCTCAAAGTAAATGTCAGTTAGGATGAATGTTTTTCATTATAACAGTCTAAGTATTTTTTTGAGTGTATTATTTGTTGCTAGTTTCCAAAAATTAGCATTTCATATTACGCGAATATTTCTATTTGCATTATTGCCGAGAAGAGATTTGTCCACAAGCTTTTGTGATTCAAGTGGATTTAACTTAAATCCAAAATTTAATTACAAATACGGTGATTATGTTGACTCATTCTTATGCATTTCAATTAGATGAGAAACATACCAGCTGGGAACTATCCACTTATAGATTAAGAAATATTAATTTCAAGGTATTCCAGTGTACTTTAAAAAGGATCCAAATCATCACAGACTTTTAACGTTTTTATTTTTATAGCCCTATTTGGCATAATACATATACATGTGGTCTAATTGTCAGGATTTAATGGTGGAAATAAAAGTATCAGTATATTGACTTTGAGTGTTCCCAAAAAAGTACATGTTAAGAACTGGTCATTTGAAAAGCTTTGTAATTCAGAGTATCTTGAATTTTACTCAGTTAATTCATACACAGATTTTTTTGTCTTGTCCTTTGTGTGTGTTAATTGTCAGTACAAAAAAGTTAGCTTATGTAAAGGGTCTCAGATGATTACCTTGATCCTCAGAACTTTCAAGACATTATCCTTTTGCACCATTACAACAAATAGACATTTTGTGATAGATGCAAATACAATTTCCAAAGCTACATTAATTGCATAATTTGTAATAGAAGCTTGGTATGGGCACTGCCTGCAGACTGAAAAACAATCCAGAATAATCTAATCAGCATGATCACTGAATCTTTATTAGTCTTTGGTTAGTTATCTATTAGCATGCAAAGGATTCCATCTTTGTGCTCTTATCTTTCATTAATGTACCTTTTAAAGTTACTCCAGAGAAATTTAGAGGCAAGTAGAAAATAAGTGTCTCTTATTTCCTTTAAAATCGGACTCTACATGCATTTCTTGACAATTTGACTCTGCATTTAGCAATCTCAAGCTTTTACTAATATATTCCTTTTGCCGTGCATTTGAGTGAGCTAACTTTAGCATGTACCCAATATTACTTAATTTAAAATTTTCTAGCTACCTATAGTTGGAGCAAAAAGGGAGGAGTTACACTTCCTCTTCTTTCTCCTTCGTTAACACAGTCAGGAGATATCAGGACATCTTAGCTCTAACTGTTTCACTAATAGCTAACTGTCAAATCACCTCACATCTTTAGGCTTAAATTTTCTTATCTATAATATGAAAGGGGTTGACTAGAAATTTTCCAAAGCCCTTAGTACCTAAAGGGCATGAAAATTAATGTATAGATGTAAAGTCAGGGTCTTTTATTCAAAACGTGTTGGAAAGTGTTTTCTAACAGTTCTTTCTTCCTTGGGTAGAAGTGTGTATATCTTTTGTATATATGTTTGGAAATAACACATCTTTCCAATGGTTCATTTCTCAGAATCACTTCCCAGTCATATTAATTTCCTATTGATGTTGTAAAAAATGTCTACAAGTTTAGTTGCTTAATGCAGCACACACTAATCTTACAATTCTGTATGTCAAAAGGCTAAAATGGGTCTTATAGAGCTAAAATCAAGGTATTAATAAGGGCGATGTGATGCTTTGACTCATGGTTCCTTCAAGGCCAGCACCATAACATCTTCACATCTCTCTCTCTGAAACACCTGCCTGACTCTAATGAAGACTCTTGTGATTAGACTGGGTCTACCTGGATAATCCAGGATAATTTTCCTATTTTAAGATCCCAAATCATACCTGCAAAGTCTCCTTTGCCATATAAAGTAATACATTCAGTTTCCAGGGATTAGGATGCAGATGTCTTTGGGAAATCAGTATTCTGCCTACCTTACCAGTGAACTCCTGGTATCTTGCTTGCCCCCCCCTTTTTTTAAATGAAGTTACTATTACCAGCTCAATATTGCTCCCTTAAGATTGACTGGTTTTCTTACTTTCCCAGTTCCATTTTCGTCCTAAGAATAAGCACAAGTGAAGTAAGTAAGAGAAAATGACAAGCACAGGAAAGTTTTAAAATATAAGAAATCTATAAAGAGTTCAGTTATGGACCCTGATCTATATTTCTTGATTACCCAAGTTAATGACAGGGGGTTTTGAGATGCCATTGCTCAGAAGTGATCCTACAAGTACCTCTGCGAGCTTAGACTCTTGCTCAAAACAGATCTGGGAGAGAACCACTGCATTTTCAGTCCATCTGTGATATCGTTACATTTGGAAGAGGTGGGTAGAAGAGTTTGTGCAACAGTCTCTTAGTTTTTCCTTCATGAAGAACATTTTCTAATCTGGCACAAGGATCCTTTCCTTAGTTCAAATGCCAGAGATAAAATCATCTTTATTGCTAGGGCTGTACTCATTCACTGGTGCTGGAACTAGTGTAACTTATCCATGTTAGTTTTTTTCTACATTTAAAAAAATTGTAAGTTATATTTAAATTCAATTTCATTTTTGTTGTTGTTTTACTCAAACAGTACAGTGATTTGATTATCCTTGAGTGCCCACTGCCTGATGCTCTAGTCTGAGTTTCTTTCTCAAATACAAGTACCATTAACTTGGCAAATACCTTCCAGATTATTTTCTAAGTATTTGTGTACATGTACATATATATGGACATGTAGAAATATATATTTCTGCTTTGTGGACTTTAAATTAGTGAAATCATATAATGTATATATCATCCTAAAACTTTTTTGCACCTAATCAAATATCTGGAGATCTTTCAGCATCTTTGTATGTTGATTTGCTGCATTTTTGTATTAATGCATATCATTCCTTTGTATAAATGTCTATTACTTATATAACCATTTCTCTATAAGATCAACATATGGTTATCAATATTAATCTGTTATAATCATTAGGGAAACTAACATCTTTTTGTATCTTAGGGTAGAATTTCTTGATCAAAATAGTGGCATATATAAAATTATGACATACTACCATATTGAGCTTTTAAAATGTTGAATCAATTTCCAGTTCGTCCCAGCAGTGGATAAGAATATGTGTTTCCTCAAATTCCAACAACAGTTCCTCATCTCACGGATGAAAAATGGTATCTCATTGTTTTAATATACATAGTTTTCTTCTTAATTGCCTGTTCTATTTTTTATTAGTAGGTTTGTATTTTTCTTTGTAATTTAAAGGATTCTTCTTCACATGTTCTACATGTAAGAAACAAACCCAGTCTATGGCTTCTTTTAACTTTCTTTATTGCAATTCTGATATGCAAAAGCCTTTATATCTTACTATAATCAATTTTTTCAATGTTTCAGTTATGGCTTTTACATTTTGTCTACTGTTTAAAGGGACCTCTTTTGGCTTATGTATATAAATCATTTCTTTTTATTGAATTCTCATTCTGCGTTAATTTTGTTGGTTTTTTACAATTAGCTCATTAATCATGCCATAATTAGTTTTTTGCCTTGTCAGAAGCAAGTGGATTTGTTTTTATTATTCTGGACTAAAATACCAATAAATTTAGGAGCTTAAAACAATAGAAAGTTATTATTTCACACTTCTGCAAATCAAAAGTCCTGGTATAGCATTGCTCAGTTAGGTCCTCCATTTGGTTTCACAGATTGAAGTCAAGGGATTCACAGGGCTGTATTCTTTCCTGGAGGCACTAAAGATGAACTTGTTTCTAAATTCATTCGGGTTGTTGACAGAATTCAGTTCCTTGAGGTTGTAACGCTCACCTATTTCTTTGCTGGTTGTCAACCACGAATCTTTCCCAGCTTCATAGGGCTGCTGGGGTTGTTTGTCATGTTGCCTCTTCCATCTTCAACCCAGCAAGATTACCTCAAGTGTTTCTCATGCTTTGAATCTCATTCCCCTTCTCCCATGTCTCTTCTGCATCCAGCTAGAGAAATTCTCTGCTTTTAAGGGCTCCTGTGATTGGGTTAGGCTTACCTGGATGCTCCCAGGATACTCTCCTTGTTTTAAGGTTCATAAACTTAATCACGTCTGCAAAGTTCTATTTGCCATATAACATAAAATATTAACAGGTTCTGTGGGATCGGGGCATAGGCATTTTTGAGGGGATATTATTTTGCCTACTCTAGAGGCACAGTGACCCCTATGTTAGGCACCATCGTTTTAGTTATTCCAACTGGTTTATGCTTTGCTTATTGATGCTTCTAATTCAAAATTATTTTTCTTCTGAAAAGTCATCCACTTTCATGAGAATTTCTTCAAAGCTCTTACTTTCTTTTGAGGAATTGCTTTGAGGTCATAGCCCATTTACAGTACCAGAATGCTTGGCATGATCCTGTGAATGGCTTATACATGATCTAGTCCATATCATCTTATTCTTACTATCCTCTCTTACTGATCATGAGAGCAATCTCTGAGAATGCATGAGCAATACTTAAAAAAAATACTTTTAATCAAAATGAGAAAAATAGCTTTTCTTTATTGAAAATAACATATATATATATAGTAAAAAAAGTTCAAAAGGTTCAAAAAAGGTTCAAAAAGGCATATAATGACATACCTCACCCCAAACTCCTGAATTAAACATTATATTAATTGCTTATGCAGAAATTTCCTAAGCATGTGTTTTGGGTTTGTTGGTTTGGTTTTTTTATAGTTTTTTTTCCATAACTAGTGAACTACAATCTATATATGTATCTGTACTTTATATTTTTCATTTAACATATGTCCTGAAAGTGTTTACATGTCAGCACATATAAACTTACCAGACTTGTCATGTCTCTGGAAATTTTTATCCTCAATATATGTTTTGGTGAAAAGCAAATTTCCCTGAGTTTTTATGACTAGTTTTTAAAAAAGAAACTTACCTTTAAATGTAGATCAAATAAAATAATGAATGTAAGAGCCACTGAGAATTGAAAACTATCGCACATGTAAAACATACAAATTCACCATATATTGTGTTGGTCATTTGTAGTAGTCTGGTTTAATTTAAAGTATAGGTAAAATGAACAGTTTGTAGTTGTTAGATCTCTGTATGTGAAGTTCACTTTTTATAATGTACTTCAAAAGGCATTTAATTTTTATTCTGGCCATAGCTAGTTTAGTTTAAAATGATCATTTATTTATTTTTTTAAAGATTTTATTTATTTATTTGACACAGAGAGAGGGATTATAAGTAGGCAGAGAGGCAGGCAGAGAGAGAGGAGAGAGAAGGAAGCAGGCTCTCTGCCGAGCAGAGAGCCCGATGCGGGCCTCGATCCCAGGACCCTGGGATCATGACCTGAGCCGAAGGCAGCGGCTTTAACCCACTGAGCCACCCAGGCGCCCTAAAATGATCATTTAAAGTGGTTATTTAAATGACTTTTTTTTTCTCTTTTATTGTCTATGGTAGGAGGTAGTCCTTCGGTTAAAACATCTTGCAATCAATTTTGCTAACGATGAGAAAGAGCCTGATAACTCTTGTGATCTTCTTACTGTTTTCAGTGCTTGATACAATACTCACGTAAAATACCAGTGGTTTAATCAGTACCTGCTCTTGTGAAAAACAAAACAAAGAAATACCTATTGCTTTTCAGTCCTTGTTAGAATAAAAGCAATTCTCTCTTGTTCTCTCCACATATACATTCTCTCTATTATATATATGTATATATTCATTAAAATAACATTTATATATGTATATATAGTTAAGGGGTCATGTATGTATGTGGTGTATATGCATATATAATGCATATATATAATGCATATATGCACATATAGTGGATACACATGTATATGTGTATTCATACATATATACGTACACATGTATAGTGTTTTGTCCACATATGCATTTTGTGGTATGAATGCAAAAATGTAGTATGCATAGGGTATATATGTATATACTGTGAAGAGTCACTTGACACAACCTACTAATTTGTATATTAAATCTTCTTCCCACAAAAAGAGTCAGTCAGTATGCCATTATTAACATAAATTTAACAAAAATTTATTTAATTTAGAGAGAGAGAGCAGGAGTAGGGGCAAAGAGAAAGGGAGAGAGAAAATCTCAAACAGACTTAGGCATAAACAAATCTTAAAACCAGCTGCTATACACCAATCAAAATGTAATTTCCAAAAGAGAATGCTAAAGGCCAAGACACCCCAGATCCTTCTTATCTAATAAAGACAGGCAATGTATAAGAAAATTAACCTCTAGGAAGCCAACAGCATCAATATTGTGATAAGATTCCTGGCAAACTCTTACCCATGAGAGAAGTCTTGGTGAGAATGAAGAAGAACTTTGTTAAGAATGATCATTTTTATATCTTGAATAATCACACACACCAAAAAAAAAACCAAAAACAAACAAACAAAAAAAAACAAAAACCAAAGCCAAAATATCCCAGATGACTAAGAGCTATATTGGGTTGTGTGATGATGTAACCTACTTAATTTGCATCTAATTTTCATCTAATCATATGTAGAAATGTGTCTATTTTTTATTCACTTTTTAAAAATGTTATCCCCTTTTCTCAATAGATTGAGAGGGGAGAGTTTATATTCTCTTGACTCCCTTCTGCTGCCTTTTTTATCATCCATTCTTATGCGGAATACTTTTTCTCCTCTGGTTCCTCTCATCTAGCTGCACTGATGTCTCTCCTTTCATCAACCAACCTCTCAATTATTTATTCACACTCTCTCATTTATGGAAGATATTGCCTCTTCCCATTCTCTCACCATTCTTCCATAATCTTAAAAGTTTTCGATCCATCAGCAGATTAGCCTTAACATTCTTGGCTCTACTTAAATCCAGTGACCTTTTGCCCAGCTATTTTCAATGTCTCCTTGTGGATCTATCCACACTAGGGAACTTTGCAATGTTAACTTCAAATAATAGTCCAGTCTTCAGGAACTACTTACATTTCCAGATTTCTCAGGTTCTCATTCCAGTATACATGCTATTCAATCTCCAAGATGATTCTCATGTTAACTAATTTCAGACTCCCTCAATTTTCTCTCAACCAACAGCAGGCACCCTCCCCAGTCCTTCCCTATGACACTCTTTTCCTTCTCTCCTTCTCTTTCACCTTCTCTTTCCACCAGCCTCCATTCATAGATTCTATTTTATACCTTCTTTTGACCATAACAATATAATCATAGAGCCCAACTTCAAAAATCTGCATTTTCTGCTCCTTTATGCGGGCATCTGAAAACTTACATATATTCATGGTCTCAATTTCACTGCCAATCTCAGCACATTCTGTGAATTCTTTCCCTTGGCCTTATCTGTGTTAGTCTCTTATCCTCCTTAAAAGATATTCTGAAGCGTCTCTGGTATAGTCCTCAAACCACATTTTTCTCCATGCGCATTCATTCTCAGTTGGTGATCTTGTTGCCTATTTTAAGGAGAAAACTGAAGTCAACAAATGATTTTTCTTTGCTTTCCTATTCACATTATCTTCAAGTATAATCAGTATAACCTGACAAACAGTACACTTTGGCCTGTTTAATGTTAACCACTCCACACATACATCTTATTTCCTTTTCATCTGTCTCTTTCCTGTCTTACTCCCTTCATCAGCCCTCTTCCTCCTACTTCCTAAAAATTGCCCTCCCTATTAGCTTCCTCTGGACTATAAACAAGCTCATGCTTCTCACATCTAAGGAAAGAAATAATCCAAACAATCCAAGCAAAATGAGGATACTCATTTTTTATCGTTTAGCACCACATGATTTTTATCTTATTTTTCTCATTCTTCCCCAGAGAGAACCCCAATTTCACTACCTCTACTACTTTATATCTCACTTTTTTCATAATCCACTGCAGTTAGGTTTCTAATTGTCAAAACCAATAGAGATTTATTCGTTCTTATTTTACCCTAAAATCCTTATTTTGTTGTCTTTCTTCCACATCAATTAGAGGTTTCTTGCTTGCAAGCAGTACATACCAAGTCTTAAGGGAAAGATGTTATAAAATGAATGAGAAGACTTGGGAGCAAAGTCAGAAGTGGATAGAAATTGGGGCTACCCACCAGTTTGGTCAGGTCATTACTTTACAGAATGAATAGGGTTGCTGCAATTTTTTTCCTGTTTTTGAATCACAGTGCTAAGAGTCAAGGAGTTGGGAGAGGAAATCGAATAGATCTATCCAGTGTCACTGATCTTACCCTTTACTGGTCAGTGATGGACAGCCAGTAAATGGAAAATATTTCCTGAAACTTCCACTATATGACAGTCTCCTGCTTCCCTCTCCTCCCTTCTCTCTTTCATTTTAATAATTTGTATTGCTTTTGTGTTTGTACACAATTTAAATATGGATATGTAACCCCATGGCTTTGTTCTTTTCATCCTCTGATGTCATCCTGTGGAGGATTATTGTAGTATTTATTGTCATGGCTTCATCTACATTGGCTAATTATTCTTCTTTTTTTTCCAAGATTTCATTTGTCAGAGAGAGCGTGCACAAGCAGGGGGAGCTACAGGCTAAGGGAGAAGCAGACTCCTTGCTGAGCAAGGAGCCAGATGTGGGACTCAATCCTAGGACCCTGGGACCATGACCTGAGCCAAAGGCAGATGCTTAACTGACTGAGCCACCTAGGCATCTTGAGATTGGCTAATTCTTATTAAGCTTTATCTGTGGATAGATATTGTGCTAAATATTTTATATGTATAAAAACTATATAAAACTTCATGAGTTAGGGTACTATAATGCTTATATTACATGAAACTGGAGCTTAGGGAAAACTAAGTAATGTTTCCAGTTACTACACATCTTTACTAAGACTGGGGAACCAAGTCTCCAAAGCCAAATGTTCTTATCCATCTCTATTGCAATAATGCCCCAGTTATATTTTCCATCAAGCTCTGTCAACTGCTTATTTGATACCTCCTTTTATTCTTAGTTTCCTAGGGAGCTGTGTATTTAAGGTGAAATTGATTATCTTTATTCCTCTTATTTGACAGTTCTCCTGACAGAAAATATTACAACTTGGTGTTGGTGATAGTGGTGGTGGGGAGGGACATTCAAATTTAACCTTTACACCCAATTAATAAATATTTACTCCCCTACACCTGTCACTGTTGACTCTCACTTTCAGTCCAAGTATTACAACAGTCTCTAAATTTGGATTCCTGCCCATATAACCATCTCACTCAAATCTGTCATCTATATGCAGTCCCATGTGTTTAAAACACAACACTAGCTATGTTATTTCTCCATTTAAAGCACTCAGTTTGCTTCATGTATTCTGTGCAATACAGTTCAAATGCCTTAGTACTGATTTATCAGGGCCTTTTTGATTTGGTCCTCTTCTTGAGCCTTATCTCTTAAATCCATGTCACCTAAATCCCATGTTTCTGAAAAACTTGGCTTGTATAATAGCTTCCATGTCCCATGACACTACAAGGACATTTTGCATTCTTACTTTATGTCTGCTTCCTATTTTTAAGGTTATTCTGGTTCTCTTTCCTTATTTCCCAGACTGGCTAACCCTGTTTCCTCTGTGACTTATTATATTTTCAAGAAAAGCTACTGAATTAAGCTTTCTTCTATGTATCCCTCCATGATCATCAGTGAGTAACTATTACTTTCACATTTTCAAATTTCCCATTCTTACTGTTATTATTAAGAAATACAGAAATAGTGTGGTTCCACAGTGGAATAAGAGTATGGTCTCATAGAGTATGTTTGGGTGATGAGAGTTTCTCCCCATGTTTTTCATGAATAGATAAAAAAGAAGAGATTTTATTTTTTTATTTTTTTAAATATTTTATTTTTATTATTTATTTGAGAGAGAGAGAATGAGAGAGAGAGGAAAAGAGAGAGCAAGAGAGAGAGAGAGAGCATGAGAGGGGGGAGGATGAGAGGGAGAAGCAGACTCCCTGCTGAGCAGGGAGCCCAATGTGGGACTCGATCCTGGGACGACAGGATTATGACCTGAGCTGAAGGCATTCACTTAACCAATTAAGCCACACAGGTGCCCAAGAAGAAAGGATTTTAAAAGTAGATAGCCCCATACATAAAAATATCCCAAGTATCAGTAATCAGTAATTCCAAGAAACTTAGAAGTATATCAGATAATGAGATTTAAGGTGATATATTCTATTAATTAGAATCAGAATACTTCAGTAAGGAGATATGAGTTGCAAATTTGCAAATTTCAAATTTGCAACTGGATTAAGTTATTTTTCCACATAAAATTTCTCACATGCATAAAGGAAAAATTCTCCTTAATTTTTAAAATTCCATTATTAAGAACATTGTATTTATAGGTCCCACAATTCAACTGAGGTGTTAACTGTAATTTAGCAATTTTACAAAGGCCCTATGCTTGGAAAGCAGAATTATGGCAATGAAGAGGGTCAGAGCTGAAGAGACCTTCAGTGTTTTCTAGAGTAAGTTCACTTTACACAGAGTGTAAAAAAAACTTTACACAAAGTTTGTGTAACTTCTAATTTGTTTTTAAACTATAATCATATAAGCTCAGGGTTGCAAACAACCTCAAACATTATATAGAAATATAAGCTAGCTCTTTGTGATTATCTGATGATATTAATTATGCTAGCAGTAGATTAAGGGGAATGTAAATGCAATGCAAATTGCATTGTGATGTAAAGTACTTAATTTTTTTTTAACCTCAATAATTAACTTGGGGATTGTTAGAGCATTCTGGTATCAGGGAGGGGAAAATTTCTGCTTACCTTTCTTGTTCTTTTGACTGGTCTAAAATTGACACAAGACAGATTAATAGGAGAAACAAAACAAATTTAATTCCTGTATATGGGAATTTGAGTCTCTGAGAAGAGATATGAGTCTCTGAGAAGAGATCAAAACAAGCAGCTTTTATACCTTTAGACAAAGGTATATCTTTAGACAAAGACACAATAAATTTATGAAGAACTGACAAGACAAACTTAGACTTGGGTACTAATTAGTGAATAAATTAAGCAGAGTTTCTTTACCCAGCCTTCTCAGCCCTGACTTCCTAATATCTGGCAATATGAATGACTCTCTGCCTCCTGGATCAGGGAGCGTACTTTTCACGTGGCAGATTTATTTTCTGCTTTTAGGGAAACAGAGAGAAGGGTTAGAATGTCCTTGCACCAGCTATTTCTCAAGTAACTAATTCAAAACAATCAGTATGCCACTTAAGCATATTTTAGGGTGGTCTGCCTTGAGCCCCACCCCTGGAAAATTTCAAAATATATACAGTCTCTTAAGATCTTCTAGGAACTAGCAGTTAAGACAAAACCCAACTTAGCAGTGAGAGAGACTACTGAGAATAGTGAAGGAATCTGTTTTAGTTTCCTTTTGCCACTGTAATAAATTACCACAAAATTGGTGGCTTAAAAAAACATAAATTTATTATCTTATAGTTATGCAACTTAGAAGTTCAAAATGGGTATTTCTGTGCTCAGTAGAGGTGAATTCTTTCTGGAGACCATAAGGTGAATCTATTTCCTTGACTTTTCCAGTTTCTAGAAGCTGCCTACATTTCTTGACTTGTGTCCTTAAACACCAGCCTAAAAAGCCAACTGTGGGGCATCTTCAAATTCCCTTTTCTAACTTCTGCTTCTATATTCACATCTCCTCTTCTAACTCTGATTCTCCTGCCTCAATTTTTTTCCTTTTAAGGCCCTTGTGATTACATTGGGTCCACCTGGGTAATCTAGTAATCTCTCCCCACCTCAAGATCCTTAATCAAATACATTTGTAAAGTCCCTCTTACCATGGGCAGTAATATATGCACAGGTTCTGGGTATTAGGATGTGGATATCTTTGGAGGGGGTATTATTCTGCTTATCACAGACTCTCCAATAAAGTTCTGATTTTGGCTATCTTGTTACTGTAAAAATATGGAGCACTGAAGGTGTTGTGTTAGTTCGAATTGCAAAATAAGGATAGTTTTGAAACTCTGTGGCCACAGATGCAGGAGGGCAGTGTGGACTTTAAAAAGTTGAGTGAGGGCTAGGGAAAGGGGGTATCACAGGCAATTGTACAAGGAAAAACTGTGAGAAGGAGTTAGCAAAACCAAAAAAAGTAGTGAGAGGAGGAAAATGAAAAGATAAGATCCTGAAATAAACTTGCTTCCCAGTCAACTTGAAAATTCCATTATTAAGAACATTGCATTTATAGGTCCCACAATTCAACTGTAATTTAGCAATTTCACAAAGGCCCTATGCTTGGAAAGCAGAATTATAGCAATGAAGAGGGTCAGAGCTGAAAAAGACCTTCAGTGTTTTCTAGAGTAAGTTCACTTCACACAAAGTAAATTGAGGTCCACGTTTTTTAAGAACTTAGGAGAACTCGCATAGTTACTTGGTGGGAAAGGCAGGATTTAAACCCAAATATCCTGATTTAGAGTTTACAACTCTTGCGATATTATCCTCTAAGAGTTCTTTTCTCTCCCAGTAGAAAATAATAAAACTTTCCTTTCCTTAGGAAATACAACAGTTTTTTTCCTATCATAAAAGATTTTTCTGTCAATTTTCTCTCCAAGAGTACTATAGAAAAGTCACCTTTCTTTTTTTACATAGAAGCCAGAGCTAGATTTAACCTGAACTGCATAACATGATTTTTGTTCCATAGTATCATCTTATATTTGTCTAGCAATGTGTGGATTTGAAGGTACTTTGACATTTTTCATATTATTGTATTTACTTTTCAGAATGATACTGTGAGACTTTTGGGTAGAGCAGGGAGTTTTGTTCCTGTTGTACATGCAAAGACAAGCTCATTAAAGGTGAAGTCAGGACGAGAACTTAGGTCACCTTTTTCTTCCCCCCCCTCACCACCCCCCCCAGCTCTTCTGCCACTGTGAGACTTTGTGATTTTAGTCAAATCTCTTAGCCACCTGGTGCATTGGTATTCTTATTTGTGAGTGATAGCAATAATTTTTCTCTTACCACGTATAGAAATAATAAGAATAAAATGAGATATCAAATGAAAGCCCTTAATTAAGATTATATCCACCCTAGCAAATGCAATAAGCTGATTATTTAAACATTTCTAACATGAAGAAGACTGGACAAACATTGCTGGGTTATTCTAGATGATTTAAACAAATTTGCAACTGGATTAAGTTATTTTCCACATAAAATTTCTCATATGCATTAAGGAAAAATTGTATCAACTCTTAAATTATTCATAATAATAATAAATTATAATTAGTGTTTCTTGAGTTTTTACTTTGCTCTCGGCCATGTGCTATCAAGTTATTCTTGGTCTAGGTCACCAAATACTAAGTGACCAAGTCTCATCTCTGAGAAACCAGGTCCACGTGGCACAAAACCTATGTCTTCAACCATTAGTCCCCCACAAAGACTCAAAATATTGTGCAAGAAGAAAATAGCAGAGCAAATGATTGGATGCATAGTAAACTTACTCCACCCCTATGGCCTCCAGCCAATTTTCTTTGCTTGCTCTCTGTTAAAGCCTTTTGAAAGGTAAACCAGAAAGAGATGGTGTTTGAAGATTGTTGGCTACATAAATATGGTGTTGACTAAGGCATTAGTTTCTACTTCAACATTTAGGTTTATTTCCCCAGACTGGCCTTTGAAAATCTTAACTTTTTCAGAGCCCGAGGAGATGAATGTCCATTTAGACACTTGTCTGTGCTAGGCTCTATGCTGAAGATTTCAAAATATTACCTTTTAAAATCTCCAAAATGTCTCTCTGATGCAGATACTATTATCCATGTTCACCAGGTATGGATAATGATGCATAGAGGGCTTATTATCTTGCTGAGGGTCACACAACCAGTAGGAGTTGAGCTCCAGTTGTCTGACTTCATAGCTGTGCATCATTAGCCAAAGTGAACTTGTTCTTGAAATGTATGAGGAGTCACAAATGCTACCTAAACCACAAATACTTATTTCATATATTGCTATCTCTGACAACTAAACCCCAATATTTGCTTTCTCTCTTGGATTTCTAAATTGTTTCTTTGAATCTTATTTTCAATGTATCTCAACTTATGTAAGGTCCACAAAGTAAATTATTGTTGCTATTGTTATTGTTATTATTAATATTAATATTATTATTATTTTATAAATTCTCTTAGGGGATTTGAATGAAGAAACAAGTTTTACACTTGATTCATGGACCAGTACAAAACCACTCAATTACAGCTATGTGGTAATTGAAAAAGCATGATAAAAAATATGATAGAAATACTGGTTTTTAAATTGTTTTCATCTCTGGCTATTCTGTTTTTCATCAATATTAACCATTACTGTCTTCTCTCTGAATATTTGATTTTTAATTAGGGATTTATATGACATAATATATTGATTATTCAGTTCCTTCTTTGACACTTATAAACATAGCTTAGTTCTTCCATGTTTGAGTTAAAACTTTCACAGAAATGAGAGAGTCGTAGGAAATTAAGACAAGCATTATGTAAGATGTCAACAAAACGGGAAATTTTGAAAATTGTAGAGCTGTTAGATGTAACTACTGTCAATCCTAATACATGAAATTTATTAGAAAGCACATCAATTATCTTCCACACACAGCTTGAAATGTAGAATCAGGTGACTAAATGTCTTTCTTTTATAATCAAAAGCATTTCCTGCTACTTTGGGATTTTGGACCTTTGATCTGTCAGGATTAACCAAGTAAGAAATGAGGATACAAAAAAAGTAGTAATAATGATGATGTAAAATTTTTTGAGTTAAAAATTTATCGCATTTGAGTTAAAAACTATGGCGGCATAGTAGGGGGAACCTGAGCTTGCTTTGTCCCTGAAACACAGCTAGATCAACTTCAAACTATTTTGAACAACTAGGAATATAATCTGAGGATTAAGAAAACCATCTGCTCAGTTCAAAAGAGAAAACAGGGCAGATGCAAGGTTTGGAGCCATGAATTGGTTGATAGGAAGAGCCATGGGGCTGCAAAGGGGAGGGAACCCTTTTTATTAAGCAAAGTCAGAGAGAGGGAGAGAGCAGGGGAGAGTGCCCTGGGTAGGGTTCACACTATAAGCCATGGTAAGGGGATCCCCTGGGTCACACTGGGAGAGATTGCTCCCCTTCCTAGAGTACATTTGAGAGTGTATTTTGCCTCTCCAAGGACAAAAGGCCAGCTGGGAATCATTGAGCAATGCTCAACAGGAGGGACGGAGATGAGCACAGAGGTCACATAACCTGGAAGCAGCTTTTTGCCGTGAGCCACAATAGATTTGAGCCACTGTGCGCACTCAAAGGAGCTGCTTTTCCAGGACAGAAGTGAGCAGAAAACAGATATGCACAAACTGTAGGTTACCTGGTTGCAGCTTTTTGCTGTGCCTCACAATAGATGCTAGCTACTGTGTGTACTCTGTGCAACTACTTTTCTGGAACAGGACAGCACTGGGCTTGCTGCTAGACTGGGCCTTGCCAGGCCCTTTAAAACTTTGAGTTGTGAATACTAGCTACAGGCCAGAGATAAAATATAGGCGATCTGGGGTGCCCGGTGTGCCAACTGGCAGGAACAGACAGTTTAAGGGCTAGATCTGATGAATTCCCAGGACAACGGAAGATTTTTTTTTTTTCCTGGGAGTGCCTCCTAAACAGTGGTGGTCAGGAGTTCCCCTCTCCAGAGATGAGAGGGCAGGGTGATGCCATTTCCTCATCCACAACCCCTCCCTTCCCCTGCCCACCAGCACAGTCAGACTTGAGGTAGAAATATAGCAAGAGCTTCCAGTGGAGGCTGGAGTCCCTTATAACAAACCCCTGGCCCCTGTGCCCGGCAGGGACATCTTAACAAGGGAAAGTCAGCTTGTGAGCCAGACCAGCAGGCTGCTCTCTCGAAGACCAATGCAGGTCTTCCTGCCCTCGCCAAGTCTACTGATGAGAGTGCTCCAAAGCATCAGCTTCAGTTCTGGCAGAAATAGGCTTACTTTTTAAATTTTTAATTTTCTTATTTCTTATTTTTAATTTTTTAATATTTTATCTCATATATTCTTTTTCATCTTTGTCTTTTTTTTCTCATTTCAGGTTTATGATTTTTGGTTCATTTGTTGGTTTGTATATTTCCTTCTCTTATTTTTCAGATCAGGCTTTTTTTTTTTCCTTTTCTTCTTTCCTTACCCTGTTCCTTCCTTTCTTTCGTTTTCTTTGAAATCAGGCTTATAGTTTTCTGTTTGTCTGCTTGTATGCTTTTTAGTTCCTTATCCTTTTCTCTTGTCTTGGATCAGGCTCCCCCCACCCTTTCCCAGGCTTATCTTAACAAACAAATCAAAGCACACCTACATAACTGTAAAAGCACACTCCACTGCAAGCAAGGAGGAAGTCTGTAGAGGATGGACCAGTGGGGAAAAGCAGCCAAAACACAACAGAGTGCTCACAAAATACACCAGAAACACTTCCTGAAGTATCAGGTCCTGGAGTTTATGACCTCTTTTTAATAGAGCATCACTCTGAGGTTCAGGAAATATAACAAGCTTTCATAACACACAAAAGATAGAAACTTAGCCAAAATGACAAGGCTGAGAAGTTCTCCCCAAAAAGAAAGGTCAGGAAGATATCATAACCAGGGATTTGCTCAAAGCAAATATAAACAATGTATCTGAACAAGCATTTAGATCAACAGTTATAAATTGGATTTGAGATGGGAAAAAAAGCATATAAGACAGCAGAGAAACCTTTGCTGTAGAGATAAAAGGCCTAAAAACTAGTCAAACTGAAATTTAAAAATGCTATGACTAAGATGCAAAAATAGACTGGATATAATCACTGTGAGGACTGAAGAAGCATAAGAGAGCATAGGTGATGCAGAAGATAAAATTATGGTAAATAATGAAGCTGAAAAAATGGGGAAAGAAAACTATTAGATCATGAAGGTAGACTTCAGGAACTTAGCAATTCCATAAAGTGAAATAATATCTGTATCAAAGGAGTCCCAAAAGAGGAAGAATAGGGGCAGAGGTATATTTGAACAACTTATAGCTGAGGTAGGAAAGCTGGGGAAGGAAACAGGCATTCAAATCCAAGAGACACAGAGAACTCTCTTCAAAATCAGCAAAAACAGGTAAACACTGTGACATATTATAGTGAAACTTGCAAAATACAAAAATAGAGAATCCTGAAACCAGCTTGGAAGAAAAAGTCCTTAACTTACAACAACAGACACATAAGGCTGGCAGCAGACCTGTCCAGAGAGAGCTAGTAGGCCAAAAATGCCTGGCATGATATATTCAACATGCTAATTTGGAAAAATATGCAGCCTAGAATACTTTATCCAGCAAGGCTGTCATTCAGAATAGAAGGAGAGACAAAGAGTTTCTGAGATAAACAGAAACAAAAGGAGCTCATGAACACTAAGCCAACCCTGCAAGAAATATGAAAGGGGACCCTTTGAGCAGGAAAGAGAGACCAAAAATAACAAAGAATAAAAAGGAACAGAGACAGTCTACAGGAACAGTGACTTTACCGGTAATACAAAGGCACTAAATTCATATCTTTCAATAATTACTCTGAATGTAAATGGACTCAATGCTCCAATCAAAAGATATAGGGTATCAGAATGGATAAAAAAAACAAGACCCATCGATATGCTGTCTGCAAGAGACTCATTTTAGACCAAAGACACCTCCAGATTGAAAGTAAGGGGCTAGAGAACAGTTTATCATGCTAATGGACATCAAAAGAAAGCTGGGATAGTCATCCTTATATCAGAAAAACTAGATTTTAAACCAAAGACTGTAATAAGAGATGAAGAAGGACACTATATCATAATAAAAGAGTCTATCCAACCAGAAGATTTAGCAATTGTAGATATTTATGCCACTAACTTGGGAGCAACCAAATATATCAATCAATTAATAACAAACATAAAGAAACTCATTGATAATAATACAGTGATATTAGGGGCTTTAACACCCCACTTACATCAATGGACAGATCATCTAAGCAGAAAATCAACAAGGAAACAACGGCTTTGAATGACACACTGGACCAGATGGACTTAACAAATATATTCAGAGCATTTCCTCCTAAAGCAGCAGAATACATATTCTTTTTGAGGACACATGGAACATTCTCCAGGATAGATCACATACTGAGTCAAAAATCGGGGCACCTGGGTGGCTCAGGGGTTAAAGCCCCTGCCTTCAGCTCAGGTCATGCATGATCTCAGGGTCCTGGGATCAAGACCCACATCGGGCTCCCTGCTCAGTGGGGAGCCTGCTTCCTCTTCTCTCTCTGCCTGCCTCTCTGCCTATTTGTGATCTCTCTCTCTGTCAAATAAATAAATAAAATCTTAAAAAACAAAACAAACAAACAAACAAAAATCAGGCCTCAACTAGTACAAAAAGATTGAGGTCATACTTTGCATAGTTCCAGACTACAATGCTATGAAACTTGAGGTCAATCACAAGAATAAATTTGGAAGGACCACAAATACAGGGATGCTAAAGAACATCCTACTAAAGAATGAATGGCCAAGAAGGAAATTAAAGACGAATTAAAAAAAAAATACATGGAAGCAAATGAAAATGAAAACACGACAGTTCAAAACCCTTGGAATGCAGCAAACGAAGTCCTAAGAAGGAAGTATATTGCAATACAGGCCTACCTCAAGAAGCAAGAAAAGTCCCAAATACACAACCTAACCTTACACCTAAAAGGGTTGGAAAAAGAATAGCAAAGCCTAAATCCAGCAGGAAAAGAGAAACAGTAAAGATTAGAGCAGAAATCAATGATATAGAAATAACAAACAAACAAACAAAAAACCACATTAGAACAGATCAACGAAACTAGGAGCTGATTCTTTGAAAGAATTAACAAGATTGATAAACCGCTAGCCAAACTTATCAAAAAGAAAAGAGAAAGGATCCAAATAAATAAAATCATGAATGAAAAAGGAGAGGGCACCTGGGTGGCTCAGTGGGTTAAAGCCTCTGCCTTCAGCTCAGGTCATGATCTCAGGGTCCTGGGATCGAGGCCCACATCAGGCTCTCTGCTCAAAGGGGAGCCTGCTTCCTCCTCTCTCTCTGCCTGCCTCTCTGACTACTTGTGATCTCTCTCCCTCTGTGAAATAAATAAATAAAATCTTTTTTAAAAAAAGAGATCACAACCAATGGTGCAGAAATAAAAACTATCAGAATATTATGAGAATTAGGCAATCTGGAAGAAATGGGTAAGTTCCTAGAAACATATAAACTCTAAAAACCAAAATAGGAAGAAATAGAAAATCTGAATAAACCCATAACCAGCAAAGAAATTGAATCAGTAATCAAAAATTTCCCAATAAACAAGATTGTAGGGCCAGATGGCTTCCTAGGAGAATTCTACCAAACAGTTAAAGAGGAATTAATACCCCTTCTTCTGAAACCGTTCCAAAAAATAGAAATGGAAGGAAAACTTCCAAACTCATTTTATGAGGCCAGCATTACTTTGATCCAAAACCAGACAAAGACCCCACTAAAAAGAGAATTACAGACCAATATCCCCAATGAACATGGATGCAAAAATTCTCAACAAGATACTAGCTAATCAGATCCAACAATATGCTCAAAGGATTATTCACCATGATGAAGGGGGATTTATTCCTGGGCAGCAAGTGTGGTTCAACATCTGCAAATCAATCAAAATGACACACCACATTATAAAAGAAAGGATAAGAACCAAATGGTTCTCTCAATAGATGCAGAAAGGCATTTGGCAAAATACAACATCCTTTCTTGTTAAAAACCCTCCATGAAGTAGAGACAGAGGGAATATACTTCAACATCATAAAGGCCATATATGAAAGACTCACAGCTAATATTGCTCCTCAATGGGGAAAAACTGAAACCTTTCCCCCTAAGGTCAAGAACGTGACAGGGATGCCCACTCCCACCACCGTTGCTAGCATAGTACTGGAATTCCTAGCTTCAGCAATCAGACAACAAAAAGAAATAAAAGGCATCCAAATCAGCAAAGAAGTCAAACTTTCACTCTTTGCAGGTGACATGACACTCAATGTAGAAAACCAGAAAAACTCCACAAAAATTTGCTAGAGCTGATACAGGAATTCAGCAAAGTTGCAGGATATAAAATCAATGCATAGAAGTCTTGTTGCATTTCTATACACCAACAACAAACAACAGAAAGAGAAATTACGGCATCTATCTCATTTACAATTGCACCAAAAGCCATACGATAAACCTAACCAAAGAGGTAAAAGATCTTTACTCTGAAAACTATCGAATGCTTATGAAGGAAATTGAGGAAGACAGAAAGAAATGGAAGAACATTCTATGCTCATGGGTTGGAAGAACAAATATTGTTAAAATGTCTATGTTACCCAGAGAGATCTACACATTCAGTGCAATCTCTGTCAAAATACCATCAGCATTTTTCACACAGCTGGAGCAAACAATTCTAAAGTTTGTAAGGAACCAGAAGAGATCCCGAATAGCAAAAGTAACTTTGAAAAAGAAAACTAAAGCTGGAGGCATCACAGTTCTGGATTTCAAACCGTATTACAAAGCTATAATCATCAAGACAGTATGGTATGGCACAAAAACAGATGGATGGATCAATGGAACAGAATAGATAAACCAGAAATGGACCCTCAACTCTATGGTTAATTAATCTTTGACAAAGCAGGAAAGAATATCCAATGGAAAAAAAGACAGTCTCTTCAACAAATAGTTTTGGGGAAAATTGGACAGTCACATGCAGAAGAATGAAACTGGACACCTTTCTTATAGCATACACAAAATTAAATTCAAAATGGACGGTCAGAGACCTAAATGTAAGACAGGAATCCATCAAAATCCTAGAGGAGGACACAGCCAGTAACCTCATTGACCTCAGCCACAGCAACTTCTTGCTTGACATGTCTCCAGAGGCAAGGGAAACAAAAGCAAGAATTAGCAACTGGTACTTCATCGGGATAAACAGCTTTTGCACAGCAAAGGAAATCATCACGAAGACTAAAAGGCAACCTGCAGAATGGGAGAAGATAGGAAGATATTTGCAAATGACATATCTGATAAAGGGTTAGTATCCAAAAATCTATAAAGAACTTCCAAACTCAGCACCCCCCCAAAAAACAAAAAACCCAGTGAAGAAATGGGCAGAAGACATTTGCATTCTGAGTTCAAGCCCAGCTTTGGGCTCCACGCTGGACATGGATCCTACTTAAAAAAAAAAAAAGGCTAGGAAAAGGATTAATAAGCTGGCAGACAATATTATAATAAGCTGGCAGAAAAATATTATACAAAGGGGTGCCTGGGTGGCTTAGGTGGTTAAGTGTCTGCCTTTGGCTCAGGTCATGATCGAGTCCTGGGATTGATGCTCTGCGTCAGGCTCCTGGCTCAACAGGGAATCTGCTTCTCCCTCCTCCTCTCCCTCTCTCCTCCACTCATGCTCTCTCTCTGTGTGTCTCAAATGAATAAATAAATTAAAAAATTTCAGAAAAATGGCATACAGAATTTAAATAATAGAATGAAAAAAGTAGAGATTATGAAAGATAAGGAGATAAATTTAGAGTATTCAGCACACAATCAGTTTTAGAAGTAAAAAAACATGTAAGAATAAAGACTATATATATATGTGTGTATATGTATATATACACATATATATACATATGATATACGTATATATGTATACACACAAATACTGGGTTTATCACAGACACACAAAGTTATTTTTATTTAGAAAACCTTTAAGGTGCTTCACTATACTAACAGATTACAATAGAAAAACGAAAAAGGATAACTGTCAGAGCAGATGCAGATAATTCACTTTAATAATATTGAAAGTATTTTTTTGAAATGTACTTGGCTGCAAGTTATGCTAGATGTCACTGAACTGTATCTGAAAAGAATTGGGGTTATTGTAGTCACATAAAAATCTGGGGAAAAAGAAGTCTGGAAGTTGCATTTGCTGGCTTTGGCCCGGTTCAAAAAGGCTGGGGTGAGCATCTTTGCAATTCTCTTGGACTTTGCCTTGTGTTTGGGAGATAGGCTTCCCTGATGTTTGGGACTTGAGAGAAGGGGAGTCAAATGCTAAAAAACTGCCGTGTCCTTCTTTCTAGTCCAAACCAGATTTGGACTTTGATAATCATGTATGACTGGGCCTTTAACCAGTAAATTGAGACAGTTTTGTGACCTAAAGCTCTCAAAGTATATCCACTTAGTCCTGGATCTATCTGAATTTTTCATTTTATGTTTTGGGAAGTAGTGGTATCACACAGATGATTTAAAGTGACATGAAAAGATAAAAATGAAGTGGCTTTATGTTTACCTCTACTAGTCATGCATGTTGACCATAATGGTTATGCCACAGAGCAGTGAAAGTCACTGAATTAGAATTACATGTGTCAACGTAAACGAACTCATGAATATTATGTCAAGTGAAAAAATAGGAAGAATGAAAAATTTGTACTGTGTTAAAATTCTAGAAACAGTAAAAGTTTAAATCAGATCAGTAAAATAGTATTTAGTAAAAATTTATTGTACATATAAGAACAGGTCATGAACTGGGAGTTTCCAAACCCAAAACTGATATGAAGCTTGGAGGCATGACTTTACAGGATGGCATATAAAGTAGCGAGGTAGTTGTTTAACCTTTGCAATGGTTTTTTATTGCAATGGGCATTCTAGATGTCAGGGATTAAACATGATTATTTTATACTATTTTAGGAAAATGACTGAAGTTGCTTTTATGATTATTAGAGGAATTTATAAGAAATAACCTTAGTTAACTTTTTCTTATATTCATGAAATAAACTAGATTTACTTTTGCTTACATGATTTAAATGGTTTTGTCTGATCAGGGAATTTTCACTTTTGGTCTCCATTTTGTATTTTGACAACAGTATGGTAGCATTTCTTTTTTTGTTTTATTTGTCTTTTGTAATTTGAAGTCTTTATTTAAATTCCAGTTAGTTAACCTATAGTGTAATAATAGTTTCAGGAGGAGAATTTCGTCATTCATCACTTACATACAACACCTGGTGCTCATCCTTAATACCCACCCTTTACTTAACACCTCTCTTATCCACCTCCCTTCCAGCCACCCTTAGTTTTTTCTCTTTAGTTGAGAGTTTTTATGATTTGCCTCTCTTTTTTCCCTCTATATTCATCTTTTTTGTTTCTTAAATTTTACATGAGTGAAATCATATGATATTTGTCTTTCTCTGACTTATTTTGCTTAGCATAATACTATGTAGCTCCATCCACCTTTTTGCAATGGGCAATATTTCATTCCTTTTAATGGCTGAGTAATATTCCATTGTATCTATATACCACCTCTTCTTTATCCATCTATCTGTCAGTGCACATCAGGGCTTTTTCCAAACTTGGCTGTCGTTGGTAGTGCTGCAGTAAACATCAAAGTGCATGTGTCCCTTCAAATCAGTATTTTTGTATCTTTTGTGCAAATACTTAGTAATGCAATTGCTGGGTCATAGGGTAGCTCTATTTTTAACTTCCTGAAGAAACTCCATTTTGTTTTCTGGAGTGACTGCACCAGTTTGTATTCCCAACTACCAGTGATAACGGGTTCTTCTTTCTTTGCATCCTTGCCAACATCTGTTGCTTCCTGTGTTGTTAATTTTAGCCATTCTGACAGGTGTGAGGTGATATCTCGTTAGTAGTTTTGATTTCCCTGATGATGAGTGATGTTGGGCATCTTTTCATGTGTCTATTGGCCATCTAGATGTCTTCTTTGGAAAAATGTCCATTCATGTCTTCTAACCATTTCTTAACCAGATTATTTGTTTCTTGGGCATTGAGTTTGATAGGTTCTTTACAGATTTTTGGATTTGCAAATATCTTCTCCCATTCTGAAATTTTGTTGAGTAGTTTATCTTGATGAGATCCCAATAGTTTATTTTTGCTTTTGCTTCCCTTGCTCCAGAGATGTATCTAGTAAGAAGTTGCTACGGTGGATGTCAAAGAGGTTGTTGTCTGTGTTCTTTTCTAGGATTTTGATGGTTTCCTATCCCACATTTATGTCTTTCACACATTGTATTTATTTTTGTGTATGGTGTAAGAAATTGGCCCAGTATGGTAGCATTTCTAAAATATTTTAATATACCCTGACCTAAACTACATTTTTCTTTGGTATGTATATATTCATGGAAAAACTATAGAATAATAAATAGGAATCATGAACATTACATTTGGGACTGTTTACATGACTGAGAGGGGGTATATCAGGAAGGTAATACAGACTCTTATATTTCATATAATACTTTATTTCTCAAACTAAACATTGAGTACTTGAGTATTTATAGAATTATTCTTTTTATTTTTTAATATCTTTTGTAAGTTTTCTACAAGAGCAGGAAATTAAAAAAAGGGGGGGAAAGCAGGAAATAAATTTCTAGGTTGAAAAAAACTGAGGGATTACTTGGATTTTTAAAAAATGAATTGAGAGAAGATTTAATTTAAGGAGGAAAATTAGTGATGGATGAAAAGAATCATACAACGGAGAACCTGAAGTAATTATGAATTCTAGGGGGAAGAAAACATCATATAGGACAGAAAATATAATTTTAGAAGATTTCATGGCTCATCTCTAATATTTAAATAGTAATAATAATAGAACACCAAATACTAATTTAACTAATATACTAGCTTAACTAGTTAACTAGTTTGACTTTTTTTTAATGGCATAACTATGTATGCAAGATAGATGGAGAAATGAATGAGAGCAGAAGTGTGGAAGAACTATAGCTTCATCTTCCATAATAAGAGGTCAATAGGAAATAGAGAAAATGAAAAAAAAAAGTCATGGTATACCAAAATAAGCATGTTACTTAAGAAATATGTGACAAATCTCTGAATATATACATAGCTAACTAGCTCAGAAAAAGAAATATGTTTATTGATATGGAGTACAGTAGGGAAGAGAGAGATGGGAACTGTTGGTTTTTAACAAAACCTTATAGGTTCATTTGACATGTTGAATTACACACATGTGTGCAAAAGAAAAACTTAAAAATTCATTAGATCGAATCTTAAACATTTTGCTTAAACATAAAATACCATATTTTCCCACTCTTCACCATTGTGTAAATATCTTAGGGTCCAGTTAAATAATATCTTAGATATACTGTACATGCCTCTATATCTGCCTTGTGAATAATTAACAATGCTATTCCCTAGATCAAGAATTAGAGTAACTTTATAGAATATACCTAGGCTCATACCCAGTAGAATGTTTGATTCCATCATCACTGATTCTACATTGTATCATGCTGTCTCAATTCAAGCAGAATACTAAAGCCACAGTAGCAATTCCCGGGAAAATGTATCCACTTAGTACATTTACTGCTAGTGTTGCTGAAGACTGATTAAAATGACTGCAGAGTCTTTCTGTTAGTGATGGGTTCTGATTGCAGGGACTTGCCACCAGCTGTACCTGTGAGCATGAGACCCAGTGGCTAGCTCAGCAGGAGCACTGAACCCACTGATGAGCACTCTACTATAATCTCAGCACCTCCTTCCTTGTACTACCTCAGCATCTAGAAGTTGGCAGAATGTGGATGTGATATCCAACTGTTAATATACTCTACAGTGAAGCATTTACTGAAAATTATTTGGTATCCTAGGGCTCTACTTTCACATCACATTTGCAAAAAAAAAATCTTTAATATGTTAACAGTTGCATGTCACATTTTACAACATTTTTATCTTAGCTGAGTAACACCAGATATCTGAAAGCTAGAAAGAAAGTGTAGGAAATTAACCAAGGTTAACAAAATACTTTAAGAACTAACTGATTTCCCAAAGTGAATGATGAGTCCCAATAGGCAGGCAACCATTCAGAGTTTCTGAGGATAAGCACTGATCTTGCAATCCTTCTCCCAAAGTAGGGAAAGGAAATGTAGGCCACCCATGACCACTGATGGTGGTGGGGAGGGAAGAGGAGAGGAGGGGGATGAGGGACAGAGATAGACAGAGGTAGACTCCAGAAAAGTAACTGGTAGAGGGAACCAGGTAGTAGCTTAATTTCAGCAATCAAACAAGGTAATGAATTCCTGCATTGTTTTTATTGCTATCATGTCTTTGTACTGCATGCTCATGTGGAAGTGGAACATACCAAATTAGAGTTTGTTAAAATATAAACCAAACTGTACAAATAAGCAGCAGCCTACTTCCTATCCACTTTTTTGAAAATCAAAATACTAAAGGATTAATGCTGTGAAATTTGGCATATTGCATTTCTATGCATGAGAGGTCTAAACTCCATATTTCCTAGACTAAATGGTTACTGAAATATTGAAGCACTGAAAAGACAAACAGGTTCAGTCAACTCTCTCAGAATGATCATTTCAACTCCACATTATTTTGTTCACTATAATTTATATACCCTTTTGGTAGGCATTAAGTGAGAGGTACAGTATCACTTCTTTGGTTAAGTATCTGTCCCATTACAATAAATTTTGCTTTAGGCTAATGTTTAACATGACTTTCAAATTTAAGAAAACTATTTTGCCTGATAATATTGATATATAAATGTAAATACAGTTTGCTTATCAATATTTCTAGACTTTCTGACAAACTGTAACTTCCAAATATTTGTGTTTATTTTCACTAAAATTCAGTTTGCTATATTGAGCAGAAACCCCTGACATTATCAAGGGGGGGAGATATTAACTATATTAACAGAATAGCTTATTTCAATTAATACCCTGTTGATATTTTCCATTTTGAATCTTCAGCATAGCAAATTGTGGCACAGACTAAGTGCCAGGCAGCTGTCCAACTCTCTACTCAGATCTTTTATCCTAAGACTGGAACATTTTTTTATTCTTAAAAAAGTAACATCCAATTTCAGTTATTTTCATATTATTTCCTGTGGCATGTAAATGACATGGTCTAGGTCCATACGAATACCCCCCATTATTTAAATTCTAAGGAGGCAGAAATAACTATCATCAAATGAACTGCTTTATTATATAAGGGTTTTAATATATAATATGACTTATGGTGGAGCATGTTTGTAAGATCTGGCATGAAACCTTTAGGGGAATACAATTCACATGATAGATTAGGCCTTGGTTCTGTCAACAAAGTTAGAAAACACCTATTTCTATTGAGCTTCACATACACATGCACATATATAGAAACTTTCTTATTATACTACTTAATTAAGCATTTGGCAGCTGTCTTCAACATTATATTCTAGGAAAGAAATCCAAGCATTCATTCATTCATTCATTCATTCATTCATTCATTCATAAAACTATTTATTGAACACTAACATTGTGAGTTGCTGACTAGGTAATACGGTATCAAGATAGAACACAGATTCTGCTCCAGTGAAGTAGAGTATCTAACAGGAATAGGGGTTTTAGTATCTTTAGTCTAACTGGGATCCTACATTGCTCATGAAAAGGATTCACTTTCTTTTTCTAGGTATCCCAAAGAAAGTGAGGAAGAGAGAAAAGTTGGCCTACACAACTGGTATGGCATATATTTGGATGGCTGCAGAGTTGCTCTCAAAATTCATGTCCTGGAGCCATTCTGCTGGTGCCTATAACTGATGTCTGCTTTAGGGAGAAGCTCAGATTATTACTTCCACCCAGCAACCAATAAATTCAAACTCCATTATAATGATATTGAATAATTTTATATTATTTAAAAATCATTTGCATGTCTGCCTTTGGTGAATTTTTGTAAAGTTCTTCATCTGGAGTACTTGAGATTATAGCAGTCTTCCTACGTAGTGTTATGTATTTTTATTTCATTTCTCCACCACTAAAGATTGTACCTCTAGCACACAGAAGCTGTATTTTGTTCATATGTATAGCTCAGGTATATTGCATGGTGCTTAGCACTTGCTATTTGTTAAGTTCATATTTTCCTATGCATTTGGTCCTGTTTGCCATATAATTTTGACCCATGCTTAGTATGACTTTTCAAATCTATAGGGTCATTCAAAGCCTTGCCCCAGGTACCCATGACAGAGTTCAGTACTGACTTCTGTCAGAATCCTATCCAAGTCCTATACTGAAAGCTTCAGTATAGCTTTTGCCTAGTGGAAGGGGTGGGTAATGAAGGCACTATCTTCCCTTTAGGCAACTGCCACAGTCCTTTTCTAGGGGCATCGTGAACTTGCAAGTGCTACAGTGCTCCTCTCTGCCATTGACTGTAGACTTTAATGTCTGCTTTGTCTGAAATAGAGCTAGACTGGCCATGCTGGCTCTCTAAAGTCAGGTAAGTTCCTCACTTGGCAGTGTGCCTACAGCCAAAGGGAACAAACAAAATGATGTCTAAAATAGGTCATCAGCAAAGCTGTATGGCTAAAATGGACTCTGGAAGAAAGGTCAGACATGTACACTGTATAAGACAGTTTTCCTTTTATTAAAATAAAAATTTTGTTTAAAAGCAGTCGAATGATAACTGAGGTACAGCAAATGTTCAGCTTTGGGGAATTGTACCAAAATGTGGATATGAAATACATACGATAAAAATTATTTTACAATTGGGCAGTCTGGGTGGCTCAGGCAGTTGAGCATCCAGTTCTTGGTTTCGGCTCAGGTTCGTCTCATGGGTTGGGAGATCAAGCCCCACATTGGACTCTGCACTCAGTAGGGAGTCTTCCTGAAGATTCTGTCCTGATACCCCTCCCCCAATTTGCATGTGCTCTCTCTTGCTGAATTGATTAAATAAATCTTTAAAGACTTATTTTGCAATAGGAAAATAAAAGATAATAAAAATAAAAGAGGTGTTAGGTAAATATGAGACGACAAAACTACACAATATGTTGCCATTCATTTTGATTATGAGCACAATAAAAAAATGTGAAAAATCCTTTATACAGCACTAAATGAATAAAGCCATTCACACAGAAGGCCATTTAATAGAACTATACTTCCCCAGTTGGTACTTCTTAATGTTTCCTCACCTAGGGGCTTGCTATTTATCCAATGGTATAGACAGCCTCTCCTACACACAAAAGTTGGCACTTTTCAGGAGGTTGATGGCTTTTTTGAGGAGCTTCTGGGGGCAGATGCTTTACATTCCACTTTAAGAACACATTCTCTAAAAGACATGAGGAGCTTAATTTTATCTACTTCTCAGGGGCATTTGCATTTGAGAAATGGATGGGTAGACTAATTACTGTAAGTGAGCAAAGGCTTCAGATACTAGAATATGAACAGAATATGATATATATGATTCTCTTTCAGACAAAAAAGATAGAGCTAATCCCTGGAGAAACACAGAGGACATTCCCTTGATAGCTCATAAAGAACTTAGTAGAGCTGCTTCTACTTATCTTGGCAATTCTGATCATACCTGTGGGTTGTGCACATGTCCTTGAAGGATGAATTGAGCTCAATTTTGGAGAAAATTATTACTTTTTAAATTTTACATAATATTTGTTTAACACATGGCAGCATTTCTCAGGAGGGTCTCACTAAACATAAGTGATTAATGAACCTCGAGCTGAACAGGGATCACATGGGGGTAAGCTTTCAATCTGGCAACACTAATTAGTATCAAAACAGACTTTATCTCTCTTGGTATTTGAGCTCCATTTCTTACCAACCCATCACATTTGATTTGTGATACATAGATGCCAAGATGCAAATAATCAGGTTTTTCTCAAATATGAATTTTAATAAATTTAATTTTGAAGGTATAATGATTTCTCTAGTTGGGTGTGACAAAATATGGTGTCCTATATTCTACTGATACATGCTGACTGCAGTTGGAAAGGACCATTCACTCCCTGATCTTCTAAGCATCATAGAGCGCCTGAGTAGGATAGAATTATTTGATTAGATCCCTGCCTCCAGAATATTAATTTATTACATTTCAGACAAAGCATCTGTCTTTCCATAAGGATGAACAGGTAGGTGTAATTCAATATTAATCTATTTGAGGACCTATGGTCATTTTTTTCAATTTGTTCCCCATTTTAAGGCAACCCATAATCTCATAAGTCATTTTAACACTTAGAAAATTTTATAATATGTAGCAGTATATATCTTTAAGCATAGTTGCCCTTTTGAATTAAAAACAAAGGCCTCAAAATGCAATCCAGTGGAAATAGGATAATATTTCCAACACATACTAGGATAATTGGATAGTCATATGCAAAACAGCAAACATCAATCAGTACCTTCTACCATATATAATAATTAGCTAAACCAGGTCATAGACTTAAATATATCACCTAAAAATATAACATTTCTAGAAGAAGACACAGTACAAAATCTTTGTCTCCTTAAGTCAGGCAAAGATGTCTTTCTTTCTTTCTTTCTTTCATTATTTTTATTTTTAGTGAGAGAGAGAGCACAAGTAGGAGAGGCAGAGGGAGAAGAAGAGAGAATCTCAAGCCAATGGAGCAGGGAGCTGGACACAAGACTCAGTCTCACAACCCCGATATCATGACCTGAGCCGAAACCAAAAGTTGGATGCTCAACTGACTTTGCCACCCAGATGCACCAAGTCTGGCAAACATTTCTTAGAACCATGATACACAAATGAAAATGCATGGTGCACAAAAATATTGAAATTGGTTTTCAACAAAATTAAGAACCTTTGTTTTTCAGTTCACTTTTAAGAGAATGAAAAGATAGGCCACATTTGGAAATTACATAGATGATATAAGACTTGCATATAAGATTTATAAAAAATAATTCAAATGTTAGTAAAAGACTAAAAGATACTTCAAAAAAAGACATGCAGATAATAAATAAACACATGATAAAACTACCCAGCATAATTGGTTGTTGGGGAAATGTAAATTAAACTTGCAATGAAATATCCTACATACATATTAGAAAGTAAAATTTTTTAGAAGACTATACCAGTTATTGGCAAAGATGTAATCTGACTGGAATTCTTGTATACTTATGTTTGGAATATAAATATTAAAACATGTAGGGAAATAATTGGCAGTTTTTTTAAAGGTTAAACATGCACCTAAAAAAATGCATTAGCCATTCTACTCCTAAGTATTAAGAGAAATTAAAGCGTATGTTCACATAAAGACTTTATGAGCTTTATTTGTAATAAAAAAAAAACTGGAAACTTTTTTTTTTTTACTTTACTGTAAAAAAAAAAAACCAAACAAACAAACTGGAAACAACCGAAATGCCCCTTAACAGGTGAATGGGCAAATTGTGGCATATCTCTATATAATGGGATACTACTCAACAATACAAATAAATTTTTAATATATCCATCAATATGGATGAACCTCAGGATTATTTTTCTTAAAGAAAGCGGACAAAAATTAGTGTATACTGCATGATTCCATTTATATAGATTTCTGGAAAATACAAATATTCTGTAGTGGCACAACACAGTTCAGTGGTTTCCTAGAGACTAAGGGTAGAGGGGATTATAGAGAAGGTCAGAAATAGGAATTTGAAAGAGCAGAGGAAATTTTGGGGTGATGGATATTTTCCTCCTATTAATGGTGGTGATGGTTTCATGGTGTAAACATTTGTCAAACCTTATCAAATTGTACATTTTATTTTATATTATTTTTTAAAGATTTTATTTATTTATTTGAAAGAGAGAGAAAGTGAGAGAAGGAACACAAGCAGGGGGAGTGGGAGAGGGAGAAAGCAGGCTTCCTGCAGAACAGGGAGCTGGATGTGGGAGCCAAAGGCAGAAGCTTAACAACTGAGCCACCCAGGTGCCCAGATTGTACATTTTAAACATGTACAGTTTATTCTGTGTTAAGTAAACCTCAGTGAGGCTCTTTAGAAAATCATGTCAGTGTACATATCTGGTACACTAGCAGCTAAGCCCTTTCTGCAGCCTTTTGCTGTGACAACCATCCTTTGGCTTATTTAAAAGCAATTTGATAAGTATTAATAACTCTTTGAAAGTTAAGTATCTTGAGACAAGCAGACAGTGAAGCTAGGGTAATCACTAATACACCAATGATTTTAGCCATGGCTAATATCAGGGCTGAAACTACTAACAACGGAAAAACAAAATGTTCACATTTTTAAACAAATTATTCATACAGAAAATTTTATTTAATCCCATGATTTCAGCTATGAAATCTAAATATCCCAACCTAGCTCTTTCTCTTTAATTCCTAACACCCATAGTTAACTATCTACTAAACTTCTATACCTAAATGTTACGGATAAACTCAGCATTCACAACCACTGTCCTAAAATCTGTCCTTTCTCTTATTTTCCTTAGCTCAGTAAATAGTAGTGGCCTAAACCACCCTGTTCTCCATCCCTGTAACTTGAACACTTTTCTTAATGCTTTCTCAAACTCATTGTGTATATTCTATTGGCCATCTTGACCCATTGATCCTGTCTCCCTGTTTGTTGAATCCCTCTGTAAATGATCTTTCCCATTTTATTGATGTCATCCAGACCATCAGTTTTCCAGCCTGGATTGCAGATATGGCTTTAGTTTTCTTTTTCTCTGTTAAACATATTATCATTCCAGATAGAGGGGAAATATAAATGGAAATTATGGGACACAATTTATATCTCATAATTATACCATCCAATTTAAAAATTTACCTCCACTTTTGTTTAAGTGGGAGAGGAATGAACAATTTAATATTATATAAAATAATAGGTGAAAGTTTTAAGTAATGGATAGAAAGACCTTTCTTTTCTCACTGCCTTTCCCTCTCTACCCCCTCCCCCTTTCTCAGCTCTCTCCCTCCAGCTCTCCTCTCTTTCTCTCAAAATCCAAACACACATATGAGAGTTTGTGTGTATTCGTATATAAACATACATATATATTACTCAAAAATATATAATAGATGCTTTCTCATGTTTATACTTAAGAATTTACCTCATTTTTTAAAATGTTGAATAGTATTTTTTACATAATTCCATAATTTATTAATAAATGTTCTCCTGATGGATATTAAATTTTTCCCACTAAGCCTGCTGTAAATAGCTTTGTACATATACCCTTGTAAGTGCCTTTGGGTGTATTTAGTAGAATTATCAGAAGTGAAATTCCACTCTACGGCTAACTGTCTTACACCAAAATGGCTTTTACAGATATTGTACGCTTCTTGCTAGAAGTCAGTGGTCACATTCTTCACTTGCACTCGTGGGGCATTTACAAAAATTGACCTTGTACTAGGACACAAAATCTCAACAAATTTCAAAGATCTGGTTTATGTAACCATAATGTTAGTGTTAATAAGTTTAGGGACCAATTTTAAAAGATAAATTTAAACAAACATCTTCTAAATAGCATATCCATCAAAGAAATTTTAATGAAAAGGGAACATATTTGGGGCTGAATGACAGTAAAGAATTAAATATCAAAACTTTGGGGATCCATCTAAAGTAGTAAATAGAGAAAAAAATTGTTGCTTTTTAAAAATTTCATAAGGAAAGAACAAAGGCTGAAAATTAATGAACCAAACATCCTACATACCAAGTTACGAAACAGAATAAGCCAAAATAAAATGAGAAGAAGTAACTGTTTATATGTATAAATTATAAAGAAATTCATAATAATGATAAACACTAAATTAATAGTCATGGTTACTTGAGTGTAGAAGAGTAGAAAATGTGTTTTGGCAAGATATACAGGAATTTACAATTGTACTGGTTATGTTTTATTTCTTAAGATGGATAGTAGAAATGTGTGCACTTGTAATTGTTCGTTTTCTGTGTGACTTTTATAATAATGCTTTAACTATAAATATTAATAATAAAAATAATAAAATAAAAATTTATAAAATTTACTTAATAATCTCCCTGACTAGTTACTTACTCATTACTAATTCACCTCCAGCAAATATTTTTTGAATTTTAGAAATGTTGTTTAGCCATATTAGTAACCTATTATTTCCTTTGTCATTGTTTTCCAAAGGGCATCAGTTTTGTTCTTTAGCACCAAATCTAGAAAACACTAGAGGAAATATTATAATTTTAAGACACCTCTATCCCATTCAAGGTCTTAAAGTTATCTTTACTTATTCTTTGATTTTTTTTAACCTGTTTGTTTTTTCTCTATTGTCTTTACTCTAGATCGCTTTTGTTAACTGTAAAAAAATAATAAAATGTAGCTTTTAAAGGGACTGATTTATAACTATAAAGACAAATTTTCAAGCACAATTAAGTGCATATAAATGACATTAAATGATTATAATAAATGGTTATGTAAGATTCATTTTATCATACATATTGTATAATGTGACATAAGCTGTTCTTTTGTTTTGTTTCGTCTTTTTTGTACTTTAATTTTCAGTTAGTCATTGGCTTACATCTTATCTCCTACTATAACAGCAGAAATTAATGGGATAAAAGTATTCTATTCAAAGACAATTATCATTTCACTGATCTACTTCAGTAAGTGCAAATTCCCTCTTCATCCATTAAAAGGTTTAGAACAGTAGAAAAGTGCTAGTTAACTAAAATTGTGTTTCTTTTCTTAGATCATAAAACTTTCATTTACTTCATCTGTTAAACTCTTTTGTAAATACAGTAATTTTGAAGGCTTTCAGTATTGTGTGATACATATTTGGGCATTGTAGCTATTCTGGATTTCTTCCATGGTACTTTAATTTTGTGGTTCAGTGAGCAAAACTTTGAGTTTTCCAGGAGGACTTGTACTTAAAACAGTCAGGGGTGTACTGGCTGATGAGACATTCAATCTTTTCCCTTGATGAGGGTGTCTGGTCAAAAAAACCCTTTTGTTTTTGAACTCAGGAAAGATTTTAAAGAAAATTATCATCCAGACCATAAAAAAACACTACGGTTTTCTCAGTGTTATACAGTGTCACAATCTAATACATGTTTAGTAAATGTTTTCAGAGGCTGTTTTTTGTGATGATGAAATTGACCTGTTTTTTCTTCATTTAGCTTCTATAACTCAAACAGAATAGTATTCGAGAATTCTAAGTCAAAGTGTAAGTTAACAACAACATATTTTGTTATCATTAAATCCTCAAAACAACTGAATGAAGTGGGTCTTTTTCATCTATGGTCGAGAAACCATGGAGGCTTAGGAAAGGTAGCTATATCCTCAGAGCCAAACAGATGGTAAGTAGCACAGCTGGAATTCAAACTCATGTCTTTCTGTTCCCCACACCCAATATAAGACAAATATTCTATTAAAAAAGACTAATATTTATAATTAAGTTAACCAAAAATATTCATCAAATGATTAACATTTGGAAGGTAGCATTCCTGGCATTGATGTAGATAAATAAATAATAAACTGATTGTAATGGTGAGCTTCACCTCTGGTCATATGAATCTACCTGCCAATTTTATTATAGTTCCTTAGTTTTACTGTTATCTTAAGCTAGTTGCATGTGTATTGTTAGCTACTCCTGGTCTTCTTTTTCCTACAAGATTTGTTATTTGTTTCTAGTAGAGAAGCACTTCCTTTAGAAAGAAAAATTGAAATTATATTAACCAGTAAATTTATGCTATTTAAACATGTAATAAAGACTGAATACCTATAGCAAAGCATATAGTTATACTAAAATTAATATAACTTATTTTTATATTTTGATTATGACTTAAGATTTCAAATAGTTACACATATTATTGAATTGGTTATTTCATATCTTTTATATGTGATTAATGACTTGAGTTGCAATTCCTATATATTAATAATTTTCAAGTTATCTTCTATGATTTTAGGTATTTCTTACAGTTATTTACTCTAAGAACTGAGAGAGTAAGTGTGATTTCTGTTGGACTTGCCTATTCCAGCCAGAAATCAGCTGCCCATTTTACTGGATCGGTCTCTGGACAACCAGAGAAAGGGAAATATTTTATGTCCCAGCACCTCTGACAATGCTGCAGATTCCATCCTTATGTTCTAATTTATATTGTCAGCTCTCCTGCAGAATTTCCGGTCAACAAATTTACTAGTTCTTCCCTCCAAACCTGCAACTTCTTTTAACGCAGATTTTTCCTTATTTCTTTGATTACCTGAAGCCAGTTTCCTGTGGGGCAGAGAGCACCACCCCCCCACTCCCAGTTCTGATGCACTTGAGTTATGACTCTGTCTCCCCAGTTCCTATTTGTTCCTTTCAATTAATGAATTTCTTCTCAAACCCTATATCTCTTCTGGGAATATCTTTCCTTTCTAAATATCTGGAAAATCTTCCTGTTGGGGATTGCTGCTACCTAGAAGACAGGACTCTGTGCCATTCCAAACATTTCGTCCTGTATTCACCCCACAAAAGTCCTAGTCTGGTTCTACATCATTCCATTCCCTTAGATGAGACCAAGCCAGTTATAATCATATCTAGGGAATTACATATTTGTTTTCAGTTAAAAACTTAATGTGTAGATCAAGGAATAATTTTGAAAAAAGCTAAAATTTTTCAGAATTAACTTACTGATAGCTGAGGGAATAAAGGATTCTATGATTTGTCCTATTTTCTTAATTATCCCCAAAGTTTCCTGATTGGCCATTAGAAAAGCAGGAAGAAAGTCAGGAGGAAAAATGTTTGTTTAGTAAGAGCTGGAAAGAGGAAACAATTTTCTGTTCATCTGCCAGATTAAAGAGCATTTTAATTTGAGGAAAAAGGACTAATTACCTAATTAACAGGTCCTTTCCTATAAAGGTTTATGCACAGAATAAACAGAAATGCTTAACTGAGCAGAAATATAGAGAAGCAGACTGAGAGGTCCTTTAATACTTCTGGATATCAGTTTCTTCATCTATAAAACGAATGGGTTGGTTAAAATCATCTGTAAAGTATCTTTCCTCTTAAATAACATAATATAAACCTTGAACAGGAGAGTCTCTGACAGCTGGACTTTCAAAGGCAGATCATTGTAAGGCTTTATATTTACTTATGAGAGTATGTTTTTATAGAGTAATATTAGTTAACTGGTAAATTTACATCTATCTTTATGTTTATTTTTCTATCTCTACCACCATTGAACAGATTTTCTTTTCTTTTTATTATTTATTTCTAAATACACTCCATGCCCAGCATGTTGCCCAATGGGGCTTGAACTCATGACCCTGAGATCAAGACCTGAGTAGAGATCAAGAGCCAGATGCTTAACCAGCTAAGCCACCCAGGTGCCCTCAGATTCTGTGTTTTTTTTCAAAGCTTATCCATTGGAAAATATTTACTGCCTACTCCAAAGAATACTAAGTGGATAGAACTAATCCCTCCTCTAATCCTTATAGGCGTGTGAGTACTGGGGGGTGGCATTTTATGTTCAATCCAGTGGTATTATCTGAGAAGGTAAGCCACCGAAGGGATAAAATACAGTATCAGTGTGTTCAGAAAAGAACAAGACCATTTCTAGATACAAAGGAGTTGGTGTCAAAATCAGAAGGTGTTTGGTTTTCCACAGTTGGATGGATGAGAAAAAATTTCAGAGGGAGGTAAGGGCTGGGGCAAAAGCCCAGAGGCGAAGAGGCAAGGGATATATCCAAAGGAATGTAAATAGATCAGTTTGGCTGGAGTAAAAAAAATCAATAGCAGAATATAAACCTGAATGCCAAATAATATTGAAGGAATGATACATTTTAGTTTGTTCTGGTTGCCAATGGGAAGTACTTGAAGGATTTTGAGGGAAGGATTTATGTAGTTTATGAAAAAATGACTAGAAACAGAGATGGATGAGAAGAGGGGCTGATTAGAAGAGTGAGAAGTTTTTTGGAAATGCTGTTTTAGTTTAGGAAATAGTCAATCAGGTCTGAAAGGAAAGGAGGAATCACTTAGAGACTAATGGCATAATGGAGGATAGGGGAAAGAAAACATGATTCTGAAATGGCTGTAAGAACAGTGGATGTTTGAATGAAATGGGGGATGGGATTCAGCAGCTTTGTCAAGCATATTGTTGAACATGTAAGACTAGATTCAAGAGATTTTCCCTAGAAATACTTGAGAATTATTTGCAAAGTGATAAATATTGAATAGGTATTTCATCTTTTTTGTTAAATTTACAACATTTTATGAGGTAAGAATGATTTCATTTTTATTTTATTTATTTATTTATTTATTTATTTATTTATTTATTTATTTAAGATTTTATTTATTTATTTGACAGAGAGAGAGACACAGTGAGAGAGGGAACCCCAACAGGGGAAGTGGGAGAGGGAGAAGCGGGCTTCCTGCAGAGCAGGGCGCCTGATGTGGGGCTCAATCCCAGGACCCTGGGATCATGACCTGAGCCAAAGGCAGATGCATAATGACTGAGACACCCAGGCACCCCTGATTTTATTTTTAATGAGAAAACTGAAGCTCAGGTAGGTTACATGGGCTGTTCAAATTCACATGATTAGTCATCATCTACACTGAGATTCATATGCTGTCTGAAGAAACAGGTGTAGAGCCCCTGGTTGGGTCAGTTGGTTGAGCATCTGCCTTCAGCTCAGGGCATGTTCCCACAGTCTTGGGATTGAGCCCTGCTTCAGGCTCCCTGCTCAGCTTGGAGGTGGGAGGTGGGGGATAGGGGAGCGTCTGCTTCTTCCTCTCTCCCTCACCCCTCTCTCTCTCTTTTTCTCTCTCTCTCTCTCTCAAACAAACAAAGGTTACAAAAAAGTAACAGGTGTAGTATTGACTTCTTTTCTGAGACTTTTAATGAGAAAGAGAAATTGAGAGAATAGTACCTTTTTTTTTTATTTGCATGTTTGTCTTGATATAGAAGGAGAGGATGATGCTAAGTGGAAATGGTTTTCTCTGCTGATGTTATAAGTTTGGGAAGAGACCAGTGAGAAATGGAACCAAAGTATAAGCTGACTTCTGCAAGGAGAGGAACTACTTTTCCTTTGAGACAGGAGGGAAGTCAGAGACATGAAGTCATTGGAGTCCAAGTCAAGAAACTCAGATGCTCTAGAGATGAGTGGAAAAATGTAAAAATTTTATGGAGTAATGAACTGAACATTTGAATTTCTGAGAAAAATGAGAAAACCAGGTGAAGATAAATAACATGACTATACACAGTTGACTCTTGCACTTCGTGGGTGTTAGGGACTCTGATCACACTGGGACACTAAAAAAAATCCAAGTTTGACTCCCCCAGAACTTGACTACTGATAGCCTCTTGTTGACCAGAAGCCTTACCAATGACATAAACAGTCAATTAACACATATTTTGTGTTATATATATATATATATGTATATATATGATGTTATTAAAATAAGGCAGCCTAAAGAAAATAAAGTGCTATTAAGAAAATCACAGAAAGATAAAACATTTACACTAGTGTACTGTATTGTTAATACTATAAGCTTATGTTATATGTTACAAAATGAGTTATCTCAATCGCATCAATATTGTCTTATACAAAACATTATAGATATTGTATGTATTACTAACATTAGACATCAAAAATGAAAAGATAATGTGAAAAATTCATATTTATTTACAGATAGAATGATTCATGAATTGATAATGAAGAAGCAGCAGTGTGATTGCTGTATAGTGGCCTAGTATAATTGATATGATTCCCTCATGGTAGCCTGACCTATACACTAATGAATGAATCATTATAAAATTTTTGTAGCATAGAGTATTAAGAATCTTATTCATAATACAGTATTAGAAACATGTAATGTTCAACTTTTCTAGGCTACATGGTTCATCTGTGAGTTTTTTCAAATTGTCACAAATTCCCCCAAATTTTTCCAATATATTTATTGAAAAAAAAATCTGCACATAAGTGGACCCATACAGTTCAAACCCATGTAATTCAAGGGTCAACTGTATTCGACTTCTGTGACTTTTTTAAAACAATGATTAAAGCCCAAGAGGCCATATTTACTCAAAGAATATTGCATAAGTAGTTATGTTACCTATAAATTAAAACTGGTATATTCAGGTCAAAATTACTTTTGTTTGCAAAGAGTAACACGTTATATTCAGAGGATTAGTTAAGACTATCATTTCTCTCTGCAGCTTCTGGCAGCTTTTATAGCCTGACTGGCAGCTGTAAAGCTTATCAGTTGGAAGTGCTTCCCAAACTGACCTCCCTAAATGAGCCATGTACATCTTCTCTTAGTTAGCAATATAAGAAAATAGAATAAGTAGAAAAATAATGACCAATTTAAACATCTATAATAAGCTATATTTTTCATAAAATATGAACCTTTTCACCATTAAATGGTAATTATATATATAAAATAGCACAAGAACAAAGTATAGGTGTATGACTTACTGAATTATAAATCACAGAAAGGATAAATCACATGAAGTTATGGTGGTCGGGAAAGGTTTAAAGGAGGATGTGAGATGAGTCAACCTTTGAATTATCTTTTGGATTTGGAAATATGAAGCATATGGAATAAGGAATTATGAGCAAAGTAGAAATGGGAGTTGTTTCTGGAACAATGAATAAACTAAATTGACTGAAAAGATTTATGTAAGTAAAATGGATATTGCTGGAAAAATAGTTTGGCATTAGCTATAGAAAAGAATATTCATTTATAAAATGAAGAAAGTAAATTTTAAGCAGTGTTTAATGTGTTCCAGGTAGGTGTTTCAAAGATTACTTTGATGGAAGATGTGATGATCCAATAAACATTAAGTGCCACTGACCTGACCAGGCCAGTGGCAGAGAGAATTGAAGCAAACGAACAGAAGTCATGTAAAAGAGATTTAAAAGAGGAGAGGATATTCTATCCACAAAGAATATAATAAATAAATGCATAGGAGAATCAAAGCGATTGCTATATTCAGACAAGAATTCTAATAGAGCATAGGGAATGTGTGGAAATGAAATTGGAAAACATAGCCAAAGCTAAGATGCTAAAGGCCATGTTAAATGACTTGAAATTTATCTTGCATAAAATGGGGATTCCACAAAGTTGTTTTAAGCACAAAAATAGACAGAGATAAAATGAAGGAAAGTTTCATTTGTTTGGCTGCTTGTCGTAAGGAAGTGATGGATAAAACTTGAATCTGTCTGGCGGTCGAAGAAGAGGTGGCAGGTAGAGCAGAAAACTAAAGAGATGATGCTCAGTCAGTATTTGGGAGAGTATTCTAGAGGATGAACTCAAGAGCACAGAAGGACAAAGAATTTGTAGGATTAAAGGACATGACAAAAGAGTGAAATCTCAATGTTAAATTATCTAGAAGTAGAAATCAAGACCGAGCTTTGTGGACATCTGAATAGATACAGAAATGAATAGAATTGAAAGCACCTGGTGTAGAACTTAAGGAATTATGAAATCCACACCCCAAAAAGGAATTATGAAATACACTAGTGAATAACTCATCATGATAGCAATTTTTTCATTACCCACTATTATTGCACAAATGACTAGGTACAGGTAGATTGTGAAAAAAAATGGTTGAAAAAGGTGGCATAGACCTGGATTTCACAGACCAGAGAAGATAAGTTATTTAAGGAAATTTGCAGAACAGCCTGGAAATTGGCAACAGGTTTCCAGGAAAATACTGGACTTGATACATGAAATGTAGGAAAATGAGAATCTTCGTTGTTAGGCTGTGAAGAAGATGATACTATCAGATATGCATTAGGAAGTAGGCAGAGAATCTTAGCAGGTGATTGAACATATAGAGGGATTTCTTGATAACACAAAATGAGAAAATCCTGAAATATATGTCCTTTACCCATTTACCCAAAAACACTTTTCAAAAAACAATTTCAGCAGGTTCATGGGTCCTCTGACTTCCATCCACAGACATCAGTGGGCACTACAGAAAGCAGCAGGTGGAGGACTGGGCCAACTCAGGGTGCTAGCATGGGAAAACCAAGGTGACTGTAAGGTGTTGGGACACAAATTTAAAAGAAGAGGTTTAATTATTCCTGTTGAAAATAAGGGAAGGGATTTCCCACACCTCCTTTTTCTCAGGGCATTTCCTTTAGAAAATTGGCTCTTGTCTTTGAAATGTATGTAAATCCTTTTGAGGAGTAATCACCCCTCTTTTTGAAAATGTCTGGGATGTCTTTTTGTGACAAAGGTCTTTCTCTAGGACCTGGGAACCATCTCTTTGAAATGTAAACACCTCCTACGTAGGCACCTTGCTCCCATTTTGTAAAACTATCTCCTATCACAAAGATTTGAGAAGTTTGTTTTTCTCTAGTTAAAGCTAGTTAGCTAACACAGATGGTAACCTCAACTATCAGGTAAGGTTAAGATAAACTGCATATGACAAATGCTATTTTCAAGTCCTCTTACTTGAGGATAGTTATTGTATATCTTAAAAGAAACTTCTATGTAATGCATTTGTGGGGAAGGAAAAAATAATTCTCTCTACCCTTCTAGGTTCCTGGCTCAGATTCTACCCCTCCTCCCACCCCACCTGTGTAATAAAAGACAGAGCAATAGGAGAAAAACATACAGAAGTTTAATAACATGTCTACCTCCTGTATTCATGAAGCATACCCAGAAAAACTGAGTAACTCCCCCAAATGGCTCAGGCCACCACTTTAAATACCATCTCTATTAAAAACAAGGATCTTAGAGGAAAAGGGAGGGCAGTTATGGCAGATTACCCAGCAAAATATAGTAACCAAGGGTATGGTAGACAGATTTCAGTTTCTGCCTTCTCCATTGATAGTTTCTGGGAATTTAGACATCCTTCAGTTCCTGGTAAAGAGAGTCAGACACCCTTACGAATGGGGATTTCCCTTTTAAACATAAATGTTTCTCACAAAGGAGCAACTTCTCAGTTTTTAGAGCTTTTCTTACAGCTGTTGTTTCTTAAAAACAGTCTAAATAATCCTTATGCCAAAGAGACATATTTTGGGGGCAAATTCTGCTCCCCTTCAGGTTGTATCTGCTTGGCTATATAAAAGGTTGAGATTTCTTTCTGTCTTTGCAGTCTCTTAGCAGATTGTCTGTAATGCACATCACATTCAGGTTTAATGCTTGCTCAATAACAAAAGTGTTTTCTCTCTCTACTACCTTTGTGGAAAGGATTTCTGGGTTGGGAAAAGATTTTATTTTTAATTATATTTCCCCTTCAAGGGTTGGGTAAGGATTGTACACCAAAGGGACCTTAATATAACTAGCAAAAGTCAACTTTCTAATTACAACTTTTGGTAAAGCCGTTACAGCAATTCTGTAAATCTTCTCTCCTAAGTGTCTTGTCAGCAGTCAGTAATTGTGATGTCTGGAGTTTAAGCATAGTTCCTTTTAGCCCAGAAGTCTATTATTTTCTCATACTGATTTTCCTTATGGAATAGGAAAATGATTCAATTAACTTCTCTCATTTCAGTCATTAACACATCATATAAAAATTTATTATTTTGTGTCTATGTGTTATTTTGGAATACTAATAATTTTATTCCTTAACTTATATTGTTGGAAAGGAAGACTTTCTCTCAACCTTTCAAAGATTCTTCTGGCGGGTTTAAGAATTAAATTGACATGAGATAGATTAATAAGGAAAATCAAATTTAATTTCATACATACAAGAACCCCATATACATGAGAGATTCAAAGACAGAAAGATAAAATGAAGTATATATTGCCATCCTGAACTAAGGCATGGGATAGAAGCCTGGGGCTTCAAAGGGTAGAAGGACAATTCACAGGACAATAAGAGCAGATGTTTGGTAATTATATGTTTGCCTTACCATACAGTTGGGTCACTCGGATAATATCTATCTCTAGTAATAACTTATTCTGAAAAAGACACCCATTTTAGAATTAGGTAGCTGGTGGGGAGGAAAATTTCTCTTGAACCCAGGAGGTCTGGAATGTTTTCAGCTCAAAATAGTCCACATGCCATGGCACACTTTGGAGAGACTTGTTCTGAACTCTTACAGCATCAAGGACTATGCAGGTGATGTGTTTCTGTGTGCACACCAGACATCAAAAAATCGGAAGAACAGTATTGAATTTGAAATTTGGTTACTAATTAAATCCTCTCCCAAATATTCCTTATTCCTGTTTATCACTCCTTATACCATTTTTTCCTTTTGAAGTCTTTCCACCCCCTACTACTTTTTTACCTACTAAAAGACTGCTTGAATGTTTCTTATATGTAGAGTTCATTGGAAATTCACATTGGTGTCTTCATTTCCTTCTGAGTAGGGTTTCAGTTTCTTTCTAACCACCATAACCTCTTGTGCTTCATTCACTTTTCTTAGCAATCTCTCAATATGCATGCCAAACTAATGGCAAAACTGTCTTGATCCCCATTAGCAAACTTAAAATTTATTAGCTCTTCCCCTTTTGTCCAGAAGCATAGTTTTTTTAGGAAGGGTCTCCCAGGTTCTGGCATCCTCAGCAGCAATCCTTGATAAGCTGATCACCGTGGAAAGCCTATGCGTTAAATAAAGAGTTCCAAGTTTGCCGCCATCCTGTCCAGATGAGCCACTATTTTATCTTCATTTGTTATGGGCCTGACAGCACTAAACAAAGAGCCTCTGCTTCATATAAAAGCTTTTAAAAATTGTCTTAATTAACTCCTTTTGATACTTACACTGTAGCTATATCCCCCAGACAAACTACTGGAGACACAATGATTACAAAGAGTAGAACAGGAAATGTTTGCCACCAGAACAAGAAACATAATGAATGAGATATGGGAGGGGCTCTGAAAGGCTTTAGGTTCATTCTTTTCTCTCTCAAAAAGATTTCTTGTTCATTTTCAACCTCTGGTTTAAGAGGCAAAGAAACAATGGTCTCTTAACAGTGTTTGGGAGATGACCTTTTCTGTCTTCAGTGTCAGAATAGAAAACTCTAACTCCCTAGACTTAGAATCAAAGAAATCTTGTGGGGGGAAAAAAAAACAGCAAAGCCCCTAGGCAGATCAGGCCTTGGACCATTATTTCCAGAACGAATATATATAAACAGAAGTTCCAGAAATAACATGAAGTCAGATTTCATGAACTATTCATCATATCTGATTTAATGGGATCATTATAACTGGTATTTGGCATGTGTTAATAGCATCTAACACAGATACTTTTCTTTTTTGACTATTGAATGAATAATGGTCCATGATTTAGGTTTTCTTAATGGCTCCTTAATATCAACTCTTTGGGGAAGAAAAACTGATAAAATGTATGACATTTATTTTATATTAGTAGCATGGAAAATGTGCATGTTTGTAATCAAGGTAGATTTTTACACTGCAGCTCTAATGATTTCTCGTGAAAAGTGGATGGTTATAAGGAATGCATCTCCTCAGTGAGTATCAAATGGCAGCATATTACACAGCAACGGGAGAAAAAATACACTAGGATACTATTGCTGATCTATAAAGGAAGCAGAATCTTATACTTTTCAAAGAATTCATCACTTAATGGAAGCTTTCATTAGCTATAAATAGATGGGCTAGAATTTTCCTTCTATATGTTAGAAATTATTATCTGCAAGAAAAGCAGAGAGAAGACATTCTTTTGTCCCATTCTCACCTATGATTCTCCCTGCAGGTACATTCTTTGTTATTTTCTGGTGTAGGAAGGGTAGAAAGAGGGCACTATTTCCTTTGGCATCTAGTCTTAAGGAAATTTCTAGATGAGCGATAATGCTGTGTCCCATCCCCTAAAGTTTTTCTTAGCCTCCTAATCTTGGGCCATATTAATTAGAAGACTAGGTTTGCTGCTGACATCAAGGAACTTCATGGACAGGAAAGCTCCGAATGAGATGACACGTTATCAACCTAATCCAAGAGAAGGGCTGGCACTTTCGCTGACACAGCACATAGCATTGATACAGGTTGGAGTTAGTATGACAGTGTAGAATACAGAAGTCTATGTAACTGGAAAAGGAACTCATTTAAATATTGTGTTGTGCTCCCTTCTCAGATTATAAAATATGGTAACACCTGTTTCTGAATGTTCAGTTAAATGTTGTGGACCCCCAAATTGCCTCTGGTAAGAATATTTCCTTTTTTCTTTCCTCTTATGATAATTTTGAATCCTTCAGGGTGTACACAACTGTTATTTGGATTCATTATGCAAATTAGCATACTCTTGCTCACCAGTACTTCCACCTCCATGTTTCCTCAGCTTCTTTTAGAGAAAAAGAGTACTGAATTAGAATTTCCCTATTGGAAAGAGTCAGCTCCCTTCCTCCATGTCCCTTTCCTCTCAAAATCCTCCACGTTTCCTGCTGGCTCCTTTTTTTTCAGCTCTCATTTTTACTAGAAGCAACCAAGAGACTTATATGCTTTTCAAGCCCTTTTCCCAGCCCCATAGTAAAACTAATCCCGTCATTAGCAAACCTTTTACTTCCCTGCCCACCTGCAATGACCCTGCTAACACTGAAGTAGAGAGCTGGGATTCTGTTCAGCATTACGGTTGGGTTATGATCATTAACATTATTTATAATCTCTCTTGATTTCTTTCTATTGTCTCTGAAAAACAAATCGTATTAATGATTATTCTCTTGAGTACTTCACAGATGAGCAAGAGGGAAGAAATTTTGGAATTTGCTCATTGATGATCAAAATTAAGTGAACTTTCTAATCACCTGTTGAGCTTTTTTTTTAAAGAACTTCAGGATCTCGTTTAATAGATGAGGCTCAAGAATTTTGTTTTTACCAAGTGCTTCAGGTGGTTACAGTGGTTACAAAACCCCCATTTGGCAACCTCTATCAGATAACACAGGTGGTTGTAACCACAGAGATTATGTTACCTATATTTATTTTTTTTACTTCACTTTAGTAATTACTCTGTAATACTTAAAAATTAGGTTTCAATCAAGAACAATGGTTTTATTTTCAGAGGTGTTAAAATGAGAGCATTTTTTTTCCCCTAGAAAGTAAATTAGCTCCCTTGTGATTATGTTCTAGTTTTTTTTTTTTAACAGGTTTGTTTTTTCATGCTTGGGTTTTCTTCTCATTTTTCAGTTTTGGTGGTACTAGAGGCCAGGTGTCCTATTAATGCAGCATTCTGTCCGTGACTGAATTAAATTGCCGCTTTAACTTAAGAAGAATTAGTCAGTATGATCTTCAAGCCTCAGCAGTAACATCAGGTCTCATCCAAATGGACATGCATGCCAATACTAGGGCAAGGAGAGTTAATTTCAGTTTATACATTTTTATTAATATTTATGACTATTTAAAGAACAGATTTCAATCTAGATGAAGGTAATATTTCACCCTTAAGGACCTGCGTGTAAACCTGTTAATAAAAATATGAATTCATCTTAATAAGCATATCACTCCACATACTTCTTTGAATTGGAAGTACACATGTGTAGTCTATAAGGCAAACACAGGAAAACTTTTTTTAATATGTTAATTATTTCTGAGACTTTGATGATAAGTAAACTTCCAGAAGAAGTGACTTTCTTCCTCTATTTTCTTTAGTGTTAAGTTGCTTCCCAAGAGGTAACATAAAAAGCATCCCTGAGTTTCATGAATAGTTTTATTACCTGGATAAGCCATTAATGAAAATTGGACATGTTATAAAAGCATTTCTTTACAAAGTTGACTACAGTGGTCTGAACAATAGGGAGGTCAGCATAAATAGAATTGGGGACAAAACTTAACATTTCAAAAATTTGTATAGAGCAACCATATTTTATAAGAGAGAATGCTGAATTATATACTTCATAGTAAATATTAAGTTCAAGCAAATGTTACCAGAACATTTATTTTGTTGATGTTAAGTTGGATTTTATTTTCCCAAAGCAAATCAGTAAAGTCTGTCTAATGCCATTAGTATGTTCTAACCACAATTTAAATAAAAGCCTTGCCCATTAGCAGGGCATGAATAGTTCTGAGTGAGTAGTGCTGCTCTTGATGAATGTCTTGAAGATATTAGACAAGGAGATTAGGTTATGTTACTGGTGGGAGAGTCTGTGTTGAGGGAATGGAAGTCTCTGTCCTTGGATTCCCCAGGAGAAGATTTAGGTGGGGATCCGTGCTGGAATAAAGACAGCTGGAAGGGCAGTAGCAAACAGAAAGAAGTTTATTAAAGCAAAAGTACACTCTTAAAGTAGGAAAGTGGACAGGTTCTGGGAGGTGTAACTGGCTGGCGATTGTTTTGGAATTAGACTTTCATAATGTCTCTCTGAGTTGGGAGGAGCTGTGAGTACAGCAGGGTAGCCTCAAATGGAGGCTGCTTCTAGTCCTTTGGGAAACTCCACCCACAGGTTGGGAGGGGAAATTTTAACCCTACAAGGTTTGCACCGGAAGTGTCATGGCGGCCTTTCTCCGCGGGGAGGATGTATTCACAATGCAGATGTATAGGGGTTACCTTGGGGCAGAGGTGGAAGAGGTCAGTGAATGTTCTACACCTGTGGCTCCTGATTTGCCAGTCTCAAGGTCTCGGAAGCCACAAGGTCAGGATGTTGTACCCCGCCCCTGATTTTAATGTGTAGGTTATTTATCCCGTCCTTGCTGCTAGCTCATGTCTCTATCATTTCCTTTGAATGGGACTTGGGACTCTGCCTTGGGGTGTTCTTTCTACTTCTCACATCTAGTTTCTACCTAACAGTTTTAAAGTGGATTTTGCAAAGTTTGGTTTTTCCTCCTTGCTAAAAGCAAGAATATTTGTGACAAAACCCTACCATCCAGGGTTGCCTAATGAGAAGCATTGTTACTAGGAAAGTGGGAGTCAGAGGTGTATGTTGGGTGTGCGCTTGCGTGGCTGTCAGTGTGCATGTGCAAGCACAAGCTCACGTGTTTGTAAAGTACTTAATATGAAAAATTTTCAGCTCTCAGGAAACAGTGAGAACAACCAGAATTACTGATTCTGTTGCTACTGTCCAGGAGGAAAATGTCACTAACAATCTGAAGAAGGAAACTAAGGAAGAAAAAGGAAGAAAAACACTTCTGTTAAAGCAGGTATCTCCAGGGGCCAACTGGTTACCCAAAAAGGGCTCAGAGTGGTAGGCACTCTGCAGGTTCACCATATTTCATAGTCTGTTCTCTGTCTTTGCATATTAAAAAGCTTGTTTATTTGTTGTTTAATTCACTGACAATTGACTAAGCTATGGTGGATTTGTTAAACCTGACGAAACTCTTTAGGTCTACATAAAACCACTACTATGCTCACTTAATCATTTGGAATTAGAAATGTAACTTAAGAGAAACAGCATGAAATCACAGAAAGGATACTATATGTATTCTTGATGGTTAGTATTTTTGAGCTCTGATAGTTTACCACATGCGTCTACATTTTAGAGATACCTACCCAGGGAACGTGGTTCATTATGTCATCCCCTCCCCTAGACAAGGCTTATGACCAACTGAAAAAGTGTTATTCTTCAGGTTCTATCTATCTATCTATCTATCTATCTATCTATCTATCTATCTATCTCCCAACTTTTATTAAGCTCTTTATTCACACTGAATATAATGTAACCAATAACCTTGCCAGTTAAATATGTTGATATACTCATATTCATCATGATAAAAATTTTTTGTGTTTATGTGTCCAGTTTTATCGTACTAGAGAAGAGAAAACATATAATCCATTGCTGTATTGATAACATTTACCACAATACCCGGCATACCATATTACCTTAGTAAGTAATACCTTTAAAAATTAATCTTTTCAAAAACAATCAAAGTTCCATTCACAGGTTTAGGTATTATGGGTTAATTAGTTAACAGTGCAGATTGAAATCAGATTACTAGGGTTTGAATCCAGGTACTTGTAGTTGTTTGACCTTTGGCAAATTAATTCACTAGCTTCAGTTTTCTCATCAATGTCATAAGACTGATGAATCTGATTGTTTCAGAGAGACCATTGCAATATATCTGGTCCAGAGGAAGTGCTCAGTACATCTTAGCTACTAATATCATTTAAGATGAGTTATTTTATAGAGATGAATTTCACTTATTGTATGTTAATTTTCCCCAAGTTAATCAAATTTTCAATGGATAACCTTAACTTCCAATTTTTTGGATCCCTTTGTCTCCTTCCCAAATCCTACCTACCACAAAGAACCAACTACAAAAAGCAAATGAAAAACCTACTAGCTTGTTTGGAAATATTGGTCAAAATGAATTGTTTGTATACCTTCAACAAAAGCTATCTGCAATCAAGACAGGTTAGTATTAAGTGGTAAAATGCTGAGATGTAATTCATTTTAACAAATACCTGTTAAGAATCAACTATATGCTCACTGGTGTGCTAGAAGAAGAAGGAAATAATTACATGTATTGATTGCCTACTCTAAACTTCCTTGTGCTGCATACAACACACATCATCTTATTTAAGTCCTCACGTTTATGCTGTGCAGTAGACATTCTTATTTAAGTAACAGTGCCAGATTAATCCATGCTGTTTCCAAAGCTAGACCTCATTGTTAGGCACTGTGGAGAAGATTTAATGAATGAAGGATAGGCTTTTTTTTTTTTTTTAAGATTTTATTTATTTGACAGAGACACAGCAAAAGAGGGAACACCAGCAGGGGGAGTGGGAGAGGGAGAAGCAGACTTTCCCACAGAGCAGAGAGCCCGGACGTGGGATTTGATCCCAGAAACCTGGGGTCATGACCTGAGCCAATGGCAGACACTTAACGACTGAGCTACCCAGTCCCAAAGGATAGGCTTTAAACAAAACTGTCTAATACCCATAGAATGTTAGCACTAGGCCAGTGGTTCCCAAACATTTAACTCTAGCATGGGGACTTCAGTAAAATAAAAAAGCCCGGTATATAGAAAAGACACTAATGAGTGCTACTTTGGTTGATGTAGGTTTGGTGGATTTCATTCTCTCTCTCTCTCTCTCTCTCTCTCATTTCTCTTTCTCATTCATTCATGTAAGTATAGACTCATATCTTTCTATTTTATACAATAAGTTATAATACATTACTATCAAATATTCCCTAATTTGGCCAGTAGTAGCCTCTTTAAGCCTGTGTCATTTTGAAGCGTCCTCATCATTCTCTGAGCACTTCCCAACTTTTTGGTCTGTCAGGACTTTTCCAGACTCATACCTGTCCCAACCTTGAAGTCAGTCATTTTTTTTAAGGAGTTCTGGTTTCCTTTAGTCGAGAGTAGGTACTTAGAAACCAAGATATTAGTGTTAGGTATACTCATTGCTACTGTCATTCACATATTTATTTCCAATATATTAGAAATCCAATATCTAATATTTCCTACTTATACAAGTGTATTTTTATATATGGCTCAAATTATAAAAAATACTGTGATACATTGCTTCTAGGCCCTTTTAGAAGACACATTCATATTCATATTCATATTCAATATCTGATTGATGTACATTTCATGAAAATTTCTTGAGTTTGCCTTCTCAGTTCCTGTGGTTTACTAAATGACCAAAAGTTTCAGTTTCTTTGTGATTAAATTTTTGTATTCAATGCTGATGGGATGTACTAAGCCCTAAATACTGTTGCCATATCAGTGACCCCATAATTAGAGGTGGACCAAAAAGATTAATGTAGTCACATAATCTCCTTTAGTTTCGAGTTCTGTATTACTTAATTCTTCCTTCTGATGACAAAAGACTGTAAACCTCACCCAGCCTGCTTCTGTTCACTTGACTGGATTTTGTATTTCTTTGGCTCTAAATATAGGTAAATTCATTCCCACCAAGGTCTAAAGACCTTTCATTTTAAAGAATCACATTTTCTTTTTCTTATACTTTCTCCCTGATGGCACTGTATAACTATTACATATTTTAACTTATATTTAATGGAATTCTGAATATCTCTCAGTACTTTCTCCACTTAGGCAGAATGTTTAGCATTATCGTGGTTTTACATCCCTACCCAGTCTTTGTTGTCTTACATCCACCACTTTATTAACTTCATTCATTCTGTCTAAAATGGTTTTCCCCTCTGGCTCTGTTGGAGATCTGTTATTTCTCTTTCAAGGCCCATTTCTATAGACTTTTCTTGTCAACTATCCTCTCTCAGTAAGAGGAGACTTGCCTCTCTATTTCTGTAATCTATTGCTTATAAATGAAAAAAAAATGCTACATTTTGCAATTTCTTTTTCTTATTGGCTTGCATTCCAACAAGAGTGCATGCTATTAGAGCAGATTTCATGTAAGTTCACCTTTGCATCCTCCATAGCATCTAACACTATTTAGAAGGAAAGGGAATAATCCCATTGTGCCCATCGAGCCACTTCAATGTGGTTGGAATTTGTTGGATAATGGTAGTAATTTGTTTTCTATAAAATTGTTATTACTACTAAGCTCTAAGGAAACATTGCATACTTCTTTACCAGGATATTGGGGCCTAGACAATGTGAGAACGAAACTGTTCCACATGTGAGTTTTGCTGATGGTGTTTTCTCATAGAGCATTCTTCACCAGGTATTCTGTGGATAGCACTAAGTTTATCTGAGCACCCAGGAGTGTGTAACATATAGGAAATATTTGTAAAGTATGTTGAAAAGATGACTTAATTAACAGTAGTGGAGAGAAGTGAACAGTACTGAGAAATGCACATACTTATAAAGATATCCTCGAGGTTCTAAAATTGCTCTGTGTTCACAGATTTAATGTGCATTGCTTCATGAAACTGATGACAAAGTATCTATTAATTAGTTCTCCAGAGTAAAGTTAAGAATCCTGAATTACAGAATAATTTCCCCTTTTCTTAACTATAGTAGATTTTCAGAATTAAAAGTAGCGGAAATAGCAATATAAGAAAAAAATATTCTTATCACCTAGCCTTTAATAAATAAACATACTTCTATTTTCATTTCTGCATGTACATGGAAAATACTTCTTTTAATAAAGATTTAAAAATTTCCTGAAATAGTTTAAAGTAAAATTAAAGTAAAATTGGCTTCATTAATTTTACATTATTCCATGATTTATATCTTTGTTTTTAAAAAGACATAATTAAAAATTAACCTCATTTTAGTTTTTTTTTTAATTTTAGGGGATCTGTTGTTTATTCTTTTTTTTTTAATAAGCTCTCCATCCTAGATGGACACTTGAACTCATGACCCCAAGATCCAGAGTTGAATCTCTACTGACTGAACCAGCCAAGCTCCCCAATTTAACTGCATTTTAACATCATTTTTTTTGCCTACAACTGAAAATTTGCCATTTATTCAGATTTTGATATTGCATAAATGATACTAAAGTGTATGATTTCGAAGTTGTGTTAGCAAAGAATGCATTTCAGTTAGGATATATTGCTGAACCAAAAAAAAGAGAGAGAGAAAAGAAAACTTCCTAGGTCATTGAGAGCAACACAATAGTAAACATTTGACTTACTGTATGAATCTCTCTGGATTGTTTTACACAATGGAAAATATAGTATAGTGTTTGTTTAGCTCTCTTGATTATTTCATGCAGTAAAAGGGTATTTTTCTTTCAATACAGAACTGACAAGCTATGGGTCAAACCTGAGGAAACAAAATAAGATGCTTTTTCTATTTACTCTGAAGAGGACAGTATTGAAAAATACTTTGTTTTTGTAATGGAGGTGCTGTGGCAGCCCTGATCTTAGTGACTACTTACAGTATCTTTGTGGTGTTCAATAAAGGAGAAATGAGGAAATAAAATTGTCATTTTCTTGGAATTCTATCTAAGCTTTCATTCCCATAGCCAATATAAAGCATGTTTGTTGGAAACAGTCTTTGATTGGAATGAGATGCTTGGTCTGTTCATAGAAAGATGGATGACCTAAAGAGTTCCTGCTTTGCCAGCTCTGGGAGGAACAACAGTGCATGTATGCCTGTTTGTTTTTTGTTAAAACTTCAAATAGATTTTCTTCTAGCAGCATATGCTACTTTCTCTTGGAAGTTTTTAACAAGATCACTGTCCAGCTAAGGATGCATCAGGATTTACACCTACTGTCCTTGATTTCATTTTCCAGTTATGGAAAAGAACAGTCAATGCAGAATATCAGAATGATCTGACAATCATTGTAACATGAAGAGAGAAGATGCTGGCTCATCAAAGTTTAGTTCATTGTTATGTCTGGGATTTTGACACTCAACTCAGTTAACCTTCCAGTGGCAGAGAAGGTAAGAATAAATCCTCACCATAAATATGTCTTATTATCCTTTTTGTTATGGCCCCTCTAGCTTTTCTATTCTACTTTCTCTCCTCATCTTTTGCTTTCCCAAATTGGCATTCAGTTTGTAAAGCCTTCAGTAGATTCTTTCATTAGATAAAAGCCAAACGACTCCCCTTTCTGTCATATGGCCCTTTGTGTCTCATGGCTCTTTATGTTTGGTTTCTATCTCCTTTTTATCTCTCACCTCTTGTCACAGGATACCCAAAGTCAAGCCATAGCAAGTGCTCAGAATTGCCAGGACAGATCCTATTCTCTAACCCAAACCCTTTTATACATGGCTGGTCTCCTTCCCTAGGTTCTTGACCTTTTTAGCTTTATACACTTGGAGAACTCCGTTTCATGCTTGAACACACAATTCTGATGTCATCTGCAACGTCACCTTCCCTTCTCTGTCCAGAACTGATTTCTTATGCCTATATTTGTTGAAATTATTGAATTATTATTCTTTCTGTCCATCTCTCTCCTCTGTAAAATCCCTAAGAACAAGCATTATGTTTTACCTATTTTTGCATCCTATGTGTAGTACCTAGGTATAGTCCCTGGCACATAGTAGATGTTCAATAAATATGAATGAATTGAAAACTACCAAGCATTTCACCACATCTCCTTGGTGGCTATGTCTGTCCTAGTTAATAAGCTATACTAAGAATCTGTTTATAGAATTTACTTTTCTTTCAGTTCTGATCTTTTAATGCTCCATGATTTCCTTTCATTTTCTCCTAAATTATAAGAACTACATTACTTGCATAACTATGTCTCCCTGGTATGAACTCAGATATTTTACAAGGTGCTCTATTCAAATGAACCTGGACACCTGGAATTTTTAAAGACCTCAAAGCTACTACAATTGCTGCCCCAAAGTCTATTTGCAGCCCATGGAAATATTGGATGTGAAATAGTAGAGTAGTACAGTATCTGAGCTATTGTGAACTTTGGTATTTCACAAAGGAAGTAGTGTAGTATCCATTTTTCTACATATTATTTTCAGAATTAATACAATTTCAAAGTATCTTATATTCCCTCTAAAAAATAATAACAAAATATACCTCTCATTAGCACAATGTGGTCAGAATACTGAGGCAACTGGTTGAGAACATAGAGGATATAGAGTAGATAGGAAAAGGAAACCATAGGCTACCCAAATATAGAGAGAATCAATTTCTTGGTAATAGGTAACCAGTGGCTTCTATCATAATTATAAAAATCTTCTTCTCTTAAATGTAATTGATTAAAAAAGTGTATGTAAAGTAGAATTCATTCAAACTTATGAGCCAAGATTTACTATTTCCTCAGTAATAAGGACACAGTTGTAACTGGGTGACTGTGATGACACAGGGCTTGATCCCAAGACACTCATGACCTGAGCCAAAATCAAGAGTCAAGAGACCCTGCTGAACTCATCAAAGAAAAAAAGCATACAAAACATAGGAAAAGATAATTAGGATAAAACAAAAAGAAAATAAATTAGGATTACAGATAATATATTTGGTTCAGGGCTTTCACCAACCTTAAATGCTAAATTGGAAATTTATATCAGAATTATTCTAGATAGACTGCATCATCTGCTAAATATATTTATGCCAATGTTAACTATTTAGTATGAGTTCAAGGTATTCTTAAGCTTGTATGTTTATTTTACTGATAGAAGAATTCCTTGGGTAACTCTTGCCTTTTTATCTTCTAACAAGTCTTGTACTCGGTTTACGTGGTCACTATAGATTATATACAACAAGTCATAAAGTGAAATGCAGAAAAAATTAAAAGCAGACACCCGAATTAATTTTAAAACCCCCAAATAAACAAATGAAAACATGCAGTTTATAGACTGTGTGCAGGGACAAGCATGTTGACAGGCCTCAGTGTGTTTTGGAAGTTATCACTGCATACAAAATGTGGTTCTTGACCTGCGTACTGCTGGACCTGAGACACCAGCAGAGGGTTGATGTGGGTCAGCAATACACAACCAGAACGTTAATTTCAAAACAGAACATTTTGTAATACTTGTAGACAAAGAGGTTAAACTAAAAGACCATTTTGGTGTTTAAATGAACAAAACCACAGGTATCTTTCAAAATCCATGTTTCTAAAAACATTTTCTGTAGACCATTCCATTAGAATAGAGTATCTTCTTAAAAAAAATTTCAATGGTCAGATATTTGGAGATGCTGGAATTGTTTGGAAATTGTTCTAGGTTTGCTTGTGGAATCTAAAAAAATAAACCTAATCCCTTATTTACATAGTCACTGCATGAACAGAGCCATTGCTTTCTAATAAGTCAGGTTTTTTCCTTATAAAAAACAGTTTTACTTTCTTAAATTCTCTCTTGCTGTGGCTTGAGAGCTTTTTGTTTTAACAAACCATCAGAAAATTGCAGTTATTTTTCCCCTTAAGTATGTTGATTATATTCAGTGGTTTTAATGATCACTTTTGTGCCAATGACTACAAAATAAAAATTAAAAAGCCTTTTTGAGATTTTAATGATATCAGTTTATTTCAGAAATAAATGGACGACTAGGCAAGCTTGAATTTAACATCTCTATATGCCCTAATTCACTTCTACTGTTTTCTTAGCCTCTACATTGCTTGCGTTGTTTTATAGTCTGAGCACAGAGGTATACTTGGAGAAGCATTTGGATGAAACGTGGTAAGAAATAAATTGAAATATACTGAGCGTCCCCATCCCAGGACACCCGTATGAAACTCTGGAATGTAACCTTTAAAAAACTCTGATAACCTTGTGAATTGGCAAGAAACATCAAAATAGGAGCTTATATTGTGTACACTCCAAATCCAAAAGTTAGACCCATCTTCTACTGTGAAACAATGGCCTTTGTTCATCAGTGTCTGTTATGGCAGATTCTTGAGTTTGATGAGGTGAGACTCTTTAATTTAATTCTGAGTACAGCACATTGGATCCTAATGAGCCGGGTTTTCCCTATTGCCTAATTCACTTTGTCTATAGTTAGATGCTTAGGGAGGCCACTAGAAGTCCATTAGATTAGAGTGAAAAAAAAAAACAACAAAACAGGCCCCATGTGACCTGAGGGAGATAATACACCTCACCGTGGAATTACATTCAAGTTCCTGGCTTACTGAAAGTTAAAATGATAAAGAAGCAGTAAGTATGTATTTCTTTTTTTTTCAACTTTAGCTGTTTTTTTTAATAGGAAATAATATCCATGTGACTAAAAAGATAATTCTGCCCATCTATCATTGCAACAATAACAAAAAAATGTTTAAATGGATTTTCACCAAATTTGAAGGTTAGAGTGGCCTAACTTAAAATCTAGGCTGGATGACATGCTCAATATTTAGAGGAATAGTGGAATAACACAGCTTGCATAGCACCTGGCTTATAGTAAGCTCTCAGTTTCTGCTCAGTAAGTGCCAGTTTTTGGTTTTTTTTTTTTAAGATTTATTCATTTCATTTGAGAGAGAGAGAGGGAGTGGGAATGGGGGGGAGGGAAGGAGACAGAGGAAAAGAGAGACTCTCTGGCACATTTCTTGCTGAGCAAGGAGCCAGATGACACAGGGCTTGATCCTAAGATGCTCATGACCTGAGCCAAAATAAGAGTCAAATACTAAGGGATTGAACCACCCGGGCGCCCCTCACGCCTGCTCTTTTACCATTTCCTTCATTGTCATCATCCACATCATACTTGCAGGTTACAAAGTCAACCTAGATTCTTTTCTTTTACTGACCATACATTTCCCCCACCCCATCTTTTTTTTTTTAAGTTTTTCTATTGGAGAAAATATGTGAGTAAAATCTTACTTAAATTTTATGAAATCATTTTCACCTTTATTTATACTTTCTGGGTAAGGAAAGGGTCTCAGGGCAGGGTTACTCTGAAAGGACATGGAGTCCCCAGTTTCAGTGTTTACTGCTCACATTGCTAGCATTGTCACAGCTCTCCACGCATGCATCTTGCACATTTTTTTTGTCAGAAAAAAAATATTCTGATTTTGTTTTATTTCCCATTGTCATGTGGTAGTAAAGAAATCTATTGCCCAGATCTGCAGCATATTGTGTAATTTTTAAGTTTTATTTATTTATTTTTATTAATTTGAGAGAGAAGCAGGAGCAGGGGGAGGGGCAGAGGGAGAAGCAGGCTCCCCCGCTGAGTGGGAAGCCAGTGGTGAGGCTCCATTCTAGGATCCAGGGACCAGGACCTGAGGGGAAGGCAGATGCTTAACCTCTTAACCAACTGAGCCACCCAGGTGCCCCCACATTGTGTAATTTTTACTTATATGTGTTAACTTCCATCTCATCATAGTGAAGTCATGGCTCAAATGCATGAGGCAACGTGATTGTTGCTGTCGAAAAAATAATTCCTGGGCACCTGGGTGGCTCAGTGGGTTAAAGCCTCTGCTTTCAGCTCAGGTCATGATCTCAGGGTCCTGGGATCGAGGCCCGCATCGGGCTCCCTGCTTGGCGGGGAGCCTGCTTCCCCCCCTCTCTCTGCCTGTCTCTCTGCCTCCTTGTGATCTCTCTCCCTCTGTGAAATAAATAAATAAAATCTTTAAAAAAAAAAAAAAGAAAAAATAATTCCTAACCTTTTTAAGATTTATTACTGTTTAACCATAGCATAAAAAGTTCCTCTTAAGCTGTCGGGCTTTCATAGAATCTCTCCTTAAGGACATGAGTTATGACATTTGCTTCTCCTGTGGTAGAACATACAAAAACCTAGTGGTCTTCTCTAACCTGCTCCTCCCAGCCCCTCGATATATTTCAGAAATGTTCCCTATTATCCTGTCTGTTTCATTTTTCCTTCTCTCATAATTTCCATTTAAAATATTTATTAAAATTCTGATTTTATAATTTATGTAAGATGACAGAATCTGTTTTTTGATAACTGTTGTTTTCTAATGTTCAGATATATATATATAGCAAGCAAATGCCCTTTTCTTTTCCCCCTTGACTTTAGAATGTGCCTTACAACTGACTAGTGTTTTTTCTTGTTGCAGTAATAATTTCTTACAATAATTTCATAATTAAAAATTTCAATGATTTTCATAATTCTAGCAGTTCATTACCTAGAAAATCAAACACTGCCAATTCTAAAAACAACACGAAGGCGTAATAACCACTTGGTATCATAAAAATGATTATAAGTTAATAAAGTCTATAGAACATAAACAGAGCTGTTGGGAAAAGAGAAACTGATGGAATGGAAATTAGATGCAGGAACCAGTTGTAATTAAGAGCTACTTTAGAAATAGCCAATTAGGTAAGAGATCTTTCCATCTGAGAGTAGAAGCCAAAGCATTTATAAACTTTCTCATCAACTAAAAGTGGAAAGGCCATTATAGCAATGAGAAAGAAACACACTTATGGAAGTGATTAAGGATCAGTATGTAGAAGACAAAAATGGTTAAGGTTAATTACTTTAGTAATATCAAGCAACAGACCCAAATATTTTTAACCCTATAGTAAGTGTTATCTTTGAACTTTGCAGTTGTTTGTAGTTGCAGCGACCCATTTATGAGTCTGATGAAAACATTCATGCTTTATTTGGTTTATCTTTTTATTCCTCTGCTTGTTTGGCAATAAACAAGCCCTTTTGTATCTATTTGGTATTTGAGCACACAATATTTTATTTCTGCAGTTTCTTTTGAGATACAACTTTCAGGCATACCTATAAGAAAACACAGCATGCTAAATTTGGCATCCAAGAGCTATTCTTATCCATCTGTTTGCTTTAAAGTTGTAGATGTTTAAGATACTGCAACTAATTTCTAACATTTTGAAAATGCAATCTTCTAATTATGCTACTAGGTATATTAGTACACTGCATATGTTTGTATGTTGTTTTAGCAAAGTTTTCAAATTCATTGTCTCACTTGATCTTCACAAGATCCCTTTGGGTAAGCAGAACAGGTGTTGTTATCATTGTTTGACACAAAAATAAGGTAGAAAGAGGGAAAGTGTCTTGCCTGAAAATTCATAACAAATTACTTGGGAGGGCTCTAATTAGATTAACAGATCTCTGTTTTATTCAGTATCTTTCAGATACTATTCTGTCATAAATTTTTTCATGCGTTTTTATAAGTTTCAACCACATATTTATTTTATTCAAAATAACTTATAGAAAATTGAGCATATATACACATATTCCACTATCAGAGATTTATAATAAACTTTTTTACAAATCACTTTACTGCAAAAACTTATTTCCTTAAATATTGCAGAACTTCAACGTTTATGTATGGTACTATGACACTGTGTTTATTCTTTTCAAGCTGCCTTCCAACGAACTTCCAAAGGGCCTCTGAGTTTTATTTCTTCATAGAGCACCTTGTGCAGATATTTGTGATTTCTAATCCATGGAACATTACTTTCTACCATTTTATATTTTATTTCGAACTCATAGCATGCTTGAGGAACCAATGAATATGGACACATAAAATATGGCAATAAACCCCAACTCCAAATGAGAAATATGAATTCTAGGGATGAAAAAAAATATCAACAACACTCACTTAGCATTTACTAGGAGTCAGGCACTGTTTCAAGCAGTTTATGTAAGAGACTACATAGTTGCTATATTAAGCACTGAATTTCCTTCTAGCTAGATTAAAAAGAAAGAGATAGAAGGAGAAGGGGAGGGAGGGAGAGGAATAAAAAAAAAAGGAAGGAGAGAGAAAGAGAATGATATGGTATGTATCATTTTTCAGATCTTACCATGTTCAGAGATTTGCATGCATTAATTCATGTGATTGTCACAATAATCCTATTGGGTAAGTTTTACTGAAGACCTTATTTTAAATAGGAGGAAACAGACACATAAAGGTGAAGTAACTTGCTGTGGGATACACAGTCATAAGTGTTACCACTGGGATTCTGACCCATGAATCTGTCTCCAGAGACTGCAAGTTTAATTATTTATTTAGGCATATTGCTGTTTCTACACTGGAAAATTCTCCTTGTCAGAAAGTAGAAAACCAATTCCTCAGGAGACGGGTTTTCTTGGCTTTGAGTACTTACACATTTATTAAGTGGGACCTTGTATGTACAAGCAGGCAAAATTCTCAACAACAGCTTAAGTGCAGAAAAAATATTTCATGACTGTTCACTAGAGTCATTGAAAGAATCTGAAGTCAAAATCCAAATAAGTAAGAAAATTGTTTTAAGTGTCTTCTGTTAATCAGAAAAAGATAAAAGGAAAAATAACTTGGCTTCTAGTGTCTCTACTTGGCGCCACTGAGTCAGGAAAACAAAGTAAAATATATATTGTTGGTGGTTATGAGACCAGAGCCATCACACAGTCTTGGTTTCCTCTGAACACTTAACAGTGTCATCATTAATTGTTGGTATTTAGTGTGGACTCAGGTTAAATTGACTCCTGACCTTGCTTCAAAGCAAGTATAGAGTAGCCTTCAGAAAGAGTTAAGAATTGGGGTGCCTGAGTGGCTCATTCAGTTAAGCGTCCAACTCTTGATTGCAGTTCAGGTCGTGATCTCAGGGTCATGAGATTGAGCCCCACATAGGCTCTGCCCTGGGCATGGAGCCTGTTCAAGATTCTCTCCCTCTCCCTCTGCCCCCACCCCCCACCCCCACTTTCTCTCTGTCTTAAAGGAAAAAAAAAGGCAGTTAGGAATCATTTTACCATTCCAGAATACATCACCTCTGACTCTAGGCTCGCTTGCCTTCTACTAGGTAATTTCTCCACCTCAGTGAATTGACAGGCTGAGCATCCATGTGCTGGTAGGTCACATAAGGCAGCTAATCAAGAATACCTTAACATTCCTCTCAGTCTGATTGAATTTTGGATTGATTTCTTCCTGACTATAGGCCCTTGACCTCCCCTTTCTTAGAACATTTACTTTAGGAAACTTGTAATTTGTAAGTTCTTTCACTGCTCCTCTGACTGTCAATCTTCTACAACCCAAGAATATCTTTCTGGAGAACCTGAGGGCCATTCCTGTGGAATGCAGCCATCAAGAGAAGTGTCCCATCTCCCAGTCTCTATGGGAGGGTAGAAGCCTATTCCAATAAGCACCAGTTAACAAACATGGGTGATCTAATCACATTGACCAGTCTTGCCCTAATGCCCTCCAGTACTTTTCCACTAGCTCAGCCCAGTGCTTAAAAAATCTCCTGTCTTTTGTTTCAGACTTGAGTTCAATTTTTCTTCCTTACTGCAATAGTCCTGAATAAAGCCTTCCTTGTCTATTTAGCTCCATCTGGTACAATTATTGTTTGACATCGTTCAGCTCCATGTGTAATTGTTGAAGCCATTTTCTTCATCTTCTAGGAGAAAAGACTTCATAGGAGTTGTAGCTCAGGCAAAGAAGGGTCTTCTAGGTCCACACAGTGTGTGTGTATGTGGAGAGGGTGGGTGGAGGGGCACCACTGGTTATTTTAATCAGTGCTTCTTAAAAACCTAAGAATTGAAGAAAACTGGCTTTTGTTTCTGCGTGAAATGTTACAAGTTAAGTTGGACTTTAAGGACATTTTACAAGCATTCTGAAAATTTTTCACATTTAATTATGTCTTAAAAAGATCATATTTTTAATCAACTCTGGTATTAACCCCTTTCTAACATTACACTGATGGTGGGTGTGAGACTAGATCCATGTTATTATGTGGCATATGTTTGTTTTTCAAGGAAACTCCATGGTACTATTAGAGAAAAAAGTGTTTCCTTACTTGAGTGAAATTTTACTATATCCTTTATTGTGATTCAAGTATGGAACAATATAAAAGACTGTTAAGATTTTTTTCAATCTTCAAAATCTCCTACCCTAAATAGAAAACCATAATATTTAATTGCCAGGATTATCATTATGTCATATAACCTTCTTACCTTAACTGATTACAAATTTTGTTTTATCACTATTTTTTATTACCACTATGACTATTATTATACTATTATTACACTTTATTATTGATGAATGTTCCATGTCTATTTTTTAAAATACAGATTCAAATGCTTAAAGATTACTTGACTTGAAGGGCAAATAGAACTTATAAGGCCTTTCTATGGCCTAGCACATTAGGCACAGGAAGAAAAATATTGAATAATGTGAAATATTTTTAGATAACATTCTAAAGTAAGATAACATCACAGTATAAAAAAGTATATTCATATGGCCATGGAACATTTGGATAAACTTTCAGTGACTATAAGTGTTGTCTGCCCTGGCCTCTGGTTCCAAAGATTTATCTGTATTACTTACTCCATCTAGAGCTCATCTCAGGCTGTGGACCCCTATTTCCCATCTCAGGGGCAACCTCCGCTATCTCTGTGGTCCTTTCTGACCGTTCTTTCTTAATCCAGGATACTGATGTCACCATCACCAGATATTCTTCACGTCACAGACTCCCTTCTTCTTCAGCTCCGTAATTATGAAACTGTTTTGCTGTCTGACCCATGTGAACCATTTGGGGTTGATTACCCTGCTTTGCCAGCTTCTATTCTTTGGTTGTCTCTGGACAAATAGAAGCAATATTAGTAAGATGGTATCCCATAAGTTGGAGTGAGATGATATTAGAACAGGAGTAACTAGGAGGTGAGAATGTAGAGGATGGGTTAATGAGGAGAAAAAAGGAGACATTTTCTACCCCCTCCCAGCACCTCCTGGTGGTCTAATATCAGATTCTCTCCTGCTGATTTTATTGGCTGTGTAGACTTATACTGTAAAGATATTTTATTGTTTATCTAGCCATTATATTGTTGCTGAACTTTTAGAGTTTTCTAATGTCTAATTTTTAAACATGATGTGGACAGAAACATTGTTAAGCTTTTCCTTAATTTTCCTTAAAATATATAAAAATATATAAAACCTCTATATAAATGAAACCAAGTGTACATAACATCTGACACTTTTATTTTCATCCATCCCTAGAGAAATTTTGACTAGCCTCTCACATCAATGTGTTAGAATTAACCATATGAAATGTTTAATGGTCAAATATATTTGCATTGTATATATACAAATTGCAAAAAATTGCATTGTATATGGTTCCATCTTATGTGTGTCACAAAAATAACAATAATTTGCTTTGTTATTTTTGTCTAGGTTATTCGTACTTGTTTATTTGTAAAAATTCTTTGGAAAGTTCATTCTCACACCAGATCACATAAACATTTGCCTGTTTTAAAAATTAATTTATGATTCATATCCATAAATGTAATTCTTTAGATTCTTAAAAAATGCATTTTGGGTACCTTTTTACTCTTTTTTTTAGAAATGGTTATTACAGTAAGATTTATTATTTTCCCACTAATTTTAAATGCCATGTTTACTTTATATGAAACTATTAACTATATTAGGGTCTCTCTCCTGAATAGACCTTAAAAGATTCTGGGAGAAGGGTGAGACCTCTCAAAGTTAATTTCAAGTTTTTGCTGAGACTAAGAAGTCTTTTGGTTGCAACAAGACACATGGGCCAGCTCATTCTCTGTTTGAGCTGATTAATTTTCACCCAGGAAGTACTCTTCATGACCCCAAGGAATTTGAAAAACAAGAAAAAGGCAAAATAATACAACTAGCAATTTCAAGAAACAACTGAAAATTCTTTTTTTCTTTCTGCTTCTTTCTATTTAAACTTTTGTGTTTTTTGGTGTCTTTCTGACTCATTTCTTTGTCATATTATGTCTTCTAATACCAGTTAAGCTGCCTTATTTTTTGAAGTAGAAAACTGATATGAGCAATTTTTTACAGAAAAAAAAGTTAAAATATCTTCAAAATAGTCTTATGAAAACTTTAGAGGTGGAATGAATTTGTACTAAGATATCTCAACTAGTCCACAAGTCATTTTATACTTTATTGACATTCAAGGGAGGAAGTGAAAAGCATCACATGGTGTTCAGTCAGGAAAATGAAGATTTAAGAAGTCATCCAGAATTGTCCTCTTTTCAACCATGAGAATTGCAGAACTGGACTTATGTTCATTTTTAGAAGTTAGAACAATGCAGTTCACTTAGCAACTCCACTGAAAGTTCTTCAGTAATATATTTGGTTTAGTATAATAATTGCAATGATATTTCAGTGGTGGGTTTATAATTACATATCATTTTAGTTGTCAAGAAATTTAAATCAATTATGGCCCTGGAGCACTTGACAGACTGCTGCTGAGATCAGTGGGCTAGAAATAGGTCCCATATTTGATGCTATAGAAATTGGCCACAAAGAAACAAGTTGTGTTTTCTGAGAAAATCTGTTTAGAATTTTTCTTAAATGTTAAGATGCAAACATAGGAGAGTTGTTGTATTTGTACCAGCGCAACCCACATTCTAATCTTTTTTTTTTTTTTAATTTACTTGACAGAGAGAGAGAGAGATCACAAGTAGGCAGAGAGGCAGGCAGAGAGAGGGGGAAGCAGGCTCCCCGCCGAGCAGAGAGCCTGATGCGGGCCTCGATGCCAGGACCCTGGGATCATTACCTGATGCCAGGACCCTGGGATCATTACCTGATGCCAGGACCCTGGGATCATGACCTGAGCCAAAGGCAGAGGCTTTAACCCACTGAGCCACCCAGGTGCCCCACATTCAAATCTTATTGCGCATGCCCTAAAGACATCAATTTGAAGGGGAAAAAAAGCAACTACTAAAGAAGACATTGGTAATAAATATTTGTTGTCAGAGAGAAAGTAGAGATAGATCCTCTGCACCAAGAGTGAACAAACCCTTTCTGTAAAAGGCTAAATAGTAAATATTTTAGGCTTTTTAGGTCACGTGGGTCTCTATTCCAACTGCTTCACTCTCACTGTGGTGTGCAAGTGGTCAAAGACAATGCAGAACTGTGTTCTCATAAAACTTGAGTGAGGGACACAGAAATCTGAATTTCCAGTGATTTTCACTTGTCACACCATTTGATTTTTTTTTTCAACCATTTAAGAAACAGTCATGGTTTGGGGACCATGTAAAAAATAGCTACAGCTAGGTTTGGCCTGTGGGTTTGCTGACCCCTATTCTACACAATAAAATTAGATAAGAGTTTCAGGGAAATAGAATGGAATTCTCCAAGGTAGAACCTTTGCAGTCCACCAGGGAGCAATCTCAAGTATTTATATTTAGACTTTTAAACAGTAAGTATCTGAAGTGAGTGGAAATTACATTGAAAAGAAGCAGAATAGGAGGGAAACACCCAATCATATGATTGTGATTTGTTTTAATGAAGAAATGACAATAACAATTATATCCTCTATCAAGTGAAGCAGAAATCAATACACATGTCCCTAAATCTAAGATTATCTATCTGTATAAAGGCATGTGTTTAAATAAGTTAATTATCCAGTTTACTCATGTAAATCTCACTTTATTGCATTGATCTGGGGAATTGGGGTTATGGAGTTCTTATGCTTCTCCATTTCACTTTGCACATATTAAAAATTAATGACTTCATTTACTTCTATACTTAAAAAACAAGGTAGTGCTAGAACTTCATTGGAACCGTCCTTCATAAAAGAGAAAAAAATAGTTGCAATCTATTGATTCAGCATATGTTTCTTGTTTACTTTGTGCTGTGTGCTACAATAAGCAGTGGGATTAGAATGATAACACTGGTGGCAAGAATTTTTATTTGATCTGTGTCAAGACAGACATTAATGGAAGTGGCAATAGCAACATTGTTTTGAACTTCAGAAAAGGCTCACATTAATTAAAAGAGTCCACTTGGACATCATTGTGGTTATTAGATTAGCTAATGTGATGGGCTTATTCAGATGTACCACATGCATTTTATAATACTTATATGACATTGAAAAACTAATGAAATAAATTGAAAAATGCAAATTGTTCTACATGGGGTATGGGAACAATTTGCTTACCAAGTTATAAATAGAAGGATATTCCACTAACATCCTTCTGGACAAATAAATGTTGTATTGAAGGGGCTGTGACTGGTTCCCATAAAAATGCATTAAAATTTCAGTGCCTGCTTGGGATGTGTTTCAATCTGCCCTGCAATACTTCAGGAGGTCATAAAAAGAAACTTTTTGAAATATGGTATAGAAGGTAACATATAATCAAAAATAAGCTCAGGGCATCGGTCATTGAAATAAAAATGAGTAAGGAAGAGGATGAAAATGGAAAATTATCTGTTGGATTTATCTAGGAAGAAATTTGTGCAATCATATTTATGTTTAAATCCATGTTTAATTTTAAGATAATTTTCAAGGGGGAGAGAAAAGTCCTAGCATCTTAATTTCTAGTAAGTGCTCTAAAATTTACCATTAAATACCTTTAGCTCATTTTTGCCCACATGTATGAAGGTCTTGTTTTTTTGTTTTTTTTTTTAAGATTTTATTTATTTATTTGACAGAGAGAGAGATTACAAGTAGGCAGAGAGGCAGGCAGAGAGAGAGGAGGAAGCAGGCTCCCCACTGAGCAGGGAGCCTGATGCAGGTCTCCATCCCAGGACCCTGAGATCATGACCTGAGCTGAAGGCAGAGGCTTTAACCCACTGAGTCACCCAGGCGCCCCTGAAGGTCTTGTTAAGACCTCCTCTTCCCTGTGGAAAAATCCCTCAAACTGAAATTCCTTTCCTATAGGCCCCATCCATTCAGTCTCTCCAATCTGCATTCCCACCCTCTCCCCACCTGCCAACCCTAATGCACAAGAGTAAACTGAGAACAAAAGGAGGCATTCAAAACACTGGGGAATTTTATATGATTTAGAATTGAATAGGATATTGCAGATTATCTTCTCAGGGTCTTTTAAATGTGACAGATTATCAGAAGGTCGACTGAATAAAAGTATATTCAAAGTTAAAAATTAAAATGCAGGTTTTAGTTTTTAACATACTTCTCTGGCCATTATGAGGATTAGCAAAGTTTGGGAATCACTGCTATAACAAAGCCAAAAAGTGCTGCTAATTTATCTAGATGGAGTTGATTAGCTCACATCTAGAGGAAGAGGGTGAGGAGGAGAGCTGCTATAAAGAAAAGCTATCCTTTGATGGGGCTTGAAACATGAGTAAAATTTCAGTAGGGAAAGGTAAGCACTGCATTGACTGCTGGGATTGAATGAACATCTACAGTGTGCTAGGCATTGTGCAGAGCATATGCACATTTCATTGAAGACTCAACAAGTAATGAGTTAACTACTACTGTCTTCCACGTGATTTTTGATGGAGAGGGTCAGTGACTTGATCTGGGGGACAGAATTTATTGCTGGGTAGCAACAGAACAGAAAGGCTGGTTTGATTAAACAGTATGCTAGTACTCTAGCAGCAAACTCCAGACTTGAGGAGAACTTAAGCTTCCCTTCACTTGTTCTGTCCCTCATTCTATCAGGGGGAAGTGGCAAAGACAAAGAATCCAATCCCAGGAATTAGGGGGGGGTGACAGGAGCAAATTGTGAAGCTGTTATTCTCTGCCCTCTCTATGGCCTTGTCCTCACTCTTGTCTCCAATGCCTTCTTTCACTGTGGTGATTTTGCCTCTCTCCCATTTGAAGCAGCACATGACTGAAAGACCTAAGTGTGCAGCACTGTCCCAAGCTCACCCTAAAGAAGCCAGGCAAGCCTAGGTTGTGAGAAGGAGAGAGAACACGTGTTTTTCATACTTTTTTACAGGGTCCTCAAGCAAGAACACTTGGAGACCATCACTACAATCTAGGCAAAGATGATTTTCCTAATTTATAGAGCAATAACACAAAAGGGATTGGCAGAGGGGTTGGAGAAAGCCTAACAGTAAAAAAAAGGGAGTGGTCGGTTTGAACGTCCCCTCTATCGACATCCCTTGGAGGTCTGTGATGGCAGCCGACTCGAAAGCTGAAGACCTTCATTATGAGGAAAAAGTGGCATAATTTGGGCTTACTCTGAAGGCTTTTACATTTGTTTAATGCTAAAAATAGAATGACCAAATGACAAATTAGTACAAGAGAATAAATTGCAGATAAATATAAGAATAAAATTAATGTAAGAATAAGAGGTGAGTCAAAATGATCTGCTTTATTGAAGTAGCAAGAATAGAGATAGGTGCTTATAAAAATAAAGCTTTTTCCAATTGGTTCCCTAGAATTAGATTTTCTTATTTGGAAAGATCTTTTCTTTTCTAGTAATAAAGCTCAATTAGTGTGTTGGTATGTGGGGAGGGTTGAGGGGATTTGTGTGTGTGTGTGTGGAAAGAACTCTAATGTTGTTTTCTGCTTGCTTGCTTTGTTCGTTTATTTTTGATGTTCAAAACTAATTTCTTCCTCAATAGGCAATCTTCGGCTGGAGTATCCCTGTTGACCCCTGTCTTCGGTTCTGTGTTAAAATGTTTGTGTGCCATTTTTTTAAGTTCACAAGTCTAATTTTCTCCCCAGAGGGTGTTCACAGTTTCTTCAAAGACTTCAATGCTTATCTGTTGTTTGAGGTTTTCTTTAACAGGGCTCACACATTTTGCCTTGAAGGTCTCCCCCAGTCAGCTCAGTGAGGAGAAGGAGACCCCAAGTAAGGTTGCTCTGAACTGACTGCTGTTAATTAGGGACGTTAGAACCCAGTACATTTCACTCTGCTGTTTTCACTTCTGATAGTTTACCCAAAATCTAAATTGGGAGCAGCAGGTATCTGATCTGAAAATAAATATTTTTTCCTCTTTTTGATCTCAAGCTTTTTGACTTAGAGATTGATAGCACTAAAATACAATTTATTTTTTTAAAGCAGATTCTAGAATGTTATAAGCTGGGATAGGACTCTGCTGAATGAGATCAGAGAAGCCCATATCCTCATTAATAGGAGGATTAATTTTCCAGATTTGTAATCCTGGAACAATTTTGGCTCAATTCCGTATAGCTCAGACTCTGGTAATATTCTTTCTATTTAATGGTGATTAAAAAGGTCAATTATAAAAACAAAATCAAAACAAAACCAAAAAAACGTGGACCTCTAATACTCTGTACATATTCCCCCAAGGCAAGGGCATGTACCCTCACAGCCTTCTAAATGTCAGGGCCAGTCTTACCATGCCCAGTTTTTGTTGTTGTTGTTGTTGTTGTTGTTTTTAGATATTTTATTTATTTATTTGACAGAGAGAGATACAGCGAGAGAAGGAACACAAGCAGGGGGAGTGAAAGAGGAAGAAGCAGACTCCCTGTGGAGCAGGGAGCCCAATGCAGGGCTCCATCCCGGGACCCCAGGATCATGACCTGAGCCGAAGGCAGACGCTTAACGACTGAGCCACCCAGGTGCCCGCATGCTCATTATTCTTGCTTGTGTGGGGCTACCATGTTATCCCTTTTCCAACAGACTCTAATCCCTGGAGAGCTCTGTCAATGGCTTGAACCACTCTCACTGTGCTTTTGGAAGTCATTGATATATCTTCCTCTTCTGTGAAATTCCCTTACATTCTTACTCTGCTCTCTTGAAACTTGTGTTTCTTCTGAGATACTGCTTTCCTATATCACTTTTTTTAAAGATTTTTATTTATTTGAGAGAGAGCACAAGTGGGAGGGAGAAGCAGGCTCCCTGCACAGTAGGGAACCCAACTTGGGGGCTTGATCCCGGGACCCTGTGATCATGACTGGAGCTGAAGGCAGACGCTTCACTGACTGAGCCACCCAGGCACCTCTCCTGTATCGCTCTTAAGTGGTGGATGTTTCTTTCTACCTCTCTTGTACCTCTGCATTCAGAGGTGGGAAGGTTTTTTGTTTGCTTCTCTTTGCAACTAACTTCCAATGATTGTCTCTCCTTTGACCCTAAAAGTCATTTGCATAACTTGTGTCATCAAACTTTACTACTTTCATGCCTTGTCACAAGTCATCTTACTCTTACATGTCTTCCTTCCCAGTATTAGTCACTCCTCTTCATTTATTAAAGACTTTGGCTCATGACTCATGGTTACTCTCACTACCTAGGTCATTTTGAAGATTTCGAAATTAATGTAGGTGTCCTTCCAACACCTTACCTCCTGTTCATGATCTTCTCTTCTTCTGTGTTACTGTTATCCCCTCTTCCTCACCCACTCGCTTTGATGCCATGTTGTAGATACTGTCATTAACAATAACTGTATGCCCTCTATCATCCCATTGTCAGATACCTCATTCTCTGACAACACTGTTCTATCTTCCAGTTCATTCCCTCTAGTACCCCAACTATAGGTCCCCCCTTTTTCTCATTTATCCAGCATAAACTCCATGACTTACAGTTATTACAGTTTCCTCCTTGCTTGACAATCTTATTTCATGCTCTTCTCTTCACTAAAGCACCAACCTTTGTTAAAATAAAACATTACCTGGGCATGAAACTCATGCAGTTGAAAATGGCTGGAAACACCACCGCCACCACCACATACACACAGATAATGTGCTGTTTGGTTTACATGCGTGATTTTAGATTCATAATTAGTATGAACTATTATGCTGTATTTCCCTAGTCCAATTCATCTTCCACTCTTAAACAAGATGGTTCCTAATTTCTCTTGTATAGACCTCTAAAGCCATTCCACCCCCCTCACTATCACCTGATGAGCTCGATCTCCATGTGACAGAAAAAGACAGAGTCAGAAGATAATTTATCAATTCTCACCTATGCCCACGGACTCTGTCTTCCCTCCTCACTACAGATGACCTCCTCACGTTCCTCCTTCAGGTGAGCTCTACAATTATATATAATATCCCATCCCCTGCAGTCTGCAAAAAGATATTGCTCTAGCATTTTTTTTTCTATCTTGCAACTTAATTTTCCCCCTTTCTGTTGGATTTCTCCTGTCACTATACAAGTACCATTTTGTTCTGCCAGCTATAGCAACAGCAACAAAATAAAACACAAATCTCTCTTGAATTTTTTCTTTTCCACATTTATCTTTTTCCTTTAAGATACCAGTTGCTTTAAAGATTATTCTAGAAATCTTCCCTAATTCCTCTTCTAGAATTGTTTCTTGAAGTACTCCAAGCAGATTTCTTTCTGACATCATCATTAAAACTATTCTAATCAAGTTTACCAGTACCCTTAACAAAGTTCCTATAGTAATTATGAATTCTCGGATCTCATCTTACTTGACACTTCTGCCGTATTTGACCACAGTTGATCATTTTATTCCTAGTTGATTGCTAGGACACTTCACTAGGTGCTTTTTCTCATTTTCTTTTGCTAGCTCTACTTCCTCTTCCTGACCTTTTAACACGTACAAGGGCTCAGTCATTGGACCATTTCTTTCTATTTCCATTTACTTACTTGATGATTACATCCAGTGTCAGGACTTTAAATACCATGTATACACTGATCACTCCAAAATTTATATCTCCAGTTCAGGCCAAACTGTATGTTAAAGAATTAGATATTCAACTGCCTTTTTGACATTGTGACTTATACCCTCAACTCCCTTATTTATAATCTGGATATCAAACTTATCTCCAAAACTAAACTTTTGACACTATGAATTCTATCACCACAATCTAATTCTTAGATGAAAAAATAGTATTTTTATCACCCCAGAAAGAGACTCTGTGCTCTTTAGCAGTTATTCCCCATATGCCCCCCTTCCTTGCCCCTGGCAACTACTAATATACCTGTTATCCCTATGGATTTTCCTATTCTAAGCATTTCATATAAATGTGATTACATGGTGTGTGCCCTTTTGTGTCTGGCTTCTTTCACTTAGCATAATGTTTTTAAGGTTCATCCATGTTGTATCAGTACTTTATTCCTTTTTCATGGTTGAACGATATGCCTTAAATGAACTCACACTGTGCTCCAGCTTAGTTAATGGCAATTAAGTCTTTCTAGTTAGTGATCCTATTAGCTCTATTTTGAAAATATACCCCAAATCTCACCATCTTTATCTACCTTTAGGTATTATGTTACTAAAATTTCCACATTTTTATAACTGGTCTTTTTACATTTGTCCTTCACCTCCGTCATGTATTCTTAATATAGAATCTGGATAATTTTCTTTCTTTCTTTCATTCTTTTTCTTTTCTTTTCTTTTCTTTTCTTTTCTTTTCTTTTCTTTTTTCTTTCTTTCTTTCTTTCTTTCTTTCTTTCTTTCTTTTCCTTTCTTTCTTTCTTTCTCTTTTCCTCTCTCTCTTTCCTTCCTTCCTTCCTTCCTTCCTTCCTTCCTTCCTTCCTTCCTTCCTTCTTTCCTTCCTTCCTTCCTTCCTCCCTCCCTTCCTTCCTCCCTTCCTCCCTTCCTCCTCTCTCTCTCTCTCTCTCTCTCTATCAGTCAAATTAGAATGCTTAGGTCATTCTAATTTTAATGGCCTTGTATTTCCTAATGAATACATTTCATAATAAAAAAATTAATGCAATTCTATGAGGCCCTACGCAATCTTCCTCTGAGTTTTTTTTTTCTGTTGGTCCTCAACTCCTACTACTTTCTCTGTTGCTATTCTGTTTTAGGCACACTGGACATAACACACATATAACACATTATAAGTTTGGTAGCATTTGTATGGCTTTATAATGCACTTTATCTGATTTTTCAAAAGGACTATCTGCTTAAAGTACAGACCCAGCAGTTTAATATTCTATCTGAGAAGCAAGTGGCTTTTAAGGAAGGCTTATTTAATTTGGTCACTGCCCTAGCTATTTTTTAATGTAAACATTTTATTGTAGAACATTTTAGATTTACAGACTTATTGCAAAGATAGTACATAGAGTTTTTATATACCCCACATCTGTTTCTCTATCACTGAAACTGAGTATAGCACATACTGGTACATTATTATTAACTAAAGAAAACAATTTGTATTTTCTTAATTTTTACCTATTTTCCAATTTCTTTTCTAAAATACCATCCAGGATATTACATTACATTTTATTTTCATGTCTCTTTAGGCTCCCCTTAACTGTGACAATTTCTTAGGTTTTCCTTGTTTTTGATGACCAGTTTGGAGGTGTACTGGTCAGGTATATTGTCAGATGCCCCCTACCTGAGTTTGTCCAGTGTTTTTCTCATGATCAGACTGTTATTACAGGTGTTGGGAAGGAAGACCTCAGAGCCAAAGTGCAAAATTTTCATCACATTACATCAGGAATATATGCTACCAACATAATTTATGACTATTGATGTTGACCTTAATCATCTGGCTGAAGCGATGTTTTCCAGGCTTCTCTACTGTAAAGTGATATGTTTTTTATGACCTTTCATACTATACTCTTTGAAAGGAAGTTGCTATGGCTTATTGCTCTCATGCCTTTTCAGCTAATAGGTAGGAAATGTAGATGTGAATACTAACCTTTATATGTACATGTATCTATAAATATTTATATAAGTAACCATTCCTATCTATGTTAAACTAAACATGAGTTCATACTGATATGTCCAACTCTATTGCAGTGTCACGTGGGCCATTCTATCTTCTCTCCTTGCTTATCTGTAAACAACCATTCTAACAGTAAGCAGCCTAACTCCCACCATCCAACAAACATTTACATAAATCTTCATTTCCAACATACATGTGTATATATGTGTGTGTGTGTGTGTGTTTATTATAATTGATAACTTGTACCCTAATGGGGGAGCAACTTTATCAACTAGAGTACAGTTCTTATGTGCATTCTCTTTTGTCTTTCGTTTTATAGACTCCACTCATTTCCAGCTATGTAGGTCAGTGTTCCTCCTCCTCATTCATTAAAGAGGTTCAATGACATTCTAACAAATGCTTATAATAAGGTCAGAGTGTTTTGTCACATTTGGCATCCCATCCTGGAATTCCTCTGGCCTCTTAAATGATTTTTAAAAATTTCTGTATGGGGCGCCTGGGTGGCTCAGTGGGTTAAAGCCTCTGCTTTCGGCTCAGGTCATGATCTCAGCGTCCTGGGATCGAGGCCCACATCGGGCTCTCTGCTCAGCAGGGAGCCTGCTTCCTCCTCTCTCTCTGCCTGCCTCTCTGCCTACTTGTAATCTCTCTCTCTGTGTCAAATAAATAAATAAAATCTTTAAAAAAAAAAAAAAAAAAAAAAATTTCTGTATGGTAAAATTTATTCTTCGTGCTGTAGAGTTCAATGGCTTTTGAAAAATTTATAGTGTCATGTATCCACAATTATAGTATCACATCAAATAGTTTTACTACTCCAAAGAGTCATTTGTCTTTCACATATTTAATTCTTCCTCCACTCCCTTGCTAGGTCCCCAGCCAACTAACCACTGATCTTTTTTATTGTCTGTATAGTTTTGCCTTTTCTATAAAGTTATGTTATTGGGATGATACAACATGTGTCCTTTTCAGACTAGCTTCTTTCACTTAGTAATATGCATTTCAAATTCATATCTTTTGAGGCTTGATCATTTATTTTGGTATTTTTAAATTTTTTCTTTAAAATTTGTAGTATTTATTGGTGAAACTGGGTCCTAATAATTTCTTTTTTGGAAGTATATTATCAATTTCTTCAGTGGATATAAGACTGTTTATCCTTGTGTGTGTTTCAGTGCATTGTATCTTTCAAGGGTTTGGTCCATTTTTAAACTATTAAAATTTAGGAATAGAGTTGTTTATAGTAGTCCCTTATTGGTCTTTTAATGTCCATGGGTTCAGCAGTGATAGCCTTTCTCCTATTTCCGATATTGGTAATTTTTGTCTTCCCTATTTTTTTTCTCCTTGATCAGCCTGGCTAGAGGTTTATTATTTATTTATAATTATTTTTTATATTTTTATATTATTTTTTATAATTTTATTATTCTTTAAAAAACATATGAATGAAAGAACAAAAAACCCCTGGTTTTTGGTTTTGCTGATTTTCTTTAATATTCTCTTATTTCCAATGTTATTGATTTCTGCTCTAATTTTTATTACATCCCTTATCCTAATTCCTTTAGGCTAAAATTATTCTTTTGGATCTAATAATGTAAAGTGATAGTTTCAGTATTGATTTTAGATATTTTCTAATATATGCCCTTGATGCTATCAATTTGCCTTTAAGGACTGCTTGAAAGAAGAGCATCCCACAAATTCTGAAGAGTTATGTTTTTATCTTCATTTATTTCAAAATATATTTTAATTTCTTGAGATTTGTCTTTGGCCAATATTATATTTAGAAGTATGTCATTTTTTTAGATTTTTTAAAGCTGCTCCATTGGTTTCTAGTTAAATTAGTTTCTAGCTTAATCCCATGTGATCAGAACTAACTTTGTTTGATTTATATTCTCTTAAATTTGTTAAGGTATGATTTAATGATCAGAATGTGGGTTATCACATTCTGAAAGTTCAATGCAAGTTTGAGAGGAATGTATATTCTGCTAATGTCAGATGAAAAATCTATCAATGTCATTTAGATCAAGTTGATTGATAGTGCTCTTCTGATGAACTATATCCTTTATAGTTTTCTCCCCACTTGGTCTGATATTCTTGATAGAGAAGTATTGAATTCTTCAATTATAGTAGTATATTTGTCTATTTCTTTTTTCTGTTCTATCAGTTTTTCCCTCACATATTTGATACTATGCTTTTAGGTTCATATATGTCTAGGATTATTATGTCTTCTTAGAAAATTGATCCACTCATTATTTTGTGCTTGCCTCTATGTCTGAAAATTTAGTTTTGAAGTCTTTTTTGTCTAAAAGTAACATGGAAACTTCATATTTCTTTTGATTAGTGTTTTACAGTGTATCTTTCTCCACACCATTACTTTTAACATATCTGAGCTTTTATATTTAAAGTGAGTTTCTTGTAGCTAATATAGAGTTGAGTCTTTTGTTTTATCGACTCTGACAACTTTGTCTTTTCAATATTATATAGATCATCCATATTTAAGGAGATTATTGACACACTATGCTTAATATATACCATGTTTGTAGCTGTATTCTACCTGTTACCTGCACTTCTTTTTCTGTTTTCTTTGGTTTTAGTTATTTTATATGACTCCATTTTATTCCCTCTCACTGTATTATTTTCCTTTAAAAATGTGTTTTCATTTTTTCCTTAGAGTTTTTAATACACATTTTTAAATAACCCAAGCAAATGAATAGTTACTGTTATTACTTTAAACAAACAGATATACTTTGGGGTTAATTAAGAACACTAAAAAATATAACTTTTATTTCTCCTCTGATAGTCTTCCTTTCTTTATGTAATTATGTTTCTGACCTCTATCATTTTCCTCTGCCCTCCCCCCCAAAAATCTAATACCCTCAGTTTTTATTTATATGAAAAAATATTTAGGGTGCCTGGGTGGCTCAGTGGGTTGAAGCCTCTGCTTTCGGCTCAGGTCATGATCTCAGCGTCCTGGCATCGAGGCCCGCATCGGGCTCTCTGCTCAGCGGGGAGCCTGGTTCCTCCTCTCCCTCTCTGCCTGCCTCTCTGCCTACTTGTAGTGTCTCTCTCTGTGTCAAATAAATAAATAAAATCTTTAAAAAAAAAGAAAGAAAAAATATTTAACTTTAAGATAATTTCACTGGATATAGAATACTAGGTTTTCATTTTTTGTATGTTGGCATTTGAAGTATTTTAGTGACTTTCTTCTTGTTTCATGGCGTCTATGCAAAGTCTACTATAATTCTTATTTTTTCCTTCTAGGTAAGTTGTTTCCTCTTCTGGCTTTTTTCAATATTTTCATTTTGCTTTTGGTTTGCTGGAGTTTGAAGATAATATGGCTAGGTGTAGTTTTTGGTATTTATTCTTTTTACTATTTTCTGAGCTTCCTGGGTCTGTGGTTTGGTATCTTTCATTACTTTTGAAGAGTTTTCATTTCTTCAAATATTCTCAAAGAGATTTTTATTTCTCCAAATATTTCTTCTGCACTAGTCTCTTTTCTCCTTCTGGTATTCCAGTTAATCATATATTATACCTTTGGAATTTTCTTACAAATGTTGGATTGTTTTTCTCTGTGTTTTTTCTTCGGCTTTCGGTTTGTAACATTTCTGTTAATTTATCTTCAAACTCACTGATTCTTTCTTCGGTTTTGTCAAGTCTATTAATGAGCCAATTTAAAGATATTCTTTCCATTATAGTGTTTTTTTACTGATTGTATTTCATTTTGGTTCTTTCTCAGAATTTCCATATTTCTGCTTATATAACCATCTGTCTTGGTTTTCTATTAGAGCCTTTAGCATCTTAGTCTTAGTTCTTTTAAATTCCCTGTCTGTTAATTCTAACATCTCCATCTATCTGAGTTAGGTTCTGATGATTACTTTGTCTTCTCAGGTGTTTTTCTTGCCTTTGATGTGTTTTCTAATTTTTTGTTGAAAGCTGGGCATGATTAGGATACACTAGAGACAAAATGGTCTTTTTTGTGAGAATTCATGTTAGTCTGTCTAGAAGTTGGGTTTTGTTTAATGTTTTCTGTACTTATAGGTCTCATAGACCTCATGTCCCTCCAGTGTTTTTGTTTATGTTTCCCATCTTTGCCTTGGGCTTTCTAAGTACTCTTCTTCAAAGATAATTGTATTTTGTATGTGTTTTGATTGTGAACCACTATTATTATGTTGGAGTCCTGCTGGTGTTGTCGTAAAATGTGAGGGAGTAGGAGAGTTCTATTATCTTCCAGTTCAATCTCAGTCTGCCTGTGTCTGTGGACTGTGACTTTCATGGTATAACTTCCTCCATGCCTACTATCTCTGAGTTAGATAGGAAAGCTGAAGGGGGCAGGAGTGGGAGAAATTCCCTTCCCCAGGTTGGCTAAGGTTCTGCCAAAATGCTCTTTCCAGGGGAAGCAGACCTGTGTTATGAATAAAGTTCTGGGAACATTTCACATGGATTATGCATCTAGTCCTCCTGTCAGAGTCATGTGGTTGTCTTTCTAGGATCTTTACTGCATAAACCTATTGGGGTTTGTAGACGTAAAGACTATAAAAGTATGAGATCTTCCCCAAGACAGTGACCCTTAGATGTTTCTCATTCCCACATTAGTCCAACTGAGCCCCCCAGAAATTCATTCAAGTTATCATTAAAATTTTCTGTTATTTTATAGCTCAAGCAGCCTCTGTTTCAGGTAAGCACACCTCTGCCATGATTCTAGATTTGCCTGAGTCTCCAGTTTTGGCATAGCAGTTTGTCTTGAACTCAGTGCTATAATAGGCCTAAGAAAACTCACTGGTTTTCAGGTTCTTCAGCGTTTTCTTATAAATATGGGAGTGAAAACTTCCAAGCTCCTCACAGGAAGTCTCCTTTCACTACTATAGTTTTTAACCATCCTTGTAATTTTATTTGTTTTTATTTATTGTTTCCCATTCTATGACTTTGTAAATAGGAGTTAGTGACAGGGCTAAGCACATCACGAGCTGGTTCCTTAACTCCTTTAGAATATGAATTTTAATATTATCTTAGAATTGAAGTTAATGGGAATTTTATTATGATAAATTAAATAATGAATTTCAAATAATAATTCACAGTATGTCTTGGGTCCTTTTATTTCACATTGGATTTTAATATCTACAAAAAAATAGCCAACATTTCTTGAATAATTTACTGTGTGAATTTACTGTGCTTTGCACAGGAGGTTTATCTTGGTTGCCTAATTCATTTTACATAAAATCTCTATGAGATAGGTATTTCTGTCATTCCACTTTGCCCATAATGAAGAGATTCAGAAAGATTATGTAACCTGCTAAAGGTCACCACACTAGTAAGAGGTAATAGGATATGAATTTAAACAGTCTGATTTCAGTCTTCACTTTTAATGTCTTCATGATATTAGGTCCCAAGAAGTCCTTTAGGATTAGCCATATGAATTACTTTCTCTAACGGCAAAACACAATATAAATATTCTTTTATATGCTGTGGTCAGAAGGGGAACAGATATTTGGTTCTGGTATGAAAAACAACCTCCATCTTGCCAGGAAGACAGATATTCCTTATGCTAAAACCAAAACATTTTTGCTAACCCTAAATAGCCGATTAATTTTATATATTTATTTACATAGGAGAATGCTTTATATCTAATATACATTAAATGTGTCATCACACCACTTTAATTTAGATTTTTCTTATATGGTTTATTCAAATTTTCCCGTGGGCATTGTGGAGAGTTTATTTTTTGCTCAATAAGGCAATGCATTACAAAAATGGCAAGACATTTCCACTCCTCTCTATATTCCCAGGCCCTTTGCAAACTAGCTTTGAATTTTTCTCCATTACAAGGTGGGGTTATTTCCTTAGGTTTTAAATTTTGGTTTAGGCTTGTGACTTGGTTTTTCCCATTAAACATAGTGTGAGTAGCATTGTGCCCATTTTAAGTTTAGACCTCAAGAAAACTTGCACATTTCTCTTCTCCCTTCTAGGAACTTCCTGAGCCACCATGTGAAAAAGCTAATCATTTGAATGGTGTACTATATATAGCTCAGTTAACCCTGGCCGGGTCAACAACTAGGCAATCAGCAGACATGTAAGTGAGGCCCTCTTAGTTAAGCCAGCCTCAGCTAACTTACTGCTGATCTCAGACACATGAGCAAGTGCAGCCAGACCTGGTTCAATTTGGAAGGTCCACCTGAGTGACTTGTAGACATGGCAGCAATTAATAAATGACCATGGTTTAAACCACTAAAATTGGAATGATATAGTATGTAGAAAGATCTCCCAATATAAATCATATGTCAAACCAAATATATATCTGGTGTGCTATATGATGTAGAATTATTTTATTCATTTGTTCAAAGATAAAGCTATTTTAAAAGGAATATCTGAGACTTCCCTATGATTATTAAGGTTTTACACATGGATGCAGAATTCGTAGTAGTAGTAGTAGTAGTAGTAGTAGTAGTAGTAGTAGTAGTAGCAATAATAATAAACATTTATAGCATTTTATATGTAATGGTTATTTGTCAAACAACCCATGAGAGATATATCATTTTCTTCATTTAACTGTATCCTCAGGCACAAATAATTTTAGAACTTGGGTCTATCTCAACAGTTTAAAATTTAGTCCTTTTAGTTTTCCTAACTATACTTCTTCATATCTTTCAAGCTTCTATATAGTTTCATTTTCTTTCTCTCATAAGGAAGTTTTAAAAGTCTATATTATGCATATAATTAACCGTACAACATCTGTACTTTAGGCTCCTGCCAATATATATAACATCAGCCACTAATTTGCTTCCCCTAATATATCATAACTTGAATTTTTAAAATAAGTTTAAAAATTATCTAAATGAAATATTAACTGCAAGGTAAATTGTTCACCAACTTTTTTTATGCACCAGTGGCAACCGAGCTTTTGGGATTGAGGATCCTTGCGAATATTATGGAAGTTATGAATTATCCCTCTAAAACTTGCAAACATACTAAATGTGCATTCAGTTTTAGAATTCCTATACCCCTCCCCCACCACAAAGCCCATCTTGGGGCCTTGAAATAATAATCCCTATTCCGGATATATTAAAAAAAAATTTTTTTGAATGAAACTAAAACAGTCACAGAGGTTTGGAGCTATGTATTCCAAATACATAATTTACATACATCACTTCCCATCAGAGCCCTTACACTGTCCTATTGCAGGGTTTGTAATAATCCCTAGAGTGAGTTCTGCCTATAGGAAACTGTCACAAGATACTGGATATAATATTTTTTCTAAAAATGTCTTTCACTCCATCAGTCAATGAATAGATTTTATGTGTGACTAGGGGAAACATTTTCAACTCTCAATGTTAGGTAAAGTTGTGCTTTTCTTTTTTTTTTTTCACAGAGGGAGAGAGATCACAAGGAGGCAGAGAGGCAGGCAGAGAGAGAGGGGGGGAAGCAGGCTCCCCGCTGAGCAGGGAGCCCGATGCGGGCCTCGATCCCAGGACCCTGAGATCATGACCTGAGCCGAAAGCAGAGGCATTAACCCACTGAGCCACCCAGGCGCCCAAGTTGTGCTTTTCTTAAGCAAATATTATGTTTATATTGTGGCAGGAGTAACTTTATAATTGTTCATGATTTCCTTTGTGCCCTTTCAGCAACTTTTTTAGTGGCATTGTAACATCCATTACCATGTACTGTCTTCTATTTTACAATTTGACTACCATTTATTTTCCTCTTAGCTTATTTGTGCTCTCCTCTCCTTCTACCCCTTTTTATGACATACTTTTAGTTCTATATGATCTCTCAAATCCTTTGTGGGATGAAGTGGGATATAAATTCATATGTAAAAAAAAGTGAAGGCATAAATATCTTTTTTGAAATAGTTAAGTCATCAATGTTCTTGTAATTTCCAAGGAATATGGATTTCACAAAGGACTTTTCAAGCTTTCCAGGTTTTAACTTCCTCAAAAATAAGTGTTTTCACACTGGGTTTTTGCAGTCATATTGGCATTTGTTTGTGCAACATTATTTTAGAATAATACAGCATCTCCATGTTAACAGAATTTGGGTTTTTTTTAACCCCCAAATCTGATGCTGGCCTGTTTTGGACAGGTTGCCAAGTCCCCCTGTACCTGTGTTTCTCTGTGTCTGAAAGTGGGGTAACTAAAATATACTAACTCCCTTCCCCTTGAGGAGTGTGCCTTTATACATAAAAGACTTAAGCATCTTGAAACAGAGTCATTTTTGTATAAAGTAATAGCATAGGCCATTATTCTAACTTCATATCATTTGCCTCCTCAGTTCACTAAGTTGAGTGTCCCCAGATGGCATCCATAAACATTTTGCAAGTGCACCAAGAAAAAATTAAGATGTTCCTATTTCAATCAGTGGACATGTTGTGATTGTGACTTTTATAACCATAGCTCTTTAAAGTTACTAGAGCATACATGTGAGGGACAACTTGTGGGTTTTCAGGGTTTGGTTGGGCCAGTTTATGAGGACATGACAATAGTGAAGACTGCAGTCCCTCTAGGTTTACTCTGTGGAGTGTTTTCAGATTGCTCTTAACCTTGGCTCACTGCTTCTTGGATCTTTCTTATTTGTGTTCCAGAAGAACAGGCATTCAACAACCCCGAGGGCATAAAAACCCAAAGAGCAGTTGACTGATAATCATAATTTACCTGGTGAAAATATAGGGAGGATGGGGACCCTCAGAATAAATGGTCTAGAGCAGGCCTTTAAGCACATCGTGTGATACTATGTGCACATAACATAACTTTGTGTTAGAAAAGAAGAAAACTGAGATCATTAGAGTTTACCTGCCTCTCATAAATGAGAAATCTAAGGCATGGTAATTTTTCCAAGATCAAAAAGAAGTAGTGAAAAACCAAGAAATAGAACTCAGGTTTTCCAGTGCCCAAATAATGTCTTATATTTGTTTGTTTTACAAAAGCACTATTATATTGCAAGTCTTCATGGTTTCACCCTTCTATCCCAACATCCCTTTCAATTCTTAGAGTCTATGAAAGTGTGATTTTGCCCAGTACCCGATACCTTTGCTCATGAACTCTGGCCAGAGAAGAAACACTACTGATTTACAAATGCACAACAGTTTTGTTTTTGTTTTTGTTTCTTGAAGATTTTATTTATTTATTTGTCAGAGAAAGAGAGAGAGAGCACAAGCAGGCAGAGTGGCAGGCAGAGGCAGAGAGAGAAGCAGGCTCCCCGCTGAGCAGAAGTCCGATGCGGGACTCGATCCCAGGACCCTGGGACCATGACCTGAGCCGAAGGCAGACGCTTAACCCATTGAGCCACCCAAGCGCCCCCAGTTTTGGTTTTTATTTCTGTTTATGACTACTTTAACATGCACTGCATTCATAATTAAATCAACTCAGTCATCTCTGTGAGCACATTTTGAAATACAATTTGTGTATTTGTTGTGTCTTTCACAACATAGAGCTTTGCAGATCGTAAATAGTCAGAATTATTTTTTTGAGTGAGTGGATGGCTTATTGAAGAAAATAGGATTATAATCATAAGTTAGATTGTCAATTTTACTGGAAGTTTGATATAATAGTTAAATCTATATTAAGAAAAACTGAAGAATATTACAATGAATCATGAAACACTATATCAAAATCTAATGATATGGTGACTAACCTAACATTATAAAAAAAAAGAATATTACAAGGGATGATATTTGGATCATTTAATAGCTTTTGTGTTTCACAGTGGCTTTATATAATTTTAGACAGTGTTTTTTGCACAGGCTGAAATTATTTTAGAGTTATTCATTACTTCAGAGAACCAACTTTTTGATGAAATTTGTATGCTGCCAAACTATATATTTGGATATGTTATTTACTTCTCTAGCTGTTTATATCTAGTGTATTATAGATGCCTCATTTTTCTGTATCTAATCATGGCATTTATCATAGTACTCAAAATTTGGTTTTGGAATGTGTAAAATAGCCTCCATTTGTCTAAACTTGGGAAGATTTTTTCATGATTAAAAATAAGTCCTGCCATTCTTTTGGTATTTTCTGATGATTATCTATGAGAGGTGACACTAATTGTGTTAGTTTTACATTCAGAAGTCATAAAGTAACTCCAAATTTCACTCAAAGCTTTCATTAGCTGGGAGCTCACAGTCAGTGGAATATATACGTTTGGCCACCATCACGCCACAACAAGTAACAGTTATGTTGCAAAATATGCACTTGTTTATTTCACAGATAATAGGCCAAATATAATTATGTCGGGGCTGAAATAACAAGTCCACCATGACAAGGACTCAGGTTTTTATAGAATTATTGGTTTACCATCCTCAATGTGATATCCCCATTCAGCCAGTAGGTAGGGGAGAGGGAAAGAGGGTATTCCCCTTCTTTTAATAGCATAATCTAAAAAAATCACTCATACAACATCGTCTCAAATCCTATTGACCCTAATCTGGCTTCACGGTTACTCCTAGATACAAAATAGGCTGGTATTCAGTCTTTATCCAAGTATTCACGTGTGTCGTGTTAACTTCCACAATCATGTCAGAAGGAAAGAAGAGATACTCAAGGAAAATTAGCAGTCTCTGCATCCTTTGATATTGTCCTACAACTCTTGGATTCATGCTTCTATTTTATTTGTTTCCAATTCATTTTTTTCCTCTGTTTAGTTCAATCTGGATAATTTCTATTGATCTATTTTTAAGTTCACTGATTCTGTCTTCTGCCCTATCTACCGATAAAGAATTCTTCGTCTCTGGTATCATACTTCTTAATTCTAAGTTTTCAATTTTGCCACCTTATATATTTTCCACCTTTCTGCTGAAATTCTGTGGTGACTCTTCATGCATGTTGTCCTTTTCCAGTAGATCCTTTGACATATTAATGATAATTAAGATCTTCCCGACATCTAAATCATCTCTGTGTCTGGTCTTCTTGTTTGCTTATCACTTGACAGAGATTCACTTTATTCGCCTGCTATATTTGTGTATGATAAATTTTTATTAACTTCTGGAATTATATATAAAACAATAGACACTGAGGCCAATAAGACCCATGCTTGGTAAGGTGCATGCCTCTTCTTTTGTCAGGCTATTACTGTGGGGAGTTGAGTCGAACTAGACAGTAGTTGAGCTGAGTTTGATTTTGCTGTGGCATTGCAGGTTCCAAATTCCCCAACAATGGGCTGCTGCTACCTTTTGTTCATTCTGGACCCTAGGGTGTTGGTGAGATTTTCTTTGCATTCCTGTTCCATTCTCACAAGAGCTCACACAACTGCACTGCAGAGAGAATCTTTTCCATGCCATTTCCCCCTCCTCCAAAGGTATGTTGCCGGTACTTGTTATAAGTTATGGGGCACATGGTAGGAGCAAGAGATGTCTGTCAGATCTTATGATCCAAAGTTAGTCTTAGGCAGTCCTCTCTACCTGAGTCCTCATGATGGGTCTTTTTCAGCATTCCTGTTCTCCTTCAGGATAGAAACACTCTGGCTTGAATCTGTGAGATTCTTGATTAGGAGAGTCTTCTGCCTCACCAGGAATAAAAGAGCTGTCTGTCACAAAGCAGAAAAACTTGTTTCTGCATTTCTAGTAGCAGTGTGCCTTTGCCTGGAACTGGTGACAGAGAGTTTCTCCCTAGTTCCAGCAGAAAATGTCTATGTCTGTTCTTTGAGGCAAGGCTTGTGGTAGAAGGAGAGGTTTCCTGATCCTTTCCCAGGGTCAGACAGATTTGGCTCCTACAATTTACCTTTGCTGGGTATAGAAGCTAGGTCTTCTTGGCTCTTACCCAGTGGCTTATAATGTTCGATTCATATAAGAAAAGTTTAAAAAGTGAGTATGGATTTGTGCCTGAACCCTGTGAAGAGGGACCTCTATTTTGTCTTCTTCTTTGTCTACAGTCTTTCTCGTGAGCTCCTGATGGAGGCTCATAGTAAAGAACTGTGGGGTGATTACAATCACCTTGTCCATTGTATTCTAAATTTCCACCCTGGTCATCAATTCATCTTTAATAACTCATTGATGTTTCAGCTGTTTTCTTTTACTTTATTCTCATGCCAGGCACTTTTGCTTACTCTTATGTCTGTGAAGGTAAAACAATTCTTGTGTCCCTTCTTTCCAGAAGATGCTCTTCATGCTTTAGGATTTACTTTGCCCTTTACTTCATTTCTCAGATGGGCTTGAAATGTTACGATTTTTGTAATTTCTTTTTTCCTGGCTTTTTGTTGTTGTGCGGGTAGAAGTTATGTTCTCTTATGGGTTTATAAATTCTAAGTTGAACCATATCATGTCCTTGGGATTAAATAGCATGTGTTCAGTATTACCTTTTACTAAAATAGTTTTTTGGCATTCACAGATTTAGAATCTGTGGTACCAGCTCTATGAGATCTTTTGCAAAACACATTTAGTATTGTCTGACTTGTGTAGCGAACCTAGCCCAGTCTTAGCTAGTTTGTGAGTCTAACTGAATCCCTCGATACCTGCATCTAAACCAGTCTTTACTTTTCTCATATTATTAACTACTTTTCACATGTGTAACTTACTTCACAGGGATGCAGTGGGTGTTTTGTAATGCTGGAAATTATATGCTCTTGTGACATGCATACATTTATCTATTTGCAAAGATCATGGGTAATATTATTAGTAAATGTGAAGGTCTATTCTGTTCTCCTTAGAATATGTAATAGACTCATGATATATTTCTGGATATCTTCTGGATATTCTGGCTAATCTTGGAATCAATGATAATATACATAGCATAGGCACATAGTTTCTTTTTAGTGATATTTATGATGATAATCATGTATTTCATATAGCTATCAAAGACACATTAGCTCAATGCCTATTTAACCTAAGAAAGTTCATTTTATCACTATGATAGAATTATTGTGTGTAGAGTGTTAGATGTAAATTGCAGGGAGTATGTGTCCTAGTTATGTAACTTCCACTAGCATTTAACTTTGTAGCACACATGATTCAAATTTGGACTTAAGAAAAAGGACAGATTAATCTGTGTCATGGATAATCACCATCAATAGCATATCGTTGAAATAGTAAATATTAAATCTGTAAAGAACAAAGATCTACCGGACCATAAGCAATGGCATTGCACAATCATTATTGGGTTTTAGGCTAGAATTAATCAATTTTAAAAATGGGCCCTAGCTTAAGCTATTAACATCTTACAAGATAAATGCCAGCTTTTCCTTTTCCACTTTCCGTTTTGAAAATTACTAAAATGCATACTTCACTTGTAGCTTAATAAATATATTTAGTCGTTGCTTAATCAATATCTTACAGAAGAGATAAAATCAAGTTAATGATGCGTGCCCAGTAGAACTAGTCTTCTTACCAAACTGTAAGAGCCATCTCTTCTCTACAAGGAACTAATCTTCATAAGCTATAAGAACTACCCATTTGACACACTCTATTAATTGTAGTTAAAACATGAACATCTACTTTGCTGTACTGCTGTTTAATAGATTTTGATCAGCTTTCATATTTGCTCCCAGAGTGGTGGTTTGTGTATTGTGATTAAGACTCAATTTGAGCCCCAATACTGTGTGTCGTTGTTTGTGACAGTATTAACTATGAGATCAGTCATTTGCACTGTTTTTCCTTACGCTAATTTTTAAAATCTGTCAATATAATGACATTAAAATACTGAGCTATATTTGGAAATAAATGCTCAACTACTCTAGTCATTTCATATTCACTGTCATAATGTTAATCATGAGGGCCTTATGTGATGTTATTTGGATGTAATTTCATTTTAAGATCCTACAAAATCCTCTATCTCTTGTCTGGATTTAGTCAAGTGTGTCTGCCTTAGTATATCTACATTTGGCAGCATTCCAGTTTCTTCGATACTTCTCTTAGAGGGATATTTGAAAAGTGGAAACCAGTGTGCAGGGAGGAGCTTAATTTAGATGCCCTTAATCTGGTTCAGGATCAGTGATTTGATTTTGAAAATGGGGTTTTCTCTAACTCTTTCAACTTTCCTTTTCTATAACTTGGATAAGGTCAATTAGACCCAGAGAGGAAATGTTCACACCTAATGTGCAAATGTACATGATTGGCTTGTTGTTCTTGTGACAATGCCAGAAATTGCATGTGTTCGTCTTATCTTACATTGTAGAAAAAGCCAATTTGCTAATTGTGAACTGCTTTCTGCAGCTGTGAATGCCCCCTTTCAAACCATTAGAAAACAACAGGAGGCCCAACTGTGAACATTCTTTTGAAAATTCTATTTACAAAATGTATCCATTAACAAACTACCCCACAGCTTCCTGGGAATTAAACAAAGTCAGACCTGGTAAAGTAACAGCGCTACTAAATGGGCTTTGCTTACACGCCGTCTCTTGTGTTCTACTCCCAGTGGAGTAGCAGTCATGGGTTTTTCTGGAGGTTTTATAAAATTTTCCTTTTTATGTAGATAAATAGCCTCGTCAGTGTAACCACTAAAAAACAAAAGTCTAAATGAGGTTTATAATAAATACTTAAGTGATATTATACCATAAGGAAATACTTAGAATTTGGCTACAAATTTTTCATGGACTTATTCCAACATACTTGAAACTTAATATTTTTTGCCTTGTATTAGTTGTTTTTTCTTATCCCCCCCCCCAAAATTGTAAGCTTTTTGAGAGCAAAGATAATGCTTTTCCTTTCTTTTTTCTCATAGGCCTTACAACCTAGGGGGCTCTTCATAGGTATTGATTAATTGGTTGAATATACAAATATACTAACACTAGAAAAGTTTGGTGAGATAGATTTGCACAAACCTAACACTTAAAATCAAACCTTTATTACTTCTTTGTCAGAAAGAAATTTCGCTCATTCGTATATATTTTAGATTATGGTGCAAAGTCCACCAATAAAATATACCATTTGTCTATGCTCTATTGTTCATTCTCTCTTGTTTTTTTTTCATTGTTTTTCTTAATAAAATTAATAAAGCACTAAAAACATATCATAGTCAACTATAACAGCCAAATTGTGTGACTTAAGAAAACTTTTTTTCTGAAATAGAGGTTAGCATTATGAAGCTTTTAGAAGAGGTGCGAAGGATTCCAGTTCATTGTAATGAGCCCACCTAAACTGCAACTATGTAATCTGAGAGTTTTTCTTTAGGACTCCTAGTGATGGATGGCACATTTTCTCTTTGTGTAGCCTGTTTTAGGGCAATCAAATAGAAATACATGTAAGGATTTCAATGAAATTTATTTTACCAGTTCAGGATATGGACTCTATTTCACTTTCACCTATGCCTAAATCTATTAAAAATATCCAAAATTGCCCCATTCTTATAGATTCAGAACCTATGCAATTTAATAGATGAAGAAAACTGTTAAGCAAAAGAAATAGCAGAAGTACATATAGTCTTTACAAAGCTGAAATGTAATTCTTCCTGCCCCAAAAAAGACAAATCTAGATCTAACTTATGAAAAATTATTTTGAGTTTATTTTCTGTCTCTCCCCAGCATATCAAATATATACAAATAATCAAAGCAACATGGAAATATCGGTCTCCCTGCAGACAAAAAAACCAAAAATAGTAAAAATGAATATTTTTTAAAAACAAAATATATATTGATGGTGATTTTTTAAAAAAGATTTTATTTATTTGACAGAGAGAGACACAGTGAGAGAGGGAACAGCAGCAGGGGGAGTGAGAGAGGGAGAAGCAGGCTTTCTGGCAGAGCAGAGAGCCCAATGTGGGGCTTGATTCCAGGACCCTGGGATCATGACTTGAGCCAAAGGCAGACGCTTAATGACTGAGCCACCCAGGCGCCCCTGATGGTGATTTTTTTAACATCAGACCAGTATGAGGCTTCTAGAAATAGTCATCGTTAACCACTGTATAGTAGTACATCATTAGTTTCTGATATATAGTGGCTAACTGAACATAATAAAAAAAAGTAGAAATAATCATTGTTGTGATTTTTTGTTAAATTAGCATTTGTTAAGTAGAACCCTGGGCTACCAGATGTTGAAGGATGTTTCCCTTCAACAAAGGTTAAGGGAAAGTGAAGTAGAGAAGTTTATGACTCACAGATCCTGCTGGAGTTACATTGCAAGCCTAGAGAGGTCACACAGGGAGGTCAAGGTAGGCTGCATGCAGAGCGAGTGAGGCAGGACCTGGGACACAGGCCTTTATTAAGGTCCACAGGTGGAGTGCTTTGGGATTTCCTTGCTAGGGCTCGATTGGGCAATTCAAATTTTAAAAAAGTAGTTTTGGTAAGATTCCCAGGGGTCTTATCTAAGGGGTGGGTGGAGAAGGGGAAGGACCTGCAAGGCAAAGGGAGAATGCTTATCACATGGGTCCTGGGAAAGTTCTGTTAGGATCCTACAATTACTTGATACTCTGCAGGCTGTCAACAAAGGCGTGTGCTCGTGGAAGGAATGGTATTATCCAGCAGGGTAGCTGCCTCTCCGTAGTCACTTAATATAGCTAGTGATGCATGGCAAGTACCTAAGGAAAATCTAATCATTGATAGGCCTGTCTAGACTGGGTAAAGACTACCGTCCTAGAAGATGAGATAGAGTCATCTCTTGAAATTAGTTTTAGATTAGACATTAACAACCGTATGATTTATCCTGGCATTTAATCCTGGAGAAGAATATTATAGTCATGCAAATGTTTTAAATACAGAATTGCTCTAAATGTTTACCAAGGAGAACTTCCTGTCCCACAGAACAGATTCTCTAGGGAGTTAGAGAGTAAGGGGTTGGGTCAGGAAATTTGATTCATATAAATGCAGATAGAAATGAGCCTTATTAAAGACCATTGTGTAATGGTGCCACTTGAACCTGGGCAATAGAATTGCCTACGCTCTTCAGCTATCTCTCCACAACTCAGGATTTTATGAAACAAGAAACCATTAGCTGAAAGTCACTGATCTCAAGCTTCGAAATAAGAACTATGCTATGTTTATGGTACATTGACCTGATGGTATGCCCTTGGCATGAATAGGAATCTCTGATCGTTTTCACCAAAGATACGTAGCAAGGTTAAAACTTCACTTTATCAGCACCTTTGCTTAGTAGGGCGCAGAGGTAAATGTCACAGTTCTGGCCTGAAATGTTTTCTTGTGCTGCACTCATCCTCAGTTGTGGGTTCCGTGTGATTCTTGTTTCCCACTGAACTACCATAACTGTGGTCTGTCTTAGTCATTAGTTCCCTTACTAGTAGTTGTGGAAAGTGCTCGGTTTCTGTAGCCGAAAGTTTTCAAAGTTTACTCCCAGGACTGAGTACCTGATTTTACTTTCCTTTGTCATGCTCTCCAAAATAAAAATTGCTTTTAGATAAAGCTGCCTGCCTTTTTAATATTGACTATATGTATTTTCTTCCTTTTTATTGTATGACTCCCTTCCCCCTTTCTGTGATCAAGGAAGAAATATTAAAGGAAAAAAAAACCTTATGTAGTGCTTTCTGATTGCTTGCATTGTGTCATTTCCTGTGCTACACCATTAAACAGCTGCATAACTTTGTGGCTCGTGAACACTATTTATAAGTTATGTGTCATTCTTCATAAGGTAAGGGTTATACGGGCACATGATTGTGAGGGATCTTTGTAATTCTTTTTATTTCTTTTCAGGTGTCACTCTTTCTTATTCCCACTGTACAGATTATAAATGGGTAGAAATCATTCATATATTTATATGTATATATTCCACAGCTGAGGGCATTGTATGCTATCAAAATGTACCTTATTGTTTAGCTGAAATAACTATAGGTCTATTTTAAAAGAGAGGTTCTATTTCATCCAGGAAAATTACTAATGGAAAAAGCAAATGGTGAATGATGTGGAAAATGTCCTATCAACCTACATAATCCATTTCTATAATGATGGTAGATTTGTCTCTTGAGGTACCTTCTGCTTCCATCATTCTGTAATTATGGATATTTAAATTGGAACACTGCAATAATGATTGCTTTGAGCACTCCAAGATATTTCTGTCTTAATAGCAGGGTACCTACCTCTCCAACTGCATTTCATGCTAATCTTTTCCTAGATCAGGGATTAGCAAAGTTTTTCAGTGAATGGCTAGATAGCAACTATTTTAGGTTTTGCAGGTTATATGATCTGTTGCAACTAGTCAGCTAGTCTTTTTTAAACAGTGTCGGACATTTATTGAAAATAAGAAATAGATTTTTGTCCAGGTAGCACTGAAGAGTTGAGCAGAGTTAAGGAGTTTATGTTACCCAATGGGCACACAACTAAGAAAATGCTGCAGATTCAGAAGAGATCAGGAATTTGGGCAAAACTAACTGATTCAAAGATGAAATGACTTGTTTTGCTGCTAAGCACCCTAGGGCTCCAGAAGCCATCTGCTAGCACTAGAAAAGGTTCCTGGGAGTGCAGAGAGAATGGGCTCCAAGTAAGGCGAGAGACTGGCCCTTTGGAGGATGGCAAGGTGTCTAAATCATTGTCCAGAGGCTAAGACCAGTTCAGATACTTCCTGGGGAAGTCGAGATTGCTGAATGTGGTAGTCTCCTGTTGGGATGTAGTGGTTGATGATGCAGCAACAGTCCAGACCTGCAGACAGATGCAGGTCTGCTGGTCTTGTCCGTCAGTCTTTTCACTTTCCTTTGTAACATCAAAGAGACATAGGCAATAATAAGCAAATGAGTATGGCTGTGTTAGAATGAAACTATTCATGAAGGCTTAGAAGGGATTGGGGCTGGGGGCTATGGTTTGCCAACCTTTGCTCTAAGTCATTGTGCATCAGCCACACTGGCATTTTTCATCCTTCAGCTCCCAAACAAGAACAGCTCTTCCCCCACTTCAGGTGCTGTTCCACTACTTAGAATATTCTTGTCCCTGCTTTTCTGCATTCTTGACTTTTTTTATTCCTTTAGCTCTCAGCTCAAATAATGGATTGAAATTCTGGTTTACCTGGAAGAAACTTGATTTACATCCGTGGTCCCAGTGTAATTATGATCTTTCATCTGCAACTTTTAAATGTGATAATGTTAGGATGACTAATTACTGGTCACCCTATTCAACAAAAACTTTTTTGACCATTCTATGTAAATTAGGACAGTATCAGAGCATCCATTATTTATATGAGAAACACTTACTGGAATTTGCTTTTATGTATCTATATTATGTACTGTGTGCCTCTCCCTGGTAGAATGGGAACTGCATGGGGACAGAGCCAAGTCTCTCCTGTTCAGATTTCACCTTTATTCTATTACATGTAAGATAGGATACTCAAAAAGTTGAATGAGTGAGTGCATAAGTATTTGCCAACTGATTTCACGTCTGGGCATAGTAAAATTCTCATTATTATATACGATTCAGTATGATGAAAGACTTTTTCCTTATATTTCCTGCTTATTGTTAGAGATTTTCTTCTATCCTCAATAGAGAAGAAGATGCAGACTCCTGAGCTCATTGGCTGGACACTGGGGTCTAGAATTCTGCTTAATGGCTCGCTCCTCCTCCAGCTCCCTCCAAGGATTTCTAGGCAAAGTGGCCTGGAATCTCTGCACTAAGACCTACCTACTTGGATAGTTAGAAGATGGCAGAGTTCTTTGAATGAGCCTTGTTTAATCTCTGCCATTCTCCCTTTCTCCAAGAAAATGGGACTTATTATCTTGTTAAGAATCCTTTTAAAAATCTCTGATATCTGTACCACCTTTTTCCTGGCATTATTACTTCCGCAGTGACATTTTTTCATAATATAAAGGGATATGATTTTTTACTGTTTCCAGAAATGTTGATGGAAATCCCGTCTGCTCATTCTTATTAAACGAATGCAGAGATGCTCACTGTGAGTAAAGGAGTTTTGTATAACTACAAAACCTAAGAATATGAAATTTTTATACAACTTCAAATGGTGGGAATGCATTTGTGTCTGTAGCTGAAAATGCAGTAATGTATTCTTGGTAATTAAAATGAATTTTTATTAGTCTGAGGCTGCTGTGAAAAAGAAAAAAAAGTTTCTATTTTTACTTTGGTGGGGACCTAAGCTACTTGAAACAAAATTTAGTAGTCATCAAAAGCTTTTATTTGCTTTTAAATATGTGAATATATTAATATTTTATCTTAACATCTTCATTTTATTTTTTGAATATGTTAATTTCTGCTTAAAAATCTATCTCCAATGAAATACTACCTCCATATTCAAGTTGGGAATTAATCAAGTTGCTGTGCTCTTTATTCTCCCACAATGTTTCCTTTTTGTTAAGAAGCATTAAAGAATGGCTTTTGTTAAATAATAACTGATCTTATTAAATATTAATATAATTGATAAGTAATCAATGAGATATGGCCATTTTGGTAATAGAGATGATTCAATTTTGAATCATCGAAAAAATTAATGAGTTATTTTTGGTTATACATGGAACATCTGCAGAAATAAATAGCATGTTTCCTTAGTATTGACAAAGTATAACTAACAACAACAACAACAACAACAAAAAGAAATTAGATGGTGTTATGGGCTGAGTTGTGTTCTCCTAAAATTCACGTGGTGAAGTTCTTCCTGCTCTGCAGGATTTGACTATATTTAAAAATAAAGTCTTTAGAGGTAATTAAATTTCAGTAAAGTCATTAGGGTAGTTTCTAATCTAATATTACTGGCATCCTTATAAGAAGAGTAGGTTAGGACATGGACGTGCACAGAAAAAAGTCTGTGCGAGGACAAAGGAAGAAGATGGCCATCTATCAGCCAAAGAAAGAGGCCTCAAAAACAAACAAACAAACAAACAAACAAACAAACAAACCCTGCAGACACCTTGATCTTGGACATCTAGACCCCACAAAGGTTAAAAAAAAAAATCTGTTGAAGCTCCCCAGTCTGTGGTACACTGTTATGACAGGCCTTGTAGATTAAGAGAGAGAAGAGAAACATGATGAATCTCCTGAGGACAGCAGGGTTTCTGGCTTCTATTTCAGATATCTACACTGCCACGTGCACTGACTCAGAGAACTACCATTTCCCCCTAGTTGCTGCAGAATATTGTCTTTAGAATTGAAAAATTAAAATTACTGTAAAATACCAATGAGTGTCTAGAAACTTAGTATAGTGGTGTTGTCTATGTCTATTTAAACATTCAAATAAAGTATAATTTCTTTTATATTACAATTTAAAAAATGCTTCCACATCCATTATCCCAGCTTATTTTCATAAATGACATATTTGGTGGGGTAGACACACTTTATTTTCTGTTTTTAGGGATGAAAAACCAAGGCTCTGAAGTTCCTTGACTTAGAGTAGCCTGTAAAGTCAGTACACAGCAGAACTGCAATATTAATCAAGATATTTTGATTTCAAATTCAGTTATCTTTCTTGTATATCTCATTGCCCAATCCTTTATCCGAAAATGTTTGGGTCCTTAGTAATATCTTAGTGTGGTGTTCTCTAAACAGCAGGTTATGACCCATTAATGACTCATGTTATCAAATTAGTGTTTGACATTAGCACCCAAAATAACATAAAATGGAACAGAATAGATCAGAGTGTATCACGAGAGGTAAGAATAGATATTGTTTCTTGCCATTTTGCTTCTCTTTTATTGGAGTGATCTGTGTGTCTGTATGTGTGTATTTGGTTGTAAAATAAAATATATTCCCTACTGTAAATTATAGTAAGAAAGTATTTGCAAGAAACTTATAGTAAGAAAACCATTGACATGGTATATTTTTCTAAAAAGCTTGTTTAAAATTTTTCTTTCCAAATATTTGAGTTTCTGTATATATCTTCCTTTAGTTTTATTTCTTTAATTAGGAGGCAAAACCTTCCAGTGGAGTGACCATTGCTCATTACTCTTTTGTCGGAGAGTGTTGCAGTGATGATAGACATTAGAAATGGTGACCAAATGACTCAGTCACTAAGAGACTGTTAGCTCTGAAAGTCATGAAAATTATTTTGATATGGTACTACTGTACCTTCATTTATTGCCATCCTGAAAGTTAGTTGAACATCTGCAACATGTATTCAGATGTTATTTAGTATGTTGTGTTGAGCCTTAAACAATATTTTCTTAGGCCATTTTCTTCTAGGTGTATTTTCCTATTTACCTAAAAATTCTAGTAAGTGTTTAAGTGGAAGACTCTAAAGATTTGCCATAAATATATCATCAAATAAGTTCATATTCATGACATATTCATGACTACTTTTTATCCCTTTTGCTTTCCATAAATTCACAAGAAAATTTTCAAATGCTACTGACAGCCTAGGAAACTTAGGCCCTCCCAAAAAGTGGACTTTAAATACAAAGAAAAATTCCTTCTAATTTTTAATTTGCATTTCTTTTACATTTATACATCAACATATTTATAAACATACTGATATACTTACATATTAATAGCTGAGTATTATATAAATATTCTTTAAAATGCAGCTCTGTTTTTAAAACATATCCACACTCCATTCAGGACTCAAACAATCCTGGAGGCAAGATCTTTTTAGAAATAAATGGAGAAAAATTATTATTAGGGAAATGCCAAACCAGAAAGATGGGTTTTAGGCTTTGATCCAAATATCATTAAAACATAGCTATCTTTCAGGAGACAGAGTTACATTAGTTGATACCTGTCATTGGAAGAAGCTAACTTTAGTATTCGGTGATTCAAATATTAAAGAAGTTAACTGACTTTTGAATAATGTTAAAAATTAATGCACAGAGCCAGGGTGAATTATATACACATACAACATACACACATATATGTATGTGCATATATATATATATACACACACACACACACACACATACACACACACATACATACAGGACCAAAACAATCTTGGATTTAATAGATTAATATTGTGAATTTATTTGAAAATATTTGAAAATTAGAGGAACTTTCAGAATACCTAGCCAAATATAACCTCAAAGTTGTTTAAAAAAACGCTTCTCTAACATTTGTTTGTATTTTCCTTATAATCATTTTGATTTCAACAACAGAAAATTCAAGTGATATGTCTAAATCAGGAGTCAATAAATTGTTTTTCTGTGCTCAGTAGTAAATATTTTAGGCTTTTGTGGCATATGGTCTCTGCTCCAACAACTCAGCTCTGCTGTTATAGTACAAAAGCCACCACAAACAATCCAGAAACAACAAGCATGATAATATTACAAAAATATTTTATTTTAAAAAATGAGAAATGGGTCATATTTGGTCCTTGGCCATACTTTGTCCATTCTGGTTGTAATAGAAATTNTGAAAATTAGAGGAACTTTCAGAATACCTAGCCAAATATAACCTCAAAGTTGTTTAAAAAAACGCTTCTCTAACATTTGTTTGTATTTTCCTTATAATCATTTTGATTTCAACAACAGAAAATTCAAGTGATATGTCTAAATCAGGAGTCAATAAATTGTTTTTCTGTGCTCAGTAGTAAATATTTTAGGCTTTTGTGGCATATGGTCTCTGCTCCAACAACTCAGCTCTGCTGTTATAGTACAAAAGCCACCACAAACAATCCAGAAACAACAAGCATGATAATATTACAAAAATATTTTATTTTAAAAAATGAGAAATGGGTCATATTTGGTCCTTGGCCATACTTTGTCCATTCTGGTTGTAATAGAAATTAAAGTGGTTTTCAAGTTATAGTGATTGAATGTATTTAATTTCTAATTTTTATAAATTATTATCTACCATCAGTTAGCATATGGTTGCATTGCTCTTCTCTATCAATTTTATAGCCTGAAAATTGCGTAAGTCTTCTACTTTTTTCTTCAGTTATAGAAACTGCCTCTGAGAGCAACAGTATAAAGTTCAATGGTAAATGAAATATAGGATGTATCACCAGAAAGATAGCATTTTTCAGAAACTGAGAGTCAGGTTTTCTAGTCAAAATGAAAAATAGTGAAAAAAAAGTTTTGGTCTAAAAATAAATTGGTTTTAAGAAAAACCTAGACCTGAGAATCTCAATGATTAAATCACAATCCATGGAAACATTTCTTTGAAGTGAAGATTACTAATACCAGATAAGAGAAAGTATATATACCCTTTTTATTTATAATTTGTTCACTCTCTTGTCATAATCCATGAATCAGTTGTCATAATACACAATTCATTATTTGAAGGTTAGTTATTTTTTAAATAATATATATGATGACCTATATGCTTTATTTTTCACTTACCAAGTATAAATTCCCCATATTTTGTTTTCCAGCAAAGGAAGGAGAAGATTAGAGTTGCATTTTCTACCTAAAAACTCTTTTACTGTCCTATATAAAACTCTGAGAGGCATTTCTTAGGCAAAGTCAGAATCCTTGACCTAATGCTACAAGTGGGCAACTATGATGCTATAACTGAAGAGTAGAAATAGAAGACTTCAGATATTAGGCACATACCCTTGGTTCCTTTACAAACAGGGCTCATGTAGGGCTTATAGTAAGAGTACACGTTCAGAGTTCGGATCTTGATCAGGCTTCATCGTGGATGTACAAACTTGGACCTTTACTCTGCCTCAGGTTTCTTATCTGCAAAACGGGGCCAATAATCACATCTACTTCATATGGTTATTGCGGTGTCAATTACAGAATTTAGCTATCGGTGTAAGATTTTTGGGAGTTGATTTTATATATATCTTGTAATTTTGAATTACTGACAAAATGAATGAGAATTTGTGGATATAACTGGAAGTTTAAAATTACTTTTAATATGTATATTTGTGATTATGGCATTAAGATTATAAATTTACATTTATGTGCATAATAGAAAATATTATATACTATACTAGTTTCCTAAAAACATTTGCTAACATAAGGCCTGATTAAAAACCTATATTATATGTACTAAAATATGCTCATCTTTCATAGTCTTAGATTTTGCCCATATATCTAATGGTTGAGTGGAACCCTTTTCCCCACTAGCCTGTTCTCTAGAAATGAGGTTCTCCCATGCTTAGAAAGTTCCTGGCTTTACTAATGACACTGCCTCACATGTGTTTTAGGACATAAATCTTCTGTTCCCCAGCTGAGGTCATCTTATCTTGCCACAACTCTGCTGCTTCTGTTGCTGGAGATCTCCACCTCTGGCCAGTGGTCATCTGACCTCTGCTGATGGCCCACTGGGACTTCTTAAAGGAGCTACTGTTCCAGGGATTAATCCTGGCTCTGCTCACTGGAGGCATAAGAATTGCAGGTGTATTCTGCAAGTGGGGGTGGGAAGCCTAAGAATTTTTTTTTAAAAGATTTATCTATTTATTAGAGATAGAGCATGCGAGCAGGATGAGGGGCAGAGGGAGAGGAAGAGAGACAATCCCAAGCAGACTCCCCATGGAGCCTGATGTGGGGCTTGATCTCACGACCCCAAGATCATGACCTGAGCTGAAATCAAGAGTCCAGTGCTCAATGAACTGAGCCACCTGGGTACCCCTTGCCTAAGACTTTAGTGGCATGGTCACTGGAGTTTAAATCTTTTTTTTTTTTTAAGATTTTATTTATTTATTTCACAGAGGGAGAGAGATCACAAGGAGGCAGAGAGGCAGGCAGACAGAGAGAGGGGGAAGCAGGCTCCCCGCTGAGCAGGGAGCCCGATGCGGGCCTCCATCCCAGGACCCTGAGATCATGACCTGAGCCGAAAGCAGGGGCTTTAACCCACTGAGCCACCCAGGCGCCCTGGAGTTTAAATCTTAACTAAGCTTTATTTGTAGATTATTTTGTGTGTGCAGATGAAATTTCTTATAGTTTTTGAAGTTCTTTTTATTTTCCCCACTTGTCAGTGAGTTTCACATTACCTTATCACCATCAATCACCACTGTTATCATCACCTTTCAAATCATATCCTCATTAGCAACACTGTCATTATCATAAAAGGAAGACAACCATTTATTTAATACTATTATATGACAGGTAATATTTTAAATGTAGTCAATATCTCATTTGTTCCTTAAAATGATTCCAATGGTATGCAAGATCCAGTTCATACCTTCCTGTATCTTTCTTAACACCACATTTAGTAGTAAAACACTGGAAGCTGGATTTGGTCATTGTGGGAGTATTTACATCATGGAAATAGGTTGTGGTACAAATTGGCTTCTCCTTGCTAGAGGGCCAGTTAAACATGTACCAACATAACCACTGACTCACCTTTGTTATAAAGCATTATAAACTTTGTTACATGTTTATATATTATTTATATATATATATAGCATATTTGTATAAATACAGATACATATTAAAAAACAGGTAAAAACTACCACTTATTGAATGTTTACCATTGCTCTAGCCAATGTAACCAATATTAAAGTATGTCATTACACAATAAGTTTAAAGTGGATGAGACTTTAATGTTGCTGCTAGGATCCTCATCTCTCATTTAATCCCCCCCCCCCTACCTTGGGTCTGGGTAGAACCTGCAACTTCCTACTACCAGAATATGGCCGTGGTGATGGGATGTCACTCTTCTGATTACATTACGTAGAACCCCACATTGCTAGTAAACTCTGAAGCCTTTCTCCTTTGCTAGCTTTGTAGAAGTGAAGTGCCACATTAGCAGGCTCGTGTGGTACGGCAAGAAGCTGTCGGCAGACTCTAGGAGCTGAGGGCAGCCTGTAGCCAACAGCCAGCAAGAAGCTGTGGCTCTCAGTTTTATCCTCACAAGGAAATGAATTCTGCCAACAGGCAGGAGCTTGGAAGGGAGGCTTTGCCTAATCGAGTTTCTATAGGAGAAAGCAGCCTGGCAGGCACCGTGATTGAAGCCTCGCAGAGGACCTAACTAAACCGTGTCCAAACTCCTGATACACAGAAACTGTGAAATAAAAACTGTGTGTGCTCTTTTATTCTATTAAATTCGTGGTAATTTTTATGCAGAATAGAAAACTAATGTATTAGGTAATTTTTAGTTTATTTCTTTTGTTTCTTTTGTTCCTGTCACCCAAGGTAGTTGCCAAGATCCCAGTCAAAACCTGTGCTTAAGAGACCAAGGACCAATCATGTAACTGCTAGGAAAGGAATGATCAGAAACAATCAGCAGAAATATTTTTTCTCATCTCTTAGAGGAGATTCAAGACTACACTTACTCTATATTCTTTTCCCTGGAGACCTTCCTATAGGGTCCTTACTCTTGCTAGAATGAGAAGTTGGAGCCTGTGAAGCTGGGTAGGAATAAACAAACTTTTCCAGAGAATCATGTAGCTTGGGTCTCCCTCCACTTTCTCATATCCTTGATAATGATCTTGACTTGACCTTTGACCCTGGCTATACTACTGCTTCAATTACTTCCTCCAAGATTCCAATGACAGGCAAGTCTGAACAGATACCCAGTTAAGAAAACAAAAGAATAAGGGTGCCTATGTGGTACAGTGGGTTAAGCACTGGACTCTTGGTTTCGGCAAAGGTCATGATCTCAATCCCAGGACCCTGAGATCATGACCTGAGCCGAAGGCAGAGGCTTTAACCCACTGAGCCACTCAGGTGCCCCCATTCTTTAATTTTAGACATGCTAGTGACAATGTAGTGGCATCTTATTATAGTTTTTATTTGCATTTCATTGATGACTAAAGATGCTGAGGGTCTTTCTATGTGGTTATTGACCATAAATGTATTTTTTATTATGATGTGTCCATTCAAATATTTTGTTCATTTTTAAATTGAATTATTTGTCTTATAATTCTTAAAAGATTTTTAAATAAATTTTGCATACAAATCTTCTGGAAGATTGTGGTATTAAGAGTATTATCTTCTTGCTTTTTCTTAGTGATGNTTATTATAGTTTTAATTTGCATTTCATTGATGACTAAAGATGCTGAGCATCTTTCTATGTGGTTATTGACCATAAATGTATTTTTTATTATGATGTGTCCATTCAAATATTTTGTTCATTTTTAAATTGAATTATTTGTCTTATAATTCTTAAAAGATTTTTAAATAAATTTTGCATACAAATCTTCTGGAAGATTGTGGTATTAAGAGTATTATCTTCTTGCTTTTTCTTAGTGATGTTTTCTGAAGAGCAAAAGTTCTTATTTTTAATGAAGTCCAATTTATCAATTTTTAAAGTAATCCTTTTGTGTGCTAGGATATCTTTGCATATCCAAAGATGCATATCCAAAGATGTTGGCATATCTTTGCATAACATCCAAAGTTATGAAGATTTTCTTATATAATTTCTCCTAGAAATTTATTTGATCTTTTGTTCTCTCTACTTTATTAGTAACTAAAGTAATCACAATCCTTTTAGAAGCATTTACATTAGATTATTTCTTCCAAGTCAAATCATGGTGATTTGACTAAATGATTAACCTGTGTTTATGGATAAATTCAGTCTTTTCCATTCTACCTTATAATATAAAGCTATTGTACAATTTTCTAATAATTCGTATTTTGTTTTTAAATGATGGTTCCCATTATATTTCATTTTCCATCTACACCCAAGTACTTTGGATCACCATGAGACTTAAAAGAAACCTCTTCACTTATTGGTGAGTGAAACTAATACCCTTGGTAAGAATTCTCTACTTAAATACAGCTCTTTTAATGCCATTTATGACATATAATGTTTAAAATATGTCATACTTTATAGAACAGAACACAAATGTTAATTATGATCCAATAAGTTATACAATTATTCGTTAATCAAGTCTTTTAGTGTACTTTTTTTGTAAACAATTGTCCTCCTTTTATTAAGCATGAATAGGTAGGTAAGAGAATAGTTAATAGAAGCTGCAAAAGATAGAGTTCATTTTCAACCTATCTGAAAATAATAGAACATATATAATCCTAATGGCTAAGAGGAGATATTGAAACTTTTGCCCAAGCACCTGGCAGAAGTCTTGGAAGTGATAATGATTTAACGACTACCTTTCAGAATGCCATGTTAGTGTTTCTATGGCATTTTCATAGGTATTTTCTCATTCGATTCTCATAACAACCCTGTGAGATCAGAACTCAAAATATATTTTTTAAATGAAAAAAATTCTAGGGAATAGTATCAAGGTAATATTATGTAAATAGCTCATATTTTCAATACCTGTGTTTAATGACAAAGATAATATAAAGCAAAAAGGAGGATTCTATGGAATGACATTAGTCAGTTTGAATAACTAGTGTAATATATATCCTTATTTAAATCTCTAGACATTCCACTGGCCTCTTGAAGAAAGTCATCCCCCCCGCACCCCTACCACCACCACCCGGGGACACATGGGCTGCACAGGAAAGTCTTATTTTTAAGCAAATGCATAATGGTGAAATTCATTGCTTAATTATTCACAATTGCAGTTTGATTGGATAGACATAACATAGATCTTTAAAACCATCACAAGTTTTCTCTGAAATATATTTAAAATAATTCCTAGACATAAATGAGTAATAGCAGTTCTCCTTTTCAAAATAACTTTACATCAGAGGTTCCCGTCTATGGTTACATAAAGGCATGGGATCTTAAATGTTTATATTTGGGGAATATGAAATTATAAAACTTGGCTAAACACAGCTGTTTTGTGAGTAACTCTGGCCCCTGAGTCTCATAACCTTTCTGATCATCATTTTGATTTTATTCCTCTGAATCCAGAACTATGTACTGAGTCTCAAGGTGCTCTTAATGGGAAGGTAAATGAGTTAATGTTATTTTTCCCATATTACACATGAAAAAGGAGTTCAGCCAAATGAAATGACTTATTCAAAGGCATAGAACTCAGTCCATATGAGAATTAGTATTAGGATTCTTTCTTTCTGTACTATCTAATCTCCATTTCTTCTCTCACTCTCCTTTCTCAAATAAAATTTCCTTGGTATTAATGGCAGATTTCTGATGTATGTGACAGGTCATGTTTTAGCAAAATGGGTACTTTTTAGCTCTAGTTAGATTTTATACTTCAGATCCTTCTCTGTTCTCTTCAAGGATGAGGACTAGCTAGAAATTTCACACATTGTCTTATCATTGCTGTTATCTGTAGCAAGAAAATGGAGCTGAATGCATAATAAGTAGTCAGTAAATATTTGTTAAAAGCAATGCATTATTTATCAAATAAAAAAGAGACTTATCTCTTCTCTCCTTCCACCAAAGTCTCAACATCTCCCTCCCGGCCAGCAGGTTGTACTATATAGTAGCCATTCCTCTAATAATTACACACTTTCCTCACCACATACCAGAGCCCTTTTTCCCTAAAGATGTTGGAATGGAAGTAGGTGGCACAACTAAATTTTTAAGAAAGAAATTCATCACATTGGACATAACATTTAAATTTGTTAATAAAGTAAATTCATCACATTTATAGATATGTTGCAATTAAAAGTAAACATCTTATTAAAATATAATGGGAAAATTTACAGAACTCCTGGAACTCAATAGGTACTTAATAAATTTTAATTCACATCTTATTTTCCCTATCCTCAATTTAGAATAATCTTGTCATATACTCTATTATCAATTTGTATTCTTTATGTACATTAGCATAATCTTTACAAATGTTATGGTACATTGCAGTATTCAAAGTGTGACATACTTGAAAAAAATTTTTATGGTAAATTTCTGTACATTGTACAGACATACATTTTAATTGTATAATTTTAATTATAACTATAATACAATAATTCATTCAAGCATAAAAAATATTGATTGTGTAAGTTAAATAGAAAACAATGAAGAACAAAACAAAAAGCAACTTGCATCCTTAGGACTAGGTCTTTCTGTTTTTTTTTCTTTTAATCTTGTGGAGAGCAATTCAAAGGCTACTAGTATATTGGAAAAATTCCTACTTTGAAGGTCATGTCAACTTTAATATACATGCCAGTGAGTAAATAGATTCCCAGTCATCAGGATATTGAATAAAAACACACACACACATACACATACACACAAGCCTTGGCAGGACTGACATTATGAAAGTCTTTATAATTTTTTATGACATTAGGCTAACTTTTCCACTTGGCTTTCTTTGCCATGATACTAATAATACTTATGGCAACATCAGAAGAAGGAATGATTTCTACAAGTATCAGCTGATGATAATTCATGATGACACAACTATGGGATCACAGAAGCAAGAGTTAAGGTTTACGTCTTTTTCCATTCTTTCCTTATAAAATTCATGAATGGTTAGCTCAGAAGCTAAGTGTCTGCCAACAGCGGGCTCAAGCATTATCCTTTCTTTGCCCAATATGGTAATTCAGGTTGCAAAACTCTGGGCTTTAAAATTTCATGAAGTTCTTAAGTTCTGTCATGGCCTATAGCTCTGTCTTGGTGCCCAGGGGCTAGGGTCACTGGAACTCAATTTGTAGACAGAAAAGTTGTGAACGGGAAGTGATGACTTGTCTGGATCAATTTGTCCCTCCTAACTTTCTTGTCACTAGTTTATACATTGTTACCTACTTAGACATTTTTTCATGTTATCCCATGCTGAAAATGCTTAAAGAGAAATGGAAACTGAGATATAAAGGACAGATACATGGATTCCTCTAAGAGAGATTAGGGAAACAATCTCTAACAAGGTACTGTCATTTATTAGTACACAAGAATGTGATAATAAATAGTATTCCAAGTGAAACTAAATAGATTTTCAGAGATTCTTGTATTCCTGAGATCCCAAGGATAAGAATGATCTTTTCTCTATTTTTTTAGGGATCTAGTATGTGCAATGAGACACTACTATATTTTATGTTTCTTTAATTATAAATGGACTCTATTAAAATTACATTTTCCAATTATTTGCTACTATTTATAAAAATAAAATTTTAATATGCATTACATTTGTAATTTGTGACCTTGCTAAATTATTATGTATAGTAATTGGTAGATTCTTTTTTTTTTAAAGATTTTATTTATTTATTTGACAGAGAGAGAGAGAGATTAGAAGTAGGCTGAGAGGCAGGCAGAGAGAGGAGGAAGCAGGCTACCTCCTGAGCAGGGAGCCTGATGTGGGGCATGATCCTAGGACCCTGAGATCATGACCTGAGCCGAAGACAGAGGCTTTAAGCCACTGAGCCACCCAGGCGCCCCGGTAGATTATTTTTTTTAAATGAATAATCATAATCATGTCTCCTAAAAATGGAGATAATTTTACTTTTTTCCCTTCATTCTCTTCTTTTCTTCCTTCTTTTTCATTGCCTTATTGTAATCATTAGGGCCTCTAGCGTAACATTAGTAAAAATTGTGAGATTAGATATCCTTCCCATGTTCTCGATTTTAGGAGGAATGTGGTCAGTTTTTCGCCAGTAAGTGTGATTCTAGCTATAGGGTTTTTGTAGATTTGCTTTATCAAAACATGTTTCCTTTTATTCCATCATTTGCTGAGAGGTTTTACTTGTGAATGAATTTTGAATTGAAAATGAAATTGAATTCTTTTTATTNATTTTAATATATCTTAATTGTGAATTGGTATTGAAATGCTTTTCTGGATCTACTGAAATGGCTTATTTATTCTATTAATATGATGTGTTAGGTAAAATTCTAAGATGGCACCCCTATTTCCATGCCCCTAGTGTTTACACACCTTCTACCAATTATCCAATTAAACACTAATTTAGATGTTGCCATGAAGGNATTCTTATTTTAATATATCTTAATTGTGAATTGGTATTGAAATGCTTTTTTGGATCTACTGAAATGGCTTATTTATTCTATTAATATGATGTGTTAGGTAAAATTCTAAGATGGCACCCCTATTTCCATGCCCCTAGTGTTTACACACCTTCTACCAATTATCCAATTAAACACTAATTTAGATGTTGCCATGAAGGGATTCTTCAGATTTAATTAAGGCTCCAAATCAACTGACCTTAAAACAGGGAGATGATCTGGGTGGGCTCAACGTAATCAAATAAGCATTTTAAACCTGGGTCTAAAGGTCAGAGATGGAGAAATTCAGGACAATTCGAAGTGTGAATCAGATTTGACAAGAGAGAAATTCTTAGTGTTGGTGTGAAGAAGGTGGGGGTCATATAGTAAGGAATGTGGGCAGTTTTTAGCAGCTGAGAACAGCCCAGCCCGGGTGCTGCCAGCATGCAAGGAAAGGGGATGTGAATCCAACAACTGAAAGGAACTGAATTCTGCCAACAACTTGAATGAGCTTGGAAGGAGATTCTTCCCCAGAACCTCCAGATGAGAGCTCAGTCTGGCCAACACCTGATTTCGGACTTTGAGGCCCTCAACACCCCATCAGCAATCCAGAAATGGGGGAAGCAGGGTATCAGGTTTGGCCAGCAAACCCCGAGATGTCGAATTAAAAGATTACTCCAGACACCTTAGTAGGAGAAAGGAGAGCCTGGGGACCAGATACTCTAATGGCAAAAAGCTTGGAGCCAAGCTTTGTTTCCACTTTTATTAATGTTTTAGCAATACACCAAGCCTAAGCACATAACAAGGAAGCAAGGAATTTGTGAAGTACGGGACCTCCACAGGTTCCTGTTTTTCTTCAAAATTTAAGCATTGACTCCCCAGATGAGAATCTTGAATTGCAGTAAGAACTTCATAGGAGACCTAGCGATCTGGGCACTCCTCCTTTCCTTTTCAATTGGTCTCATCCATGGAGGCATATGCAAATCAGATTTTGTCTGTCCAGGCACTGTGAATTCCCACACCGAGAACTTTGGTGGGAATAACTTCATGCCAGGAAATGGTTTCGCTGTGGCCTAAAATCAGGTGAATTTAATTAAGGCTTGACCAAGACCTGAACGATCACACTTTCGGGATCTCAAGAACTAGCTCCAACACGTGACGGTAGCATCCATCAAGCCAGGTGTGGATTTTCTTAGCAAGGAGGGACCCATCTTTTCCCCTGTGGAGGATGGTTATTTTAAATCCACAGAATAACTGGGTCTAATTGAGTACCCGAAATATTTTACAGCTGGGCCTGTTTTCACAATCTGTTGTCTCTAGCTGTGCACATTTGGCCAATTGGCTTCTAGGAAGTATGTTTCATCTATAAAAGGTCTCAAGTGACATCTTTCTGAAACTTAAAAAAAATTTTTTTTCCTCTACGAGGTTACCGGTGTGTGTGGGGGGGAGTGGGATGGTCCCTTTGGGGCAGGCCATGAGGGAGAGGCTGGATGTACTCCCAGGACTGGCTCAGAGAACCGCAGAACCTGGCAAGAAGCTCTGCTTTTGGGCCAATCTTCCCAGAGGAAGCCCAGTCTTGAGGGAGTCCTGAGATGAAAAACACCTGGGCACCCTCACCCGAGACTCGTCCATTAGGACTCTAGCTACTAACACCTATCTAGCAAATCCCAATCCTTGTCAATGCCCTGCTCCCCACTCCTCGGGGAGTCAGGGAGGCTCGCAGGAAGGGTGTGCCTACGCTAGGCTGCGGCACAAAGACCAAACCCGGAAGAGTCCGCCTGCGGCCAGCATGGGTATGAACTGCACATGCGCAGGCCTACCTCTCTAGCCTTCCAGGAAGTGGAAGGACTGGGGGAGAGGGAGTCAGGCTTCTGGCGCCAAGCGCAGGGACTCCAGTCTTACCTCTACCAAGGCTTAAGGCCACATCGACTGCTTCGCCGCATAAGCCTTGGGCCAGCTCCTTCCAGCAGCTGCGAGGTGTCTAGAATTCGTCTTAAGACATCTTAAACATCTCTGCCTGTTCTTCGTGCCTTTCCCCCGAAGAACCGCTGCAGAGCATTGCTGTCTCTGAGTTGGCGTACAGCCAGCGCAGCGATGGGAGACCTGGTATCTTCGCGCAAGTCCCTCTCTCTGGAAGCTTCTCTTTGGAACACCATTCATCCTTGGGTGGACTTAGCTTGCGTCCATATCTTGGCTATGGTAAATAATGCTGCAGTGAACATGAAGGTGCAGATAACTCTTTGGGATCATGATTTAATTTTCTTCAAATAAGCAGCCAGAAGTGGGATTGCTGGATTAAATGGTAAGTAGTTTTATTTTTTTATTTCTTGGGAAACCTCTATGCTTTTTTCTGAGGCTGCAGTTTACATTCCCACCAGCTGAGCAGAAGAGTCTCCATCTCCTAGCCAGCATTTGTTACCTCTTGTCCTTTTGAGGACAGCTATTTTAACAGGTGTGAGGTGATCTCTTACTATAGTTTTAATGCCCCTGATGATTAGTGATGTTGAATACCTTTTCATGTACCTGTTGACCATCTGTATGTCCTCTTTAGGAAGATGTCTATTCAGGTCCTTTGCCCTGTATTGTATTTTTGGAAGTTTCTCAGGGGGTAGATCTTAAAAGTTCTCATCGCAAGAAAAAAAAAATGTAAACTGTGTGTGGTGATGGATATTAACTAGTCTTTCTGTGATGATCATTTCACAATATATGTGTATAGCAAATCATTATGTGGCATACCAGAAACTAATATGTATCAATTATGTTTCAAAAAATAAAAAGTCAAAACATAACAGGATAAATAAATCCGAAAGATGGCTCTTTTAAAAGACCAGTAAGTTAGATAAAATCCAATTAAACAAGAAAAGCCTGAGAAGGAGCAAAAATATGTAAGATTTGTAATGAGAAAAGAGCATAACTGAAACCCAGAAGAGAGTAAAAATGATTCAAATCTGTGGCAGCCAAGCTTGAAAGTTAAATAAATGGACAATTCCTTAGCAAAATAAGAAAATTTGAATAATTTTCAAGTAAGAGGTTAAAGGGAAACTAGAAATCTGCCATTCATGAGTTTACAGTAGTTTAACCTTTAAGGAAGAGATAAGTTCAATTCTATTTGGAATTTGGAGTAACATGTCTTCACCATAAGATAACAGAACTTTTTCTGCCTTAGTAATGAAGGGATACTGAAGTGTTATTTTTTCCTTTAATGAAATAAATGTGAAAATTTGGGGGTGTATTTGAAGTAAAGTTATTCCATAGCAGAAACCAGTACTGAAATATCTGGTCAAATTAAGATAGAAAAGTTAGTACCAGTCTGCATCTTTTATAGTGCATTATCAAGTGCATATATTTCTGTGTATCTTAAAGTCACATAAAGATGGATAAAAAAATGAAGACACATTCCACAGAATGGGGAAAAATGTTTGCAAATCACATATCTTATATCCAGAATATATTCAGAACTCAGTAATAAAAAGACACATAATCTAATTTAAAAATGGTCTAAAGGATTTGAATAGATAGTTCTCCAAAGACTATATACAAATGTCCAGTAAATACAAGAAAAGCTGCTCAGAATCATTAGTTACATTAGGGAAATGTAACTCAAAACCACAAAGAGTTATTTCTTCATTTGAACAAACCAGATATGAAATATATTGGATAAAATTGTGGAATAAATTAATTGTAAGGAATCATTGTTGATCTGTTTGGTTTGATAATGATTTTAGGGTTATATAAGAAGTGCCCGTATCTTTCAGAGGTGCACTTTGAGGTATTTATAGGTGAATTCCCTCATGATGTTTAGAATTTACTTTAGAATATATATTCTAAACATATATATTGTATAATAAATATAAATATATTACATATAATGAAGTTAATGTGGCAGAATTGCTAACATTTGTTAAATCTGATTATCTAGTTAATAAATACTTGGGTTCTCATTATACCTGTCTATTTTTATGTATGTTTAATTTTTTCACATAATAAAAAGTACAAAAAGGAGGAAGCCTGGAAACACCTACCCCCAAATGTTTGTTAAAATCTTGAGTTTATTCTACATATGATACATTATGTATGTATGTATGTATGTATGTTAATAAACCTACTTCCTGAGGTCTTTACCTTAGTTACAATATCACCATTTGTGCATTAATTCATTAATTCAGTAACATTGACCAAGGGCTTAATCTGTGCTAGAAATTATGGTTAGTGCTAGTGCTGGCCACTTGGCCACTTGTTTGTCCAACTTAGAAACCTAGGAGGAAAGAAAAAAAAAAGAAAACCCAGCTAACCCATTCCTGAACTACTGACAGACAAATGTTAACTAATGAATGAATATAGTTTTAAAGTGCTAAATTTGTTGTAATTGTTTATGGAGTAATAGAAAACTAGTGTGTATGGTGAATTACACTGACCGGTTTTTTGACACTGAACTAATCTTTCGTTCCTAGAAAAACTGCACTCAGTCATGATTTGTTTCCTTTTTCATATATTGAATTTGATTTGCTAGATTTTATTAAGGTTTTTGTGATTATTAGTAGGATATATAGTAAGATTTTTGTGGTTATGTTATTCTGAAGTTGTCTTGTAATGCTTTTGAATTGGATCTAAAGGTAATACTGGCCTCATGAAATACATTAGAAGTATTTTCAACTTCTTTATTTTTTGAAGAAGTTTTATAGGTTTCATGTTTTTTCTTTGAACTGTAGTAGAACTCATCAGAGAGAACCTGTGTGGGCCTGGAATTTTTTAGTAGGCATACTTATATGAGGGATTTAGTGTTTTGTGTTTTTTAATTTTTTAATTTTTATTATTATTAATATTATTATAGATTTTATTTGAGAGAGAGAGAGAGTGAGCCTGTGAGAACCACTGTGCATGAGCATAAGCAGGGGGAGCAGCAGGCAGAGGGAGAAGCAGGCTCCCCACTAAGCAAGTGACCTGAGCTGAAGGCAGACGTTTAATGGAATGAGCCACCCTGGTGTCCCTGAGAGATTTAGTGCTTTAAATAAAGATAGTGTTTTTAGTTTTTTGTTTCATCTTGGGTCAGTTTTGGTAAATTGTATGTTGCAGTAAATTTTCCCACTTAATTGAGGCTGTCAGATAAATTGGCATAAAATTGTTCATAATAATCTCTTACTGTGATTTTAAAGTCTGTAGGATTCACTGCAAGAATTTATGCTCTCTGTTTTTAAACCTTGATTAGTCTAGGTATTGGTTTTATGAATATTCTCATATTCATATGTGAGTACCAGGTCTCTGTTTTCTATTTCTATTTCACTGATTTCAGTTCTCTTGCTTGTGTTTTCCTCCCCCTTTCCTTCCTCATTGTCAGCTTCTTGCTATTTTATTAATGATAATATAATAATAACAAGTTATTATTTTTTATTCCTTTTCTACTTTGTTGGTGAGATGGAATTTTAGGTCATTAAATACCAAAGTTATGTCATTTTGTCTTCAACCACTTTTTCAACTTTCTCTCACAATGCCCTAATTGTTGGAGGTTTATTATCCTTCAGTTCAAAATACTTTATAATTTCTCTTGAGAATTTGTTGTTGACATGCTGATAATTGATACTGTTTTAAAATTTTCCAATACTAATTTACCTAGTTATCTCATTTATTGATTTTTAATTAAATGATCTTATGATCAAAAAATGATTTCAATTCTTTAAAATTTATTAAGGCTTATATAATGGTCGAGCATGATGTCTACTGTGGTGAATGTGCATTTGCTTTGAAAGATAATGTGTATTATTCACTGGTTGGGCATAGTCTTCCATGGGTTTAAATTAGGTCAAAATGACTTATGATATTGTTCAGATTGTCTCTATCTTTGCTAGTTTTTGTTGTGGTATTGTTCATTGTTCTATCAATTGGTGAGAAGGGTATTTAAAATCTCTAATATATTATAGTTTGTATTTCTTCCATTCAATTTTCCTTCCTTCTTCTGGAGTATTTGAATATTTTTTAAATTTAATTTTAATTTATTTTTTGCACTGTATTCAGTTAATATTTTAACTTTAAAGTTAATATTTGACCTTTAGAATAATTTACTTTACCTCTTAAATTAATACTTTGCTTCACAAAGAAATGTAGAAAACTTGTACCACAAAGGTCCTTTATCACTGATGCTATAAATGGTATACTTACCACATTAACATATATTATAAATCTCACTAACATATATTATAAGGATATATATTATAAAGATATATATTATAAATATAATCCTGTAATTTTTATTTGAACCTGTGAATTTTAAATACATTAAAAGGAAAAAAATGTTGCTTATATTTGCTCAGGTAATAAAGTTTTCCAATAAAACTTAAAGTAGAAAACAATGAAATATTGCATAAAGGGTACATTTATGTTTGAAGGCCTGAATTTCCCTTTTTTATCATTTTCAGACTGAGGAATTTTTTTGTTCTTAGCTTTTCTATAGCATAGTGTAAAACTAAATTCTCTTAGTTTTCTTTATCTGAAATGTCTTTATTTTCTTTTATTCTTGAAGGATAAATTGCTTGGCTGGATATAAAATTTTGGATTTATATTTTTCTTTTTCTAATCAGCACTTTTAAGATGTTTTCCACTGAATACTGACTTGAGTGGTTTTTGAGAAATCTGTAGTCATTTAAAGATTTTATTTTTATTTATTTGACAGAGAGAGAGACACAGTGAGAGAGGGAACACCAGCAGAGCGAGTGGAAGAGGGAGGAGCAGGCTTTTCCGCAGAGCAGGGAGCCCAGTGCGGGGCTCGATCCCAGGAGCCTGGGATCTTGACCTAGCCAAAGGCAGATGTTTAACGACTGAGCCACCTAGGTGCCCCGAGAAATCTGTAGTCATTTAAATAAATGCACCCTTCATGCAATATTTCATTGTTTTCTACTTTTAAGATTTTTTCCTTTATCTTTGATTTTTAGTAATCGAATTTAGATATGTCTGGCTGTGTTTTTGATCTCTTTGGGATGTGCTTAGCTCTTTGAATTCATAATTGATGTATCATAACCAAATTTGAGAAGTGTTGTTTCTTCAAATATATGTTTTTTAAATTTTGATAGAGACTTTACATTTTTAGAGCAGTTTTAGGTTCATAGCAAAACTAAGAGGCAGGTACAGGATTTCCTGTATACCTCCTGACCTCACATATGTAGAGCTTCCCACGTTGTCAACATCCCTGCACCAGAGTATGTGTATTTGTTACAATTCATGAACCCTTCATTAGCACATCATAATCATCCAAAGTCCATAGTTTACTTAGGGTTCATTCTTGGTGGTGTACATTTTATGGATTTGGACACATGTATAAAGACAAGCTAGTATCCTGTAGAGGACCTTCCCTAGCCTAAAAATCCTCTGTGCTTTGCCTGTGCATCCCTTCTCGTCACCCCGACCTCTGCCAGCCATCAGTCTTTTCTGTTGTCTTGGTTTTTTCTTTTCTAGAATGTCCTATAAATGGACTCACAGGGTATGTAGCCCTTTCAGATTGGCTCCTTTCACTTAGTAATATGCTAAATAGGTTGTGGTACCAAATCCAGTGTGAGGGGTTGGGAGGGAATACCCCACACCAACAAACAGTTCTCAGAACACCAACTGGGTGCCCTAAAATTAGATTGGGTTCTGACACTGTGTACCCTGATATAGCATCAGATTCCACAGGTTTAGGGTTCAGTCCTACAGTACAACCTGCCATCCACTCCTACCAAGTCACTTTAGACACCAATCGCAAGCCTAGGTTGTTACCTCTGTTTCTGGACAACTGGCTACAGGTTGGAAGTTCCCATGTCTTCCTCCTTGGAATTCAGATTTAGGTCGCAAATGCAGGTTGTTACCTGTATTTCTGATCAACTGGTTATATTGGAGGTTCCCATGACCTCCTCTTCAGGTTCACTTAATTTGCTAGAGCAGCTCTCAGAACTCAAAGAAATATTTTACTTATAAGATCACTAGTTTATTAATAAAAGATATAACTCAGGAACAGCCAGATGGAAGAGAAACATAGAGCAAGCAAGCTGTGAGGAAAGGTCCAGAGTTCCATGCCTTTTCCAGATATCCCACTCTCTTCCCATCTCAATGACTTCGCCAGCCCAGAAGCTCTCTGAATTCTGTCCTTTTGGGATTGTTTATGAGATTTCATTACATAGCTGTGATTGATCAAATCCTTGCCCATTGGTGATTGATTCAGCCCCTAGCCCCTCTCTCCCCTCCCCCAAGGTGGGAGGTGGGACTAAAAGTTCCAGTCCTCTAATCACTTGGTTAGTTCTCCTGGCAGTTGTCCCCCATTCTTAGGTGCTTTCAAAAGTTACTCCATTCACATAACAAAAGACACCCTTATCTCTGTCAATGCCTAGGAAATTCCAGGGACTTTTGGGAGCTGTGAGCCAGGAACTGTAAATGAAGATCAAATATATATGAAAAATAAGTATATTATGGTTTTCTAAAAGACCAAATGTATATTTCTTATAAGTCACAATATTGTCTATACATTTAAGTTTCCTCCTTGTCTTATTATGTCTTGATAGCTAGCTCATTTCTTTGTACCACTGCATAATAAATCCCTTTGTCTGGATATACTAGTTTATTTATCCATCTACCACCTAAAGGACATTTTGGTTCCTTCCAAGTTTTGACAAATATGAATAACGCTGCTATAAACATGATTGAAGGTTTCGTGTGGAAATAACTTTTCATTTTCTTCAGGAAAATACCAAGAAGTGTGATTGCTAGATTATATGTTAAGAGTATGTTTAGTTTTGTAAGAAACCACCAAACTGTCTTCCAAAGTAGCTACACTATTTCATATCTCTACCAGAATGGAACGAGAATTTATGTTGCTCCAGAAACTCACAGCATTTGGTGTTGTCAGTGTTCTGGATTTTGACCATTCTAATGAGTCTGTAGAGATATCTCGTTTCAATTTGCATTTTTATGCTGACAAATGATGTGGGGCATCTTTTCATATGCTTATTTGCCATCTGTATATCCTCTTTAATGAAGTTTCATTAAAGTCTTTAGCCCATTTTTTAATTATTTTCTTACCGTTGATTTTTAAGACTTTGTCTATTTTGGGTAACAGTCCTTTATTAGATTTCAGATTTTTTTTTTCTTTAATTCAGTTTCTTTTTTTTCTTTAAGGTGGATGGTGATTGAATTCTCATTTCAAATTATGTGAAGTCTGATCTTTAAATGTGCGGTTGGAGGACCAGAGATGCGGATCACATTTTATATGTAGAATCTGATGTTTCCCTTCACTGGCACATTCCTTTCTGAGGTTCCCCTCACTCCCCACCCTACTCTTTGGCAGCCCTAGGTGCTGCAGGCTTTTTCCACAGGTTCGTTCACCAAGAAAGATGGTTGACTTTCTACTAAGGTTTAGCCCTGTACCACCCTGTAACTGTTGCTGTCTTCAGAGAAGACTGTAACGTGGAAAACTTAAACTTCATAGGTTGCTTCCTCCAAGTTTTGACTTATTTCTAAAATCTGCCTTCTTTGTTCAATTGATATTACAGCCAATAATATTAAAAAAACATGATTAACTTTTATGTATTTACAGAAAATATTTAATTTTGCTGATTTTTTCTTATAGATAAATATTTATAGTATTTAATTTAATAATGTAAGGGAATAAAGTAGTAGAATAATATGTACCTTGTAAATTTGTTATAGCATAAGTAATATACATAAATTCAGAATGTCAGATGTAAAATAGGTGTTCAGTGGGTGATAGATCCTTATCTTTGGCCATAAGTTGATTTGAGGAAAGTCACTACTTATTTTGTTTAATAAATCTAAGATAGATAATGTTGTTGGATCTACTGACATTGGAATATGAAGGGATGACTATTAGGAAAAATCGACTCAAATTTCTTCTGGAGTGACAGCCTCCTGGGGAGGATTTTGGAATGAAACTGTACCACTGAAGAAGACTCAATAGACCTCTACTTCTACCACATTTCTTTGAACTTTACTAGAACTCTCAGAGCAGATAACGGAAGTTTTTCATTGATCTTTCTATATTTCTGGGTGTTTAACCTGCATCCTCAGCTTTGATTAATAAACATACACTTGGTTGTGTTGTTTGAATACCCAAAGGATTCAGGTTGTTTTTAGTTTGTTTTGCTTTCAGTCAATAAAGTAAGATTGATTTGACTGCTTAACAAGGGAACATATTCTATTGCAGAAGTCCCTATATATATCTATGTTCAGTTTTGAGCTTAGCAATACTAATAATTTGTGGGTGCATGTGTGCATGTTCATACATGCTAGCTGATACCTTTTAAAAGAATATTTGATCTGTACATTCCAGTCTTTAGTTTCAGCTCTAAGCCCAAACCGAGGGAAATATCTAATCACCCTTAGGGTAACAAGAAATAAAATTACATCATTCTATGTTATTCCAAGGGATACTTGCTACAAAGTTTTATCTAAGTTAATATAATTCCAGAGCTAATGCATTGTAATCAAAGCAGAATTATACATGGTAAAGATCATAAAAATGCCCTTGTTTCATAAAACCCTGAAATGGTCTTGGGACATGAAGCGGATTTGTTTTAGCAGGGTTCAGAAGCTGGCCAGGAAACATAAATTGCTGAGAGATTGTAAAAAGCACATTGGAATTGGTCCAGATATTACCCCCTGAATTAAAAGAGTAATTTAAAAATCGGGGCACTACTTTATATTTTTTAACCAGTAGCTAACATAGAGATTTCAAATAGGGAGAAATATGTTTTGATTAATTTTGCCCTTTTCAGAGGGAACCTGGCAGCTTTGTCCTTCACCAGCTGGAGTTTATGTAAGGCCTTATGGAGCAAGTCAGCCAACAGGGAGTTACAATAATCTAATCTTCAGGGCCTGGATACTGCCTTGTGTGAGCAGCTTGCTTAAGTAAAGTGTTTTTCAATTCCCCGCCAGGGGGTTGAGAACACAAAGGTATTGCACTGGTTTCCCTTGTGTGACCACACTTGTCTGAGGAAGTCAAGATCCTTGTTTACTCCTATTTGCCTGATTTCTTGAATGTTCTGGGTAGGGAGAAAAGCAATACAAGCTGTTAGGTAACTGATGTCTAATTATATAGTAAATAGCCATGATGTTCTAAATTTAGGAGAGTTAAGGTTGGCAATTTTCCATTGACTGATTGATCCTGATTGACACAATTTTTAATAAAATGTAGGTAACCACTGCTGTATGCCCAGGTTTGTGCTAGGTGTAGCGCTTGAGATTTTGCCTGAATTGTTTTAAATTTTGTATATCTGCTTTGCTTAGCTTCCTTATTGGCTAAGAGCATTTTAGATACTATGTCCAGTGTTGTTTTTTTTCCTGAGACTAACGCTCAAATATATTGGCTGTTTCATCTGGGATTGCTTTTAGAGTTGTGCCAACACAAAGTTTACCATCAATCACAAGCCCCATTAATGGCCAGTTTCTAGAACAGTATCTTTCATAGTTCATAGTATCTAGCATTTTTGTTGATCAGATGAGAATTTCTTTATAAAGGAGGAATATTTTGTTGCATGGTACATACTATGTAACAAAAATATATGACCTTTTAACTCTAACACATAGCAAGGATCATTTTCTCACCTAAAGAAATAAGATGACTTCCTGACATGTATACTCTGAGATATTCCATACCAAAATGCAGTTATACATCAAGGAGCAAAGCTCCTAGTCATTTTGGTTAGAATTTGTAGACTATAGTCAATTATGTTCTTTATTACCCTTTTCTAGTGGAAGTTCCACATTTTCTTTAATTTGTAACATTCCATAATTAACTTAGGACTTACTCTATTATATTTAATCCTTATAAGTGTGGGTATGAATATGGATTTTATCTTTATAAATGTGGATAACATTGACTTTTATGCTCTTTATACCATTTTATTCAGTCTAGTCATTCGTATTTACCATTTAGATCTTTTTTCCTTCAAAAGGAAAAATGATACATTAGGCCTTTTGTTTTGGATTTTAAATAATGCTGTCCCTATACTGCAATCTAAGATATATTTGCGTTGAAACAATGAGAAATTGTTCTGTGAGCAATAATATGCTACCTGCATAACATGAATAAAACACTGAGATGTTGACATGATCTCAACTTCTAAGTCAAGAGAATCTTTCCTTCTTCATAATACATCCACTCCCTGGGTTCACTGACTGCTTCGAGAAGCTTTTATTGGCTTTGGTTATCTAAAAAAAGTAGTTGAATAACAAGTGTTTGTTTTTTTTCCCCTTACTTGGCATGAAATGGGAAGCTTTTAAAATAAAAAGATGGCATGAGGATGAGGACCCGAGAATACCCTCATTCTGCTTTCTGCAGGAACATCTTCTCACATGGTTCTCAAGGAAATGACAAAATCTGAGAACTAGGGTTCTTACCCCACCTTACCATGTAGAACCCTAATAAATGGGACAGACCACAGAAAAAGCTTGTTTTGACTAGGCTAGGTGGCCAAGTGCTTTCCCCCCTTAATGAACAGATCTGAATTTGAGAACTTACCATGATAAAGAACAAAAATTCAATCAACCAAAAAAACCTACAAAAAACCCAGAACACCTGCATGGGGAAAATGATCTAAGAGAGATCATAAGATGCCCCAGTAACTCTAGGCAACTTTACCATGATTACCTCAATGTGTGTTCAGCTACTTGCTCCTCTGGGCTAAAACCAAGAGCCTCTGAACACTTGAAAAGACTTTGCCAGAGTGTTGTTTTCACAGAACTACTCTCTGAAGACAACCTTCTCTACATTCATTCCATTGCTCCATATACTTGTCTTTTACCCCATCAAATCTTCCAGTCCCCTTAATCTTTCGTTTTCTCTCCATGTTTGCTTTTCCCTGTCTTCATGATCTTCATTCAGATCCCAATTGTTGTTGTCATTGCAACAACCTTTGGCAGTCTTCTTTAACAACCTCAAATCTGAGGATGTGACTTTTTTGTTTAAAACAACTTTATGATTTCCTTCTGCCTAGGGATAAAGTACCAACACCTGTACAAGTTTCAGAACGGTCCTTTATGGTGTGGCCTTTCTACCTCCCACCTTATTCCTCATGACTCTGTTGTCAGACACACTGCTGCAGCCAAAATGATGCCTTTTTTAAATTCCACTTCCATGTCTTGCCCTCTCTTGCCTCCTGGCTTTTGTAAAAGCTGTTTCTTTCACTAGTGTCATTGCTTCCTTCTGACTCTTCTCCAGGAAACTAACTTCTGCACCCTGTATGTTCAGCTCTGAGAAACATTTCCTGACTTTTATTTCTCCAGCATGGGTTATATGCTTTCTAATAGCACTCACTATTTATCTTATACTGATATTTATTGAGCTGCAGTGTAACTGATTCTTCAGTTGTCTGACTCCCTCAGCCTCAGTAAGCTCTGTGATACCTGACTATGTCTTTTAGCCTCTCACATAGCAGGCACAATAAAGTTGAATATACCAATAAATATGAGAGTGTCAACAAGACTATATAATTGGTTTAATATCATGCATTTATGAAGTTATGGAAACCAAAATCTGGATTCAGGTTGATTAACTTCAGGGACTTTGCACATAATGGGCAAAGTGCAGTACCTCGTTATTACTTGATTTTAGAGTTAGAGCAGTATTAGGTGTTTGTTCCCATTTATATAGAACTCTAACCTTCCCACATTGATGATGTTTGAGCAGTACACATGAACCAAGAATTACAGTTATCTTTGTCTTGTAGATGTTTTTCTAAGTTCCTAAAAATGCTTTCATTTTATACCCAGCAAGAAAAATATTTCTCTGTATTCTCATGTTTCCTGTCAAATATTTTTCAAACTTGAAGTTTCCATAGTCAGTTATTATTGGGGCTGACAGTCCTAGGTCCATGCGTCCTAAGAGACTTACCCATTTAATTTTCTATAGGACCTATAGCCTCTGAATTACAGTACAAAGTGTTTTATAGTTTAAGAAGGACTTCCACACGCTTCTTTTATTTAATCCTCAAAACAACCCTTAGAAGGCATTATTATCCCTGAGTTATAGCTGATGCCCATACACATTTTTAACAATCAACTAAAATATACTGTGTTCTATCTTTATTTCTTTTGTATACCAAAGTATAATGTGAGGTTTCATAATACTTTATATTATAACTGTATTAGTTACAAACTAGATTTTTCAATCACTTAAAAAAATACCCCAAGAAGAAGATATACATTTATTCATGGAGATATAAGAATTTTTTGCCTTCTTATCTCTGTATGGGACAGAAAGATAAAAATGCAGCTTTTCCTTTTTGTAATGTTACTTTGAAGTAATCACCTGACACAATTAATCCTGAGCCGCAGAAGAGCACCAGGCCTGTACTTACATTCCTAAGAGACTCACCAAACTTGCTTGGTACTTTCAAGGTCAGAAAATATGACTTGTCTTTGTTTCCTACACAGCAGAGAGAGAGTTTGCTCCATTAATTTTAATGAAGGCAAAATCAGCATAAATTCCACAGATTAACAGTGGTCTATAAATTTGCTCTGATCAACATTGTATTTATTGTATTTTCCATATATTTGTCTGTATTTTCCCCCTTTAAATATATGAGAAAATTTGACTTCTTTTTTCATGGAAATTTCAGAAGTAACATTTCCGTAATCACAGGTGACTAGAACCAATATATGCCTGTTAAAACTGCTCACTAGGGAAGTCAAGTCTTCTTTCCTTTTATTATAGTATTATTTCTTGAGATCCAAGTGTTAGTTCATACTTCCATTAGATTATTGATATATATATATATATATATTTGCCATATGTACAGATTTGCCATATATATGTATATATACTTATTTTACATACTACTTTATATAAGCTTTCAAGCAGGTACATATAAATCTAGTTGTAGGAGTGAATTGCTTGGTTTGGATAGCAGTTACTGCAGTTGGTCAAAAATGTTGGTACTTAAGCCATTTTTAGAAATGTTCAATGATTTAGGAAGCCTGTGTGGCTCAGTTGGTTGAGCATCCAACTCTTGATTTCGGCTCAAGTCATGATCTTGGTCATGAAATTAAGCCCCACATTGGGCTCTGCTGAGCACAGAGTCTGCTTGAAATTTTCTCCCTCTCCATCTACCCCCTCCCTTCGCTCTCAGGCTCTGTAGATACGTACATACATACATACATACTTTAAAAAAATATTCAGTGCTTTATTTTTTTAAAAAGATTATTTGAGAGCGAGAAAAAGAGACTCTGCCCTGAATGGGGAGGGGCAGAGGGGAAGGAGAGAGAGCACAGGGCTCCATCCCACAACCCTGAGCTCATGACCTGAGCTAAAACCAATAATCAGGGGCTCAAACCACTGAGCCACTGCGGTTCCCCTGTTCAGTGCTTTATAAGAGGAATTATGCAATAGTAGATGTATCTTTATCTTTCTTTTTGTCTGTACTTACATCTACATCTGTCTATCATCTATGTCTATATGTATATCTGTTTATCTCCCCTAAGAATGGAACTACTAATGTTATGCCTTCATATGGGGGAATAAGATCTTATTTGTTCTGATGAGACCACTGCGTATTTGAGTCCTCCTTTTCTCCAGACACCAGTGTCTTTCTGGTCAGTGAGTCTTATAATTAAATCTCTAGTTCTATCTCCAAAATAGTTTTTGATTCCATAAACTTATTCCTCAGAACTTAGGTGAAGCTTGTTATCTCTCACCAAGGTTACTGCAGTAACTTTTTAAATAAATGCCCAGTTTGAGTAGCACACCCACATAATCACATTTCACATTTCTGAGTGTTATTTTTCTAAAACACAGGTCTGGTGGAATTCTCTCTTTAAAAACCTTGAAATCTCCACCTTGCTTCAGGGATGCTGAACCATCACCTTTGCAGGGACCTCAGCTAGTGGGCCCTTAGTCCAACTCTTTAGCCTAAACTGGATCCAGAATTTCTTTAATGAATATGTACTCTTCATGATTTGTAATTATAGAGTTACCTCTTCTTCAAGCCACAGTTCACGTTTAATCTGTGATGTCGTCCTCAAATTCCCCAAAATTTAGCATTTTCTCTTCTCCTTTATGATAGCACATTGTTCAAAGTTTATTTATAAGTCGTTCTATTTTAATAAGCTTGTTTGCGTATTTGATTTTACCTCTCCTTACAACCAGCTTGCAATTTCCTAAAGAACATGGATTATATGAAGTCCTTTGACTTCCCGTTTTTAGTACAGAGCCTACTTGTTATATAGTATGTGATCATTAAGAACTATCCGAATTAAACAGAATAAAGCCTTGTGTATTTTTTATCTAACGTTTGTTTTGTATTACTCATAAAGAATTACAGTGGGAAAATAAATTTTTTTTTAAATATTTTATTTATTTATTTGACAGAGACACAGTGAGAGAGGCAACACAGGCAGGGGGAGTGGAAAAGGAAGAAGCAAGCTTCCTGCCAAGCAGGGAGCCCAATGCAGGCTCTATCCCAAGACCCTGGGATCATGGCCTGAGCTGAATGCAGACGCTTAATGACTGAGCCACACAGGCACCCCAAAAATAAATCTTTCAAGAAATAAATATTATAATCTTTGCCTCATTAAAAATAAACAAAATCATGGACCAGGAGCAAGAAGGAGACATTAACTGAGAGACTTGTCATAATTAAGTAATGATATTGAGCAGCTGATGAACGTCTGTCTTGGGAACTTTAAGAAACAGGAGGATGTAAAAGGGAAAATATGAGGAAGTAGGTACATCAGTTGGGATCTTACTATTTCAAGTAAAAGTAACCTGCTTAGTTAAGGTAAAACTTAGAAATATCTCATGGAAACTAAGAACAGAGGTCCACCTTGGTCTCAGAAAAATTTAAAAAGATCTGGAACACTCTGCTTTTTACCTCTACTAATTTTTTTGTGTCTACTTTATTCTCTCTTACTGCAGGTCATTTTTCTCTGTTGTAATATGGTGACTAGTACCTCTCATTCAAGATAATAACCAGATTAAGACTGCATCATTAAATTTTAATTTAAAACTTTTATGGGGAGAAAACTTAGCCCAGCTTGAATGAGATGATGACCCTTGGACCAGTTATGTCCAGGAGCAGGAGTGCAGAGTGGGTCACTTTTGGTTCAGGAATTACTCCTCCCATTCCAACACGTGTAATTTTGGGAAGAGAGACACTGCTGTTACAAACAGCCTTTGGGAGATGTGGATAAAAGACTGGTTCTTTATTATTATGACATAAAGTATTTTTAAAATTTGAATAAGTATTATGTGCTTCTTAAGTGTTAAAGCAAAAAACAAAATATAGGAGTCACTGAAATTGAATCAAACCTTTGGGACTAAATGTTGCTCATGTTTAAAAATGCACACATTCCTTCAACTACCTCTTGGCCTTTAAGAAATGTTAGGACTCTTTTATTTTTCCTTCCCATTTCCATGATGAAACTTCCAGTGTACTTTATAGGAGAGGAACTACTGGATAGATAATATGACCCCTTCATTTGGTCTTTCATTCTTCCTAGAGCAAAGACATAATTTGCTAATTTGATTAATCATACAGGGAGGGAAGGCTGTTTCTAAGTGTGTACCGGGCAGTAACCTTCTCCTTTTGCTCCTGCCCTCCTAGAAGAATGGTCTAGGGCCATCTAGGAAACAGAGTAGGAATATGGTTTTCTTTCTGCTCGTGGAGCTCAACAGATGAGAAGTAGATTGTTCTTGAGTTGATTTGGGGAAGAAGTATGTGTGTTTTGATAATTTTATTTTCTTATAGGTCCAGGTTGCATTTTCTGTTTCAATGGTGTCACTACTAAAACTACTGTTTTTTCTCCTTTGACATTAAATCATATTTGAATAGAGTTCTGATTTGATAAACCCCAAAATAAGCTGCATAAGCCAGAAAACCCTTTGAATGGACCCAAACATTCATTTTGGAAACAAACTAACGAGTTTAATTTGTTAGATTCAATTTTTTCCAGTTACAGAGTGAAAGCCGTCTGTTGTTCACCAGTGACAGATTTATTTTTCAGTTGGCATAGGCCTGAATATCAGGAACAAGGCTTTGCTGCTGATTTTGACCTAAGTGGCATGGCTAAAGGAATCAGATCACCAAAAGTGAGAAAGTGCTCAGTTCCAGTAAAGACTTGGCTTAGTAAAGGCACACTTCCATTAAAAAAAACCAAAACCAAAACTAAACCAAACCAAACCAAACCAAAACAAAAAACTCTAGATTTTGCTAGGTGAGCCATGTTGGCTCCTTCTAATGCAATTTTTTCTTATAGTGTGGTTACCAGACCAAGAGCATCAGCATCATCTGGGGACTTGTTTGAAATGCAGTTATCCTGGCTCTGTTCCAGGAGGTTCTGAGTTAGTAGGTCAAGAGTGGGGTTCAGGGGCACCTGAGTGGCTCAGTGGGTTAAAGCCTCTGCCTTCAGCTCAGGTCGTGATCTCAGGGTCCTGGGATTGAGCCCCACATCGGGCTCCCTCCCTCTCTCTCTGCCTGCTTCTCTGCCTACTTGTGATCTCTCTCTCTCTGTGTCAAATAAATAAATAAAATCTTAAAAAAAAATTAAAAAAAAAAGGAGTGGGGCTCAAAATTTGGGGGAGGTTATTTTGGTTTTAACATTAACTTTATACTTTTGAATTTACTTTGCTCTTTAGTTTATGAGGGAAAGGTGAGGTAATCTTTGGATTTCAGTTTGTCCCTGAGAAGGTATAGGGCTATTAACATTGTTGAAATTTGGGAAATTTTGCTATCGTTTTTGTCAAATACTGTTACCACTGTATTTTTATGATGATTTATAGACTCAATGAATTACCTTGGGTGAATAGTATTTGAAAGTTCACAGTATAATTTAAAATTCCTGGGTGTAACTTAAAATGGGAAATAGGTTGGAGAGTGGGCCTTGTTCTCCTAGACCTCATATTTCAGAATCTTGGGCCTTACCACAGACCCAATGAATCAGAACCTACTTTTTAACAAAACTCTTAGATGGTTCTTATGCCATTAATATTTCTGAAGTGCTGATTTATTTTTCCCAAGCTTCCAAGATAATAAGAATTATATGGGGTGATTTATAAAAATGTAGATTCGCAAGATCTATCCTGCTGCTTCAGAATCTGTAAGGGAGAATCCTGGAGAAATACGGGAAAGGTTGGAAGCCCATCTCTCACAGTGTAGAACAGCACTTTTCAAATGTAACCGTTTGTTCATATCCCTTAGGGATCTTGCTAACACGCAGGCTCTGAATCAGTCAGTCTCAGCTGGAAGATGAAATTCTGCATTTCCAGAAAGCTCCCAGGTGATGACCATGCTGTTGAACCACAGGCTACATTTGGTAGCAGGGTCAAAATATCAGGGCTAGTGTGTTCAAAACAGTGAATAACTTTGGCAAATGTCTTTTGAACACTCTTGGTGTCCTAAGGTCAAGATTTATAGAGAGCATGTTAGTAAGCCTGCTTTGGGGCCAGTTTCAAATAGTCTTCTCCAACTCAAATAATGAAAAAGCTGTTGTTTTGATCTCCATATGTTTGACTTCTGTATCTATTTGTAATAGAGTTGAGAGTGTGTATATTTGTGTTGGCTTTTTTTTTTTTTAAGATTTATTATGTTAGAGAGCGAGAGAGTGAGCGAGAGCACGGGAGCAGGAGAGGTAAAGGGAGAGAAGGAGAGAGCATCTCAAGCAGACCCTGCACTGAGAGTGGAACCTAATGTGGGGCTTGATCCCTGGACCTGGAGATCACAACCTGAGCCAAAACCAAGAGTCAGACGCTTAATCGCTTAATCGAATGAGCCACCCAGGTGCCCCATGTGTCTGTGTTTGTTTAAACCTAAGCAAGGTTTAACACAGTGTTACAGCTACACATACTCTGAGACTCACTTCCAAATCTCTTCTCCCTAGACAGTAGGACTAATTAAACTTCTCCTCCATCATGTCTCCCAATAAGCTGTTTAGTTTTACTGGGAAGGTGCTTCCACATGAGCTCAGGTTTTTGCTAGGCAATTCTGAGGCCAGCTTTAATGTAGTCAGTACCTTCCTCTGCTTGAATCAGAAGAGAAATAAACATTTGATTACATTTTGCAATTCCTTTAAGGATTGAGACATTCCACCAAGAGAGAATTCTGGGAGCATTTGCAAGAGGAGGCCTGAGAAGTCACTAAATCATGGGTCCCCAGGGCCCAGTTCAGCTGTGCTGGTGGTGCAGAGCTGGAGAATCTAAAATAGAGGAAAAAGCAGAACTGTGATGAGGTTTTTGTATATAAGTATTTGGGCACTACTGTGATCTGCACAGTAAATGCAAATGCTCTGGAGAAAAGCAGAGATTCTGTGTAAAAAGGGAAAGTGCATTTCTTATATATATGTTTTTTTTTAATTTTTTTTTTCTAGAGAGGAACTTATTTGGAATAAACATTTGGAGGAAGAGGAGAGCTTCCTGTGGTTAGCTCCACCTTTTAGAAAAGCAACAAGTGGGAAGGCTTTAGCAAGAAAATTTGTCATAATTCAGGTGTATTGAAATTGCACAGTAGAACATTTTTTTAGAAGTAGGATTCATGTTTTGGGAACTCGTTGAAGATATTATTCAGGTATTTTCTAAGCCAATGTTTGCTTTTATTGTTTTATTCAGGTACTTTTTTTCTCGAGAAGTAGGAGACAATGCAGAGGCTGAATGTTTAAAAATAACCAATGAAATATGGCCTTTACTGAAGTTTCCAAATGAAATACAGAAAAGAGAAGATTCAAAATAAACAGGAGAGTTAAGGAGTAGTAAGTAACTAAAAATAAAGTAAGGTAGAGGATAACTAAGAAAGCAGAAATAGGGTAGTCAAAAATTGAGGAACTTTCTGAGCTAGTTCCTTGTATGAAATCAAGTCATGGTCATACTTTTAGTCTTTGGTTGAGTTCCGTGAGAATGGTTTACATTTGGTACCTGCAGAGGCCACTTTTAGACAACAGGCTTAAGCAATGGAAACTTGATCAAGGAAAAAAGGCCCATAGCGACCCCTGAGGGAATAGACAGGCCTATCAGGCTACCCACGTCAAGATATCCAAAGGTCCTAACTAACCAATGGGCTACTCACAACCAAGCACAATTACCAAAAAACGGGAGAACTCCATACATGGCCATACCACCTCCTCCTCTTACCCCTTTAAAAACCGCCGCCCCCCTCCCCCCCGCCCCGCTGTCGTGCCCCTTGAGAGATATTCAGTGAACTTCTATCTCCTTTGTTCTGCCTTGGGTAAATAGTTTCATCACCCACCACTGGTTTCAACCCAATCATTGCTCTACATTTGGGGTACCCCATCCAGTCGGGAGAGATACCACATTTGGATACCACTATACCTAGGAGTTTTCATTTTTATTTTTATTTAATAAAAACTTGAGTTTCGTATTGTTTATATTAAATGGTATGCTAATGTATTAAATGGTATTTAGCTCAGTTATTCAATGTTATTAACATTATTAAATGATTTCTTATGAATTAAAAAGAGATAATGGAACAAATATTTATTGAACACTATCAAGGTAATTTAACATTTTTTAGTTGTACAGAATCCATTATCCCTTCTTGATTGTACCTCATTTTCTAGTGGGCAAATAATTCTTCCTTACTGTATGTAGAGTTTCTAGGATGCCAATTCTACACAAAGTCTTCATCATAGAAGATTTTTTTTTAAAAGATTTTATTTATTTATATGACACAGAGAGAGAGAGAGATTACAAGTAGGCAGACAGGCAGGCAGAGAGAGAG
>LNAC01000085.1:359721-377112 GCA_002007465.1 Ailurus styani
ATGCGGGCCTCGATCCCAGGACCCTGAGATCATGACCTGAGCCGAAAGCAGAGGCTTTAACCCACTGAGCCACCCAGGCACCCTCGACTTCAGTATTTTTAAGGCTAAAGATTAAATGCACCTAATAAATGTGTTCTAGTTTTAACACATTGATTTGGAGCATCTTGAGATCATAAACAAATATGTTTGTTTCCATGCCATTTATAGTTTCATGTCTTATACAACAAATTTAGGTACACACACAAATGCACATGCCTTGATAGGTAGATAATTTTTTTAAATGAATGGTGATCTCCAAGAGAGAATTTCCAAGACGAGAAAGAGGATATGTTTTTTGTTTTTGTTTTTGTTTTTTCGAGTTATCCACAAGGGATGGTCAGAACATTTGGTTGAAAGTCAGTGCAGTCGTTCCTTCTTATCCACATTTTTAATAACCTGCAGCAGATTGCAGTCTGAAAGCAGATGATCCTCCTTGTGATGAATCCTATGAAGCTCAATGGTAGCCTGATACTATGTCACAATGCCTATATTATTAACTCACTTCATCTCATCAGGTAGGGATTTTATTATCCCACATTATCACAAGAAAGGTGAGTATGGTGTAAGTTATTCTGAGAGACCACATTCCCATAACTTTTATTATAGTATAGTGTTATAATTGTTCTATTTTATTATTACTGATCTCTTACTATGCCTTATTTATAAATTAAACTTTATCAGATGTGTATGCACAGGAAGAAGCATAGTATATAAAGGGTTTGGTACTATTTGCAATTTCAGGCATCTACTGGGGTCTTGGAGCATATCCTTCATTGATAAGGGGGACTGCCATACAGTATTCTTCCTAAGGGCTTGGGCTGTAGGATCATTCAAAATTGGGTTTAAATCCATGATCCAGAGCGCCTGGGTGGCTCAGGCGGTTAAGCCGCTGCCTTTGGCTCAGGTCATGATCCCAGGGTCCTGGGATCAAGTCCCGCATCGGGCTCCCTGCTCAACAGAGAGCCTCCTTCTCCCTCTCCCTCTGCCTGCCGCTCTGCTTACTTGTGCTCTCTACCTCTCTGTCAAATAAATAAAATCTTTAAAAAAAAATCCATGATCCATCAATTAATGTTGTTATGCTTTGAGAAAAATATTTACCTCTTAAATAATCATTTTCCTTATCTGCAAATTGGGTAAATAGTATCTCTGCTATAAAGATCTCATAAGAGTTAAATGGAAAATGTAAAACACTAAGGAAATTGTTTATCACATGGTAAACATGCAGTAAGTGCTAATTATTATAGTCTGGTTTACATAAGTATCAGTTAAACATGAAACTATCTGGAATGTTAGGTAAGTTGCGTTTCTGCGTCATCATTTTTTCCTTAATCTTTTTTTTTATCTTTGTCATGGTACTTTTTAAGTCTGTTACTTTTCACATTGTCAGTTCCTTGTTCATATTCTTACATATTATGTTGTCCTTACTATGGAAAATAACAAGTTGCAAAAAGTGAGTTTTGCTGCTTTACTTTGGGCAAGATGTATCTTTAGCAACATCACTGTCTTCCTTACATGTAGGAATGGAGTCAGTTAACAGCTTAAAACTTCCCCTTGCATGAGAGTGCCTAATTCAACAATACTTTTCTCCTAAACATGCCATCAGTGTTGTCCATTTCTGCTTTTGAGAAATCAATATCCATATTAGAAAATTTTAAAACCTGTTTACCATATGGATTTTGATCCCTGGGGACTCTTGTATAGATTTAGACTACTGGTCACTTACTAGCACCATAGGCTTTTAAACTAAAACTTTGAACTTGCTTTTACTTCCAGAATCATTTCAGATTTTGAGCATTTCCATGGATAGTGTAAAGCAGTATTACATGAGAATTAATTAAACAAGAATTAAATGTTGAAATGGTTTTTTTCATATAAAAATGCTTATTCAGACCCAATAATGAGAAATAATAGCTTTGGCATGCTTTTACAGTAATAATGGTGTCACATTAATCATCCATACTCATTACCATTGTTTTCAATAACTAATGGTATTCGTTGGAGCCTAAAAAGAGAGAAAAAGACATAAAGGAGGATATCCACCACTCTTCAGAGCCTGCTGAATGCATCATTCTCCAAGATTCTCCAAGAAGACACAAAATGTGATGAGATGAGACATGAAGGGGATTTATTTAGGGTAAATCTTTGTGAAGGATAAAGAAGAGGGAGCAGGAGAAAGCGGGGAAAGCCTTCAGACCATGGTATGGGCTTGAGCCCTCTGAAAGGAAAGCAAGAAAGAAGGCGGATTGGTTAGGAGGAGCTTCAGACAGGAGTGCTCTTCTCAAGAAGACTCCATCTAGCTGAAAAGAAGAGTCAAAAAAAATATACTGTTAGAGGAGGCCCATAATGGGCAGAAATGACCTGTCTGACTCTAAAAGCTCTTCTGTGTTTAGTCACTGGTTGGGAGTAGCCCAGAGAAAGTGTGGCCAGCAAAACCTGACAGGTGGAGGCTATCAGCTGACTATGCTATTCTTTTTTTTTTTTTAATTTTATTTATTTGACACAGAGAGATCACAAGTAGGCAGATAGGCAGGCAGAGAGAGAGGGGGAGGCAGTTTCTCTGCTGAGCAGAGAGCCTGATGCGGGGGCTCGATCCCAGGACCCTGAGATCATGACCTGAGCTGAAGGNTTTCTCTGCTGAGCAGAGAGCCTGATGTGGGGGCTCGATCCCAGGACCCTGAGATCATGACCTGAGCTGAAGGCAGAGGTTTGATCCATTGAGCCACCCAGGCGCCCCTGACTGTGCTGTTCTGCAGCAGATCACTTGAAGGCCGATTGGAGCACTTGGTACTCACCACAATAAGNCGCCCCTGACCGTGCTGTTCTGCAGCAGATCACTTGAAGGCCGATTGGAGCACTTGGTACTCACCACAATAAGTCCCCTTAGACACATGTCACCTATCATCACAGAATATCAGTAATAAACCAGTAATACACACGTTACCAGTGCTGGTCCCTACGGGGAGGCATAACTCCAAACTCACTTTAGGTCATTTTTGTATCAATATCATAGCTGATAGGAGTTTTCTCAAGTATTTGCAGTTGATCTGTTTTTCAAGATCAATACTTGAAAGTATATGTATTTTCTCTCATTCTGTAGGTTGCCTTTTCATTTTGTTGTTTCATTTGCTGTGCAGAAGTTTGATGTAGTCCCATTTGTTTTTTTATTTTGTTGCTTCCGCTTTAGGTCTCATAGTCAAAAAATCATTGAATCATTACCAAGAGCTGTGTCAAGAAAGGGGTTAATGTTTAAATATATAAGGAACTCCTACACCTCAGTAGCAAAAGACCAGATGATCCAATTAAAAAATGGGCAAAGTACCTAAATATGTTTTTCCCCCCCAAAGATACGGCCAATGGGTAAATGAAAAGGTACTCAATAAAACTAGTACAAAAATGAGTATTAAAAACTGTTTGGCTCTCTTCCAACAGTTCCCCTTGCAGGCTGATCTCTTAAACAGTTATTTCATTTTCTTTTTCACAAACTTGAACAATTCTCAGTATAGAAAATCAAATAATACTCATTAGATTTGATAAATGAAAGAAAACTGGTAGGTGTTGCTGCACAAATACATTCCTTAATTAAGTCAGACAAGCAGAGAGCTTTATACATATCCCTTATGCTTCTTGATTGATGGATGGATGGATAGTTGGTTGGATAGATCAGTTTATTTGCTAATGGATTCAAATTGTTAAGGTTATGGTAATCTGGAGATAAACAAGAACCTACCTGCCTTCAGAGAACTCACAGTCTGCAGAGAATAAGGACTAACAGGTCACAACAATACAGAGTGGTAGCTACATACAATGAAAGTACAGGAGAATCTGTAAATAAATGAAAGAGCCAAGTAACGTAACTTACGGCATCTGGGAAAACTTCCCGGAGAAAGTGACATCTAAAATGAATATTAAATAAGGGAGGTTCAATTCGGTGAAGGGGTCAGGTTTATTTTAAGCAGAGGAAACTGCAGGAGTGAGTGACTCAAAGTGAAACTGAGTAAGGCAGCCTACTTACTATCGGGTGACCTGAAAAGCCTGTTTGAACAGATACCATGTACGTAATTGAATGGCTCCCACAAGAAAAACACTGTGCGGCAACAAGTACAGGAATTTTTCTATTCAGATATCTTAAAATTCATAGAATTTGATAAAAATGGCAAACGTGACAGTAGTGGAACTGGAGTCCTCTATAGAACTCCATTTTAACAGAACACGAGTTGAAGTTAAAAACCTGGGTTTGCCTCTCAGCTCTACTGCTTATTAAGTATCTGATCACTTACTGTCTCTGAGCTTCGTTCAGTTCCTTCTGTGTATCTCACAGTGTTATTCAGAAAACTGTGAAAGTTTAAGTGAAATGTTTTATGAATTCTAAGCTTTATACGAACATAAGTTTTTTGTTATTTTAGCAAATGTCCTTTCTTGCATAACTTCCAGAATATATGCAAGTATGGGATGCTAGAAATAGAATTGCCATGTTTAGCAATTTAACACAGGATGCCATGCAATATTTGGAATATACTTATACTAAAATATCAATCATTATTTATCTGAAATTCAAATATAACTAGAAAATTTGTGTTTTATATGGAAGTCCTAGTTAGACGGGAAGTAGCAGTGGGGAGGGGGAGATGATATTGCAGTGATAAAGCTGTATAGGAAATGGACAGTGATAACTACATTACTTGATGTACTTTTTGCTTTCCCTTGAAAATTAGTACATATTCACTTAGTAAAATTAGGAAAATAAATATGTCAGGTAGCCCTTATTAGCATTTTTAAGTATTTCCTAATTACCCATACTTTTTATATAATTTTTATGCATACTTTTATATAATTTTTTTAAATTCAGTGATATATCATAAATGTCTCTCTGTGTTAAAAATCCATCATGTATTTTGCATCATGTATTTTGTAGCCTGCAGGTCATTCCATTGTATAGAACATTTGATTTAAAACAGTTCACTGAAGTTGGATATTTAGTTTGATAAAACTGCTATACTATCACAGAATCAGCAATACAGAGTGTACTTTTAGAAAAATCTTTATAAGTATATTCTTAAATTTTTATTATTCCCTTAGTATAGATTCTTTGAAGTAAAATTGCTTGGTTAAATGAACAATTATTTGGCTAACTTTTGAAAAAAATAATATTCTTTCAGAAAACATCTTGCACATTTATAATTTTGGAAATAATACATGGACTTATTTCTCCATATTCTGGTAAACACTGTATTGTAATACCTTTGACAATTTCATAAAGAAGAATGGTGTTTTGTTGTTGTCATATACATAGTTTGATTACTAATCAAGTTTGTTGTATTTTGGCTATTTGTATTCGTTCTATAATTGTCTGTTGTGACAGCAAATTGGCTCATTCAGCATTACCTCATTTCTCTCTTTTAGTCTGCCTTTCTTAGGATACAGCCTGACAAACAATATCTATTTCCTAAATAGACCAGCAGGAGTCCATGCAGCCCCTCTGTCAAATATAGTCGTGTGTTTAGGTTTTGCTTGTTTGTTTTTTATTTGTTTCCCCTGCTGCAGTAGTGTTTGGGAGTTGTATTGTCAGATCCCTGGCTTCCTGGGTGTCTGATAGCAGTGGCAGGTGGTGCCAAGAACATTATTTCTGTTGGAGTAGTCTCTTGCTGTGACTGGGCATTACTCCTGGCTGTATCACTTCTGGTTAAATACTATTGGAATTTGGTTCCTTTTCCTTCTGGAAATTCTGTAAATTTACTAATACTTTAATAAACCCATTTTCATGTATTCCAGCTCAAGTAGGCTCTGTTTTAAACTAAAAATTCTGTAGAGTACATTTTCTTATGCCCATTAGCTGGTTTTTCTCCTGAGGTTTGTATTTTATTATTAATTTGCAATAACGTTTTACATATTAAGAGTTGCAATTTTCCCTAACATACATATTGAATGTTTTCTTAGTTTCCTGTTTACTCCCTCCCCCCACCCAGTGTACAAGTGTGTGCTTTAGTACATGTGCATTCCAGGGGTGGGTGGGGCAGCGGGAGAGGGAGAGAGAGAATCTTAAGCAGGCTCCATGCCCAGTGAGGAGCCCGACAGGGGTGGGGGTGGGACATGATCCCACAACCCTCAGATCATGACCTGAGCTGAAATCAATAGTCCTGTGCTTAACCAGTTGAGCTACACAGGCATCCCAGTTTCCTGTGTAATTTTTAATTGAATCTGACAGCTCACTACTTTGAAACTACAGTAGAAATCTTAGTCCCTTTACCTAATGTATATGAACATATGTATCTAAAGTATCATATAAATACAATATTTTAGATTAGTTCATGGGAGAAGAATATTTGGAAATTAGTGCAGGTAATAGTAACATTTTATATGTTTCCTAATTTAAATTCCAGTTTTCTGATCTTCCTCTCTTCACCCTATATTCCAGTAAATCTTTGCTTTTAAGCTGTGGTAATAGACAAAGTTATCAGTTGGAGTAAGACTTAGTTGCTCTAGGAAACAGAAGTGAAATCCACATTTTTCTTCCCAGGGAAATTGGTGGGAAGTAGGAAGGTGAGAAAGGACAGGACAGGCATAATAAAGCTTACAGGTCTCAGAGAAGGTAAGGTGTTGGATACCTCAAGAAGCAGACCCAAAACACTTAAAATTTTTTTATTTTTTAAGTAAGCTGTATGCCCAGCATGGGGCTTGAACTCATGGCCCTGAGGTCAGGAGTCTCACGCTCCACCAACTGATCCAGCCAGGCACCTCCGTGGAAAACACTTTTAAACCCACTGATAATACTGAGACTTTGACTCAATGCTCCTTTAATTTTGCACCAATCTGGTATATACCCCATTGAAGTAACCTTACAGGCACAGCAGCTGTGCACTGTACTAATAGTTGAGATTGTTAATTCTTAACACTCTTCAGCTGAGCAACTCCTGGACTCTGATAACACCTTTCCTAACCCTTCCAACCCAGCCTTAATGATCTCAGGTCTTGCCTTTCTTAAGTGTTCTTGGAGACTTTAGGAACTCACTTGGCATTGAGAGACTTAGAAGTTCTTTCATTCCCCCACAGAAAAGACTGAAGTAAGTCAGTTGTTTGTAAATCAGCTTTCCATTTTAGCTACTGTGGTGGGGAAAAAAAAATGGTGGCTCACAACAGAGGCTGCAAGAAAAACTCCCTAGGATGAGACACAGATTCATAGATACCTACATGACAGCAAGAACTGAATTGTGTGGTCTACCTCAGTTGCAAAGGCTAGCAGTGCCTAGGGAGGCCAAAGATACTGTGGTAGAGACCGGATGAGTACTCACAGTGAACTTTTTAATATCTTCACCTTATGTTTTCCTTAAAAATTATAGAGTTTTGGCTGTGTGTCCTTTTATATTAACTGAGTATCACTTTGCCAGTCTCCATGAAAAACCATGATGATAATTTGTTTTTATCAGAATAGCACTGAAAAAATAGTTTTATTTGGTATCTTTGTGATACCAAATCTTCCCATCCATGAGCATACTTTATATCTCTCTATATTTAGATGTATATGGATTTCTGATCTGTTTCTGGTCCATAGAAGTATTTATCACTTAGTATTTTTCCTACCAAGGACAATTTCTAATGTTTTTATATATTTATTTATGTATTACATATGTTCTATATAACCACTACATATTTGCATATATACATTTACATTAGATAGCTATGTAAATGAATATATATATAAATTGTGTGTATATATAAAATCATTATACTAAGTGAAGCAGTTTGAATTACCTCACCATCTTGGCCAGAATCCCAGTGAATTCATTCTTGATTTTTATTATTTTAACTGATTCTTTAAAATATCTAATTTTATAACCAAAATACTGCTTCAGAGTGTTTTGAAAAAGTAATTATTTGGATATATTATATGAAATTTTAAAATTTCATGAAATATCTATTGCATAGAATTACATCTTTAGAGACTTAAGATAATAAAAAAAGAAAATATCAAAAATTTAGAGAATACTTTTTATAAAAGGAGTAGATATTTTAAATGGAAGCAGATAATATGGAATTATAATTTTGATGGTGAATATTTCTGGGGGTCACTTGTTTTATATATAAGACATGTTACTTTTATTAAATAATTTTTAGATTCTGAAAAGCAGAAAATTAACTAGTATTTATCACATTTTTGTTTCAAGGTCCAATTTAAAAAAAGTTCATACTTTGTACAAAATGTATGTTAACTTTATGAATACAGTTTTATTATTTTTGCTTTGAGAACCGGTTAAACATTTTATTTCTCCCTCTTTATCCTAAAATGACCATTTCTTGAAAGAAAGCAAATATTTTTTAATGTTTTATTCAACTGTTGGTAAGAACACAATGATACTGTGTTAAATAAGACTGCATGTGCATGGTTTTTTGTTTTTTTTTTTAAAGATTTTATTCATTTATTTGACACAGAGAGAGAGATCAGATCACAAGCAGGCAGAGAGGCAGACAGAGAGAGAGGAGGAAGCAGGCTCCCTGTTGAGCAGAGAGCCCGATGCGGGCCTCGATCCCAGGACCCTGAGATCATGACCTGAGCTGAAAGCAGAGGCTTTAACCCACTGAGCCACCCAGGCACCCTGTGCATGGTTTTTAAAAATTTATCAACTTCAACTAGTAGTTATAACCAATACACTCCCCATTCAGTGCTGTTTTCATTTATTTAATTTCTACTTATTCTTTGTCATTTAATTCTCTGAGTTTCTTTTTGGTTAGGTTAATTTAGTTATTTTTTCCTGCTAAGTTTATATTGCTCAAAACAAAGGGTGTGGCTGGAGTAAATCTTGGTTCTTCTCCTGATAGCTCATTTTCAGACACACTGCTCTCTCTGAAGTTGTTGATCTGGCTGTCATAACTGTACCTTGCAAAAGAACTGGAATATATACTTGATCCATTGTATTATGCTGCACAGTTATCAATTGTCTGTCCAACTTGGCTCTGCACTTACTATTTTCATGGAAATTCTTTCTTGGCTAGTCTTAGATATTCTCTATGTCCTTCTACTTCTACCTGTCCATACCCTTTATGCATCTTAGGGGTTTAATAAACTCCAACATACACATTAGCTGCTGAAAACACTGTACTAACAGTCACAATCAAAACCATTTCTATAAACCTGTATTAGGAAATGCTGATTGCAAGGAACTTAATGGAAGTGTCCTACTTTCTGGAGTCCTTTGTTTTGATGAGAGCCTGAGTGTAAATCCTGTACAAAACACAGACCGCTATTATGCAGTTAATTATGCACAAAGTAAACATGTACAACTGTAAACAGCAAAATGCCACCTAATAATGGATAACTCCAGATTTATGGTATGCATGTCCAATCTGTAAAGCCTTCTATTCATGAATCTAAAATGAATGGAACATTACCTAAATGATCCAAAATGAAGGATTTAATACATTGCTCTACCCTTATTGCTACTTATTTCTTGTCAGCAGATTTTTCATTTTGCCTTAATTTATTGTACATAAACACTATGCAAATGTTTGGGTTGTATTTAAAAACATATGGCTTGTGCTTATGATTACTAGTTAGGTATTTCGTTACAAATTACTTGGTAAGCAAATCACTTTCTTAATTATACAGGTCAACATATAATCACCGTGCCCACATGTACTTTTATACAAAGCTCCTCTAAGTAAACATACTGTACATAATTTAGGGAATATATTTATATTATTGTCCCCAACATTTGTGTTAGGGTTGCCTCCTGGTTACTTCCATCAGTGCAAAAGGAATTTTTTTTTGTAAGGAGCATTTTAAATTTTGTATTTTCTACTAGTATAGGGATTGTTTTGAAAATTGATACCAAATAAAATAAAATTTGATAGTTTTTTTATCTGTCCCTCAAATGAAAATGGTAATTAAAAAACTACTAACTAAACTCAAAATAGATTACATTTTATTAACTTATATAACCATTTTTTTGATCCTTCTTCTTTTCAAAAAGTTAATATGACCTACAAAAATGCCAAAATTGTGACAATTTAAAGACTAGATAAACAAATATCTGAGTGTTAAGAGAAGTTGGAGGAAATAAAATGTAGCAGGATTACAATTAATTCACAGAATACATGCTGATAGACATTTGAGTTGGACACATACTTGGCCTCAACCATTTTATTTGTCAAATCAGACACAGAAAAACAAATGGTTAATAATATACTGTCAAACCAATCCACTGATTCCGAGAAGCATCCTGGTTTTTGGTTCTAAAACTACAGAAATGTATCCTGTGCGTCCTTTTAGTGAAAACACTCTTTAAAAGAGATCCCAGATGTGTCAGTGTAGGTTTGTGATCTGTAACAAATGTACCATCATGGTGTGGCATGTTGATAGTGGGAAGGTTGTGTGTGTGTGGTAGAGAGGACAAGGGTGAAAGGGAATTCTCTGCTTTCCAGTCCATTTTGCTGTGAACCTAAAACTGTTCTAAAAAGTTTAACTTAAAAACGTCTCAGACAATATTCTTATTATTAATTCTCATGACAGGTTGTAGGCTTTCCACATTCAGACCTTCTGGTGTAAAAGGACAGCATAATTCCAAGTACAACTGAGTAAAAACTTCCTCTTGGGGGTGATGGGGAAGATGATGGGTATATAGGTCAAAACAATGCAGTTTTGATATGGAGCAATAAACAATGCCTCCTTTAAGCTATTTCTGTAAATCAACATACATCCCAGATTCCAAATTGATACATATATCCCAGACTCTTATGGAGTATTTATATGGGTCCTAACTCATTAGGTCACCAATATATAATAAACGAGTTTACAATAGAAAAATTGGCTTGAGAATTTCTTCTTTGAAAGTAACCCAGAAGAAAGCCATACACTGATAGAAAAGATAACAAAAATAAATAAATAGTTGGGAATGGTGGGGCAGGGGTCCTTTTGATGATGGAAAACAGATTGCTATACATTCTTTTGCACCAAGACATTTATGGAATTGCAGTAGACCAAGGGCTAAGTGTCTGATTTACTTCGAGAAAAATGTTCAGGTGCTTGATGATTTTAGCTAACTGTGTCTTAGAACAAATTCTGTATGCTGTAGCAAAAATCTCTTTTTAAAAAGTTTACATGATCATTTCTCCAGGAGAAAATACAGGTAACAGCAGATCCAAGTTCTTGTTTAAATTGCTATTGTTACTTTTGTTACTTTTTGTTATGGAACTGGAATAGATGGAATGCCAATGCATGAAAGGTCAAAATATGAAATCAATTACCATATTTGTGCAGTTCCAATTTCTATGCAAAGCATATGGCTTTTCTCTGTTTTGCTTGGATAATTACTCCCTTGCCATTTCCCTTTGCTATTATTATCAGCTTTCTCTTCATATGATTTTTTTTTGTGGGATGTAGGGGGACATGATATTATTATGTACTTTTAAAATATTCTTCTGGCTTTATTGTACTGCATATCTGTTTATTCTAAAAATCAGTAACTTTCTAAAAAGTGAATGAGATCGGAGAAAGTGAAAAACCTAACAAATGTTTCAGAGCCTCAATACAAAGATGACTATACAGTCTATTTGCTATATTTAATTTTTTAAAAAAGACTTTCAGAGGCGCCCCGGTGGCTCAGTCGTTAAGCGTCTGCCTTCGGCTCAGGTCATGATCCCAGGGTCCGGTGATCAAGCCTCGCATCGGGCTCCCTGCTCGGCGGGAAGCCTGCTTCTCCCTCTCTCTCGCCCCCTGCTTGTGTGTCCCTCTCTCGCTGTGTTTCTCTCTGTCAAATAAACAAAATCTTAAAAAAAAAAAAGACTTTCATTATTGATTAGAATTATGGAAGTTTGGGTACAGAATAAAAGGAAAAAGGCAATTAGTAATAACTAAAATTAAAATTGCAACCCTTTCAATAGATGCAAAATTCAAGTAAGTTTGTGTCAAGATTCTCTTCAAAATATAAGTATGTACGTGTTTAAATCAGTTGCCTCATTTTATAAAAAAAAAATTTCATCACTTTAAATTTTCTGTAGTGATTGTGGAAAGTGATTTGGAAAGTCTTAAGCTAAATTTCTCCATAAATATTACTTTAGCAATTAATATTGGAATGACTAAAATGTATTACTTGTATTTTTTTCTGCATGCTTCATCATGTTGGTCATTGGAAGTACAGAAATTCATCTTTCTTAGTTATTCTCTTAATAGTATGAAGGTTATTTTCAGGATTTTAATAATTTTTTAAAAAAGATTGTATTTGTGAGAGAGAAAGTATGCACATGAACAGCGGGGAGGGATAGAGGGAGAAGCAGGTTCCCTGCTGAGCAAGGAGCCCAGTGCAGAGCTCCATCCCAGGACCCTGGCATCATGACCTAAACTGAAGTCAGATGATTAACTGACTGAGCCACCCTATTTTCAGGATTTTAAAAACTTCAGTATATCTATTTAATAGTGTAACTTATGCACACGGATACAATTGACTTTTTCCTTTTTGTGATCATCCTATCCTTTGGACTAATTTTTAAACCATTATTTGAAGATTTATAAAATATTTCTGTCAGTTTGTTTTAAAATGTAACAAATTACATTTCTACGAACAATATGTGCAAGTATATTTTCCTACGTTACCTCAAAATTGTCGTTTTTAAAATGCTTCCAGGGTGGTAAAAACTTATCAGTCATGTGAAATTTAATAATTTGCATTTCCTATTATTGAACTTAAGAATGATTTTATAGCCGTTGGTCATCTGAACTTGGCTCTTCTGTGAATTGCTGAGTCACTTATTTTACAGTTTTTCTCATGTACAACTGGCCATTTTCTTACCAAATTGTAAAAAGCACATTGTGTCTTTGAAAAAACTAATCCTGTCTGTACCTTGTGATGTATTGTAAATATCATATTGTAAATATTTCAAATATATTGTTTATTTTCTAATACTTATTGGTTTTGTCTTAAGCCTTAATTTAATATAAAAAATTTTCATTTTAATTAGTTGACTGAAAAATCATATTGTTTCTTTTATAATACTAAGATTTTATTGTATCTTGGTTAAGAAGGATATCCTTTCCCCTGGATTGTACAGGTGTTTTAGTATACCTTGCAAAGCCGAGGGTCATCTTGGCAATAAACAGTGGACCTGAAACCAGACTTATTTCTGTGTCTTTTCCATTTTATCATATAGCTGTTACTTGAATAATCATAAGCTAGTAATTAAAACAGACTTTCAGTTTCTAAGGAAGAAGAAAAGGAGAGGAGGGAGAAAGGGACAGAAAATAGAGAACGTTAGACTATAAAATTAGTGTTTTTAATTCAAAACATATCTATCTGTTACATGTAGATTATTTTGAGAAACGTGTTATGTTGTTAACTGTCATCAGCAGACCCATCAAATGAAATTCAGCACATTTCATAAAATTTTGCTTTATCAATCAAAATTTCTAAACCAGCTGGTAATAATTCTACTTGAGAATGGAATTTGTGTATTTCAGTACATATAGTAATGATGAAAGAAAATGTAAAAGTATATTAAATGTCATAAACTCTTTCAGTAACAACCTCCTGAAGATTTCATGGATTATACAAGATGGCAGCAGCTTCATATGAAGCAAATTCTGAGACCATGATGTCTACCTGCAGGTTAGTTCGCATACTGAATGACAGTGTATATGTCAGAGATGAATCTTATAATCTTAGCTCTCTTGCAGCTTTAATTGAACAGTCATACACTAATTTATGATAAGAAAACCTTGTCTTTTATCTTAGTTTTAATACCAAAAGAGTTTGAAAGTTTAAATTGTTCATTTTGTTTTATTGCACCTTTGAAGCTGTTCAGATTTCACTCAGTGGTATTCTTTCCTTTCCATCATAAGAATCTGATGAGGAAAGTGGACATCCAATTAACCACTCATCTGACACCATTCTTCCTTTTCAGAATATCTTAGCTTTGAGATACACTGAAGCTTGACTCTCTCCTGACATTTCACTATCAAGCATTCAGGTGGATTGCATTAAGGACATTAATTTCCCTGCCAATCTGTCAAAGCAGTGCTTCAGAAATGTCCAGTAATACAGCAAATATTGTAAGAAGGCCTGAACTCATTGTCATAACACATAAATGTTGTTATTCAGTCTGCTATACTGTCTCAATCTGCAACCTATATAGTAGTGACATTTATACATGATGTCTCTTTGTAAAGTCATCACATTATGCTATATTAAAAAGGTAAAGAAAATATGTAATGCATTTAAATTTTTTTAAAAAGCTTTATTTTAGGGAGAGCGCATGCATGTGAGTGGGGGAAAGGGGAGAGAGGAATGGAAAGGGAGAGAGTCTCAAGCAGACTCCATGCTGAGCGTGGAGTGGATACGGGGCTTGATCTGATGACCCTGAGATCTTGACATGAGCTGAAACCAAGAATTGGGTGATTAACCTACTGAGTCACCCAGAAGCCCCTGTAATGCAGTTAAAGGCTACAAAAAGCAAATCATGTTTTCAGTTTTCACCAAATGAAATCTTTTATCTAAAATAAATGTGATCTTTGGTGTTCTGTTTATAAAAAATTAAGCATAGAAGTTTTACAGATTTGCTCATCGTTCCACAGAAGCCATGCATTGTCCATCCTTATTATTTTGACTTAACTAATAGTCATAAAAATTTTGCAAGTTTAATATTATTTATTCAAATATACTATCCATTTCTTAAGGCAAACCTTGTGATTTTTATGTCTCTTGTGTCTCCCATGAGTTGTGTACAGCTGTGTATATAGCAGTCAAAAACACTGATTTTTTTTCTTCAACAATTTAGAAATATATATTGACTACCCTCCAGGTGACATAAATATTAGTGAAATGAATTAATACCCTCAAAGAACACACATCTAATAAGGTAGATATGACAGGAGCATACAACACATCCACACATATCTACCAAATAGAAATTAAAAGAAACCATCCACAAGGAGCTAAAAAAAAAAAAATCGTGTTGAGAGTTTAGAAAAGAGCTTAGAAACCAATTGAATAACATCAAGAAAAGTTCTATGAAGTGTAATTTTACATGGTTTATGAAAGAGTTTTACAAATGATTGGAAGATGAGGCTATCCTATACAGAGAAAACACACATCCAACAGTTTAAAAGCTTAAGTTATTTTCTTGGGGGAAATAAAGTAATCCATTTTCTTTTTTTCTTTAAAGATTTTATTTATTTATTTGACAGAGAGAGAGACAGCGAGAGAGGGAACACAAGCAAAGGGAGTGGGAGAGGGAGAAGCAGACTCTCCGCCGAGCAGGGAGCCTAATGTGGGGCTTGATCCCAGCCAGGACCCTGGGACCATGATCTGAGCTGAAGGCAGACGCTTAATGACTGAGTCACCCAGGCACCCCCAAGTAATCCACTTTCTTAAAACATAAGGTATATTCCCAGGAATAGAATATAGTATGTAAGGACCCATTACAAAGTCATATCCATTGGTAAGCAAAGGAATGTGTGCTTAAAAGTTGTTTTTAAGTAGGTAGATGGAGTGACAAAGCAAGAACCATAAAAGCAAAAAAATACATTTTCGGCAAAATTGCAAGACTGAGAAAACCTCAAAACCCAATATTGTCAATATTTCCAGAGGCAACAGATCTGGACTGGGGTTGGAGGGAGGAGAGGTGGAATCATATTAAAAGATCTTAGAAATCTTTAGGAATTAGTCAGTACCTTAAGGAAGAACTACTAGGGGAATTCTGATACTTCACCTGTTGTGAACAAGGCAGAATATACAGGACTTGAATGCCTGGTGAAGAGAGAGATGATATGGTAAGATCAGAGTGACTCAGAAATGGAAGCTCAGAAAGTAAAAGCAAAATGTCTGTTCTAATTACCAAGTAAATCATACTAAAGTCCACACTGTGTCCCATGCCAGTCAGTAGCTTGTGAAGAAACTTAAAACTCAGAGCTCCTATTAATTATCTTCATGAGCCAAGTTAGTTTAGGAAAGATAGAGAAGTGATGTTTATAATCTCTAGCTTTCTACAAGAGAGTTCATGAGTAGGAAAGTCTGAAAAGCTACCCTGACCCACTCATTCCATCTGAGAATTTTTTTTAATAGATTAGCAAAATTCATTAAAAAGATGTTACTGCAAAGTGGAAACATTCCAATAAATTAAAAAATAAATTGAAAGAAGCAGTTCCATGAAGGAAGACCAGAAAACATACATAAAAAAATTCTGAGATAAAATGGCCAAATTGTAGGATGGTAAATAGAAACATGCAGAACTCAAGAAACAAATAGAAGAAAAATACAAAATCATTTGAGAAATAAAGACTAAATTCAATGGGCACAAAGGAGAATAGATCTCACATAAAATCAGTTACAAAGGGTAGAATTGAAAACATTTAATGAAGAAGTTATTTAAAGAAGTTAGAAAAACAAAAGATAGGTATAGAAGACAGTCAAAGGGGATTCAACATATGCACAATTGGATTTCCAGTGGAGAAAATAGAATAATAAGGTATAACAATAAAATGTTTACACTGAATTAAAATATATATTATTTTAAATGGCATTATATTTAGATTGACATTTCAATTTAACCTTTAAGCAGTAACATCAATTCATTTGATCAGTGTCCAGTGTGATTTTACATATCTATCCCATTCACATTCATTTCTCCAAATTGTACCCATGTTGGATGCTTAAATGCCTAGTGAAATGCTAGATTTCTCAGTAGTTTCCAGCATCCCTAATAATTGTAAGCCAAACAAGATGTGATCATTTGCTGGACATTAAGGAGGGTACGTGATGTAATGAGCACTGGGTATTATATAAGAATGATGAATCATTGACCTCTACCTCTGAAACCAATAATACATTATATGTTAATTAATTGAATTAAAAATATATATATATATTTAAAAAAAGATGTGGTCATTTGTTTAAATTTCAGAGAACTTTGAGTTTTATGACAGTCATGATTGAATTTGCCTTATATTTTAATTTTATTTCATTTTATTTTTGTTATTCATGTGTTTTATCAATGTGTGTATTTTATATGATTTTCAGAAGTGACAGGGTAATAGGTTGCATATACTTTTAAAAATATTCAATACTTGGAATGTGCTGCTGAACATTGTGGGTGGTCAGTAGATGTTTGCTGATTTAATGAATAATGCATATGTATGGACGAAAAGGTTTAAATAACTTTTTATGAACTCAGTGTAACTTACTACTTTTGTCATGTACCCATGCACTATGTACATTATACTTATCACTTGCAAGCTTTGGTAATTTGAACCACAGTAAACAAAAGCCATACATAGGTACATACATTCGTATGTATATATTTTTGAGTAAATGAATATATGATTAAAAATACTCCAATCTGATTTGGTATTGAACTTTCTAGCATCTCCACATC